>CM040981.1:24805059-24824942 GCA_022985145.1 Pangasius djambal
CACGGTCCAGTTCCTCCCATAGCAGCTCAATGGGGTTAAGGTCAGGTGATTGGGCAGGCCACTCCATGATAGACAAGACACCGGCTCGGATGCCTAGAGTATGTAGAGCTGTAATAGCTGCTAATGGGGATTTCTTTGAGGAATCCAAAATTTGAGTATTTTTCTATGTTATGTTCATGTTTATGTTCATAAACTTTTTCTTTATAAATCTTAAAAAACATACTTAATAGTGGAAACGTATGAAATCACACTGTAGATTTAAAACCTTTTTTTTTTCTTTCTCAGTTTCTAGATTACCTGCCTTTATTAAATTTTGCATCATAAGCCTATCCAGAAGGATGCAGGGTTTAAGATATGGTGTTTCCTTGATTAAACAATAAAAAATCTATATACAGTGTATGGCAACGAACTGGAAAATGCATTCACAGTGAAATAAAAAATAATAATAATTCTAACATTATACAATGATTATTTATCATTTGAATAATGAATTACATCTGAGACCTTTACTTTGAAGAATATCCATTATAGAGATCTAATTTTTTAAAGGACTCTTACTCTAAACCTTTATTTAAATTCTCAGTCAGTTCATGTGAAATGTTTGCAATAAACAAATGTCCTTGCCAAACATAGGAAGCAGGTTTCATTAAGGTTGCATTCACTTTTTACTGTGAACAACAATAACAGTGATATATGCCATCATAAAACTTTAAAAGCCTCCACAGATGGTATCACCAAGAAGATATGATATAAGCAAATGCTCAGTAAAAACGCTCTCCAGCCTTCACGGAAGTCCACCGTTAAACCAGTTGCGTTACCTGTTTTCTCCGAACCCTGTGACTTTGACTGAGAACTTTTCTTCTTAATGAAAGTGGTTCAGCAGGCTATAGTCATTAGGCATATTGATGGTGACAGAAAGGGTCGGGGTGTGAGGCATGGCCCATCCACACAGTGAGTAAACACATCTCTGTTGTTTCAGGGACGGTATCTTATTGCTAAACACACTAAGCCAACTTAAGAGGGCAAAAAAAGGACAATGCAAACAAGCAATGTAGTGTCAGCCAGCCCATATGGGACGCTAAGGCACACAAGGACAAACTTGTCCACGGTTGCCATAACCATGAAATTTCCCAAAAAAAAAGTGACTCCAGAGGGAATGGCACACTGCAGCAGATCGATACAAATTACAAATCGTGTAGAATATTTTCCCCTAATGGTATAACAAAATTCATGTCCAAGGAATGCAAAAATAGGCACAGATTATTAAGCAAGGAAATATAAGACATTCATTTATCCAAGGCAAAACGATAGATCTCTAGGAACTTTACTGTGGCGCAGAACTGCGCTCAGAGTTCTGATTTAAAAGCCCTGAGAGGTATCTGCCATAGTTCACTGCTCTAATTATTTCCAGTTCATGTAATAGTTCTACTTCTTAAATAACGTGTCTCTTCCCTTCTTTCTTCATTCTTCACTGAACACTGAATATGTATACATAAACCTCCATGAAGCATCACCAGTGGGGCTTTTAGTAGGTCGGTATTTGTTTTTTTTTGTTTAGCACTTTTGTTTGTCCCTGCACAATATGATGAGATTAATACAAGAATCTAATCCAGACATAATGAGATGTCTGGATTAGATTCTTCCGCACTCATCCATACACGTAAGTAGCTTTGGATAAAAGTGTCTGGAAAATGAATGACTGTAATGGAGATGTAGTTAAAGTTTTATCCAAGACTGCGCCATACTGGCCTCTGGGAGACCAGTTCCCAGAATTTGTTAATCATTAGCCATTGTGTTATTTCTGGATGTAAACTATCTAGACAATTTGTTGTGAGCCGAGACAGTAATACACTGTGACGTACTATTTCCTGTGTATTCACATTAGAATCTGTGTGCTTTTAAACGTTCCTTCCTGTTGTTTATAACAACTCAATCCCTGGGAAGCTTAACAGATTTTACAGTTAGGAATATAATCCTCATTAGAATTCCACAGTGTCCATTTGGGAACAGATTGGAACAGGTTTGACTTTTCATTCTGATTATCAGTTCAGTTCAATTTCAGTTGAGGACTTTGTGCTTTCCTGTTTCTCAGTAACATTTTATTTTTATCTTATTGTATAATTTCAAGAGAGAATAAAGAGAGGCTGCTGAGAAAATTAATAAGACAAACTAACTAACTTGTTTCACGGGTGTTTCCAAGCATTAAATGTAACCAAAAATAGATCAATAATAATAATAATAATAATAATAATAATAATAATAATAATAATAATAATGTGTCATTTATTAATAAATGTAAAATAGTTAGCATTGGCATATTACTATGTGGTTCCTTGGAAGGCTAGCGGTTAGGCCAGGGAACCAACCCCACCCAGTGGGATTGCATACGATAGTCCACTTCCAGATAAAATCGGGGACAGTTGTGTCAGGAAGGGCATCCGGCATAAAACCTGTGCCAAATAAAACATGTGGACCAGTGATCTGCTGTGGCAGCCCCTAACGGGAGGAGCCGAAAGAGGAACAACAACAGTGTTGGCATATTACTGTGGTATAAGAGAAATAAAACACATCAAGGTATGCTGTTATTGGAAAATAATCAACTTCTGGGTGGTAACAGTGACTCCGCTTCACACCACCCTGTCGCTGATCATTTTCCTTACAGCATTCCCATAAATGCTTTATTCCATACAAGGATAACCTGTTACCTTCCTTGATAAGCATTTTTTTTCCCTTTTAATTTAAATAAAGTCAGAGGAGGTTTGTTGACAGCTGCAGTGTTTAGTTACAGCCATATGATTATGCATTTAAAAAGCTGAAGAAGCGCTGGCTTTGGCTTTTAATAGAGAATATCTAAATGGTTTGTCCTTGTTTAAGGGGAATTATCTGAAAAAAATGATTTTCTACTTAATGTTAATCAATGGATGCTATTGAAGTCTGGAAACGTACAGTACTACACTGGAAATAAATCGGAACAAAACTAGCCTGTGTATGGAGATTTGCTATTAAAAACATTTTTAATTTAACAGTAGGCTTAATCAGTGTCTGGCAAAGTAAGCCTCTGAGAATTTGCTCAGGTGTGTGTGTGTGTGTGTGTGTTGATTAAGCTGACAAAATGAGCAAATCCTGCTTTATCTCTTCCTTGTAGTTTTCTATAAAATACATTTAATAATATGCATGTCATAACTAAATAAACTGTTCGGGTTTCTGTCCTGTTGCCATGGAGAAATCTTGGCATGGGATTACCATCCACATAGCTGAATATATCCCATAACGTTCTTTTGCATTGTATTAAATACCCAAGCCAGAGCGCCGCCTCCTCGCATAATACATGCAAATTAATTGTTTGTGTTTAGGGCCAGCTTGGCAGACTGGAGAAAATTGCAAAGTGTCCACAAAGCGCACTTAATTAAATGTTTTCCACACTTCACGGTTTTCCATCTGTCATCTGTCAGGTTCTCCAAAAACTGTCGAGTTCGTGGGGTTCAGTTCAGCCTTCTGTCTACTTTTAAACTGAGCAGCCAGTCTGTGTGCACTGAGACCATCATGCAATGGGATTTAGGAATTAAACCAGAGCCAGAATTAGGTGGTGGGTGTTAGAGAATGTGAATAAAATAAAGGAATGTACATAAAAGTGTACATTTTTGTATTTTCTGATATCTGATATCTGATATCTACTTGCGAGATCAATTATGAGTCCATAGCCAAGAATGATTTTTGTTTAATCTTTATCAAAAGCTTACAGTTTTTTTCTCAGTTGACATTATTATTCTAAAATACAAATACACTGTTAAAGGTTTTTGAACACCTGAAGATGCTAATGTTTCACATACGGAAAAACACACAACAGACTGTGCTGTTATGAATAATAATATGAAAATAATGCACACCAGGGGGTGTGATTCGGCACAGCGCGCAAGCGGAGTGCCTTATTTCCATACAGCAGCATGGTCCGGAGTGTGTAATTCCACTTAAACTACAGTGATTTGCAAGCGATTACAAAGTTTAATTTATTAACGTACAAAACGTGGCCTATTTTAATGGTTTTCTAGTTAGATTCGATCTTATGGAACATCCTAGCATAGATAGATCCTGTTCTCGCTTATGTTATAGCTGCGATAAACAGTCATTCCCTCACCAGCCTCTCCCTTTTTTCTCTCTTTCTTTCTCTTGCTCGATCAGATCGCTCTCTCTCTCTCTCTCTCTTTCTCGCTCTCTCAAAAAATGCAGCTTGTCATTTTAGAGAGAAACCAGAAAGCGTAAACTCCTCTGTCCTGAAGACTTTCCTGTGCTGATAAACTTTGCAAAGCACCATGACTGTGATAAAGCGCTTACAGCCGAGATCAATGATTATACGTTTTACTTTGTTAAACTACAACACGTTTTTAAATCCATTTGTTATTAGTCTTTGAGACTTATGTGGCGTGTCCACTGTGTAAGTCCCTGTGTGTATGGTTACTATAGAAACAATAAAATAGAACAAGTGCATTAATATTAACCTACCGTTCATGTTACAGCCAGAACTACTTTCCAAGCCGTGATGTTATACAAAAATAATGCACACCTTCTGACCAATCAGAATTGAGCTCTCAACACATTATGGTATAATACAGTAAAATGCTTGATTCTGATTGGTCTGAAGGCGTTAATTAATTTTGCATAATAGCAACTCGGACGGTTGTGTCACCTTTAAGTTTATGCAAGTGTGCTCGTTATAATGTTATAATTTCTGTAGTAGCGACTTACATAAGTGCTTGTATGGCAGACACTCCAGTGTCAGTGCTTTGTAACCTTCAGAGCTAAATCTGTTCCTTTAAGGTTTCCAAAACATGAAAGTCTTCAGGACAGAGGGCTTTGTGCTTTCTGATTTCTCAGTAACATGACAAGCTGCATTTTTTTTTTTGTCTTATTAACCTCAAGAGGGAAAAAGAGAGGCTGCTCAGGGAACAACTGCTTATATCTGTTATAGCATAACTGATAACAGGAACTAACTTGTTTTGTGGACATTCCACAATGTTAAATACAACTATAAATGGGTAAAAAATATATTGTGTCGTTCATTAATAAATGAAAAAATACTGCTGACCGGTTGTTGTGCTAATAGAAAAACAAAACACCTCAGTATGTGTTGTTCCGCTTCACACTGGGCTGCATCACTCCACTCCATTGTTGATTATTTTCCAAACTCAACACTTCTATCTGAGATATATAAGGTTGAACTCACTCCAGATTAGTTAGATCCCTCAGGCTGCAGTGACTGAGCTGCTGACTCTGTACATTCTTCCAACCATCTGATGGATGCTCCATGTTTTTCAGTCTTGCTGCAGCGATCCCCATCAGTGGTAGCATGCATTTTCAGCTGTCACATGGATCCGTTTTCCCTCTACACTTATCTCCCTGATGTAATTTGCACCGTTTATAAGTGTCATGCGTCTCTTGAGGCATTGTTTCATTTCTCCATAGCGTCTTTTCATCACAATCTAGACATTCAGTTACACGGCAGACCTTTTATCAACATGATGTATAAGCTAGTCAGACCAATGAAACTGACTCCGCATGCAGTGCAGCAAAGTGTGTCCGTGACTGAGCAGTGTCCATATCTAACCGGTGTGTCACCCCAAAATCAGGAGTTATGACTGAATATTCAGAGCCTACTGGGTTAATAGTAGCTATGTGGCCTGAAACCAAAGCACTTTCGCTTTGGCCTTGCCAGCTAGCATGACCTCTGCCAAGGCTGAAACAGACTTGCTTCACTAGCCATTGAGTTTCCATTAACTTAAGCATGTCTCTTATCTCTGCCACACAACTCTGGAAAAGCCCGGAGCTGCAATGACCCAATGACCCCTTCATTCTGTGCTGAGATGGACGAAAAGCCCCAATGAACAGCTACACTGGGCCCAAACACTCCTCAGAGGGGATTGAGTTCACCTCTAATGTACATCACTAGAATTGCTCAGCAGAGAGCTTTGTGCTGATGTACACAGAGCCTAAATTGGAATTTAAGGAGGAAGGATTGATCATTTCTCAGGTTCACATTAGGGGGTTTAATGACTGATCTTTTGAGCTCCTGATCCTACGACCATTTTGAAACCATTTTGAAAGCTTTTTCTTATCTAAGAATTCTTAGCTGTTCCAATGGGACATGATTGTTATATTAGTTTTCTCCCACAGTGTTGTAGAATTCTTGAATCTGAAGCTCTGATAGCACTGTAATTCAAACCACAGGTTTATATTAGTGTGCTATCATTTATAAATTTTCTATTATTTATCACGTTGTCATTTGATAGACTTCAAAGCACTGTTGTAAGTCGCTCTGGATAAGGGCGTCTGCCAAATGTCCTAAATGTAAATGTAAATGTAAATTTCTGTAGTAACAGCTCATTCACACAGACTTATACATGGTGGATGCTTCACAATAATCTAAGCTTAACTATAAACGGATTAAGAAAAAGAATCTTTGGTATGGTGAAGCTTTCTGTAAGCTTTTCTTCTCCAGTGTCAGTGCTTTGTAAATGTTGGTGAGTTTTCCACCACGCGAGAATATTCAGGACAGAGGGCTTTGTGCTTCCGAGTTCTTGGTTAACATAACAAGCTGCATCTTTTGTCCTAAAATGGCTGGTCAGGGAACAATTGTTTATAGCTCTAATTTGTCTTGAGGGCTTTCCATAACATTAAATGTAACTATAAATGGATAAAAAGTACAAGTGTTGTTCATAATAAACTTAAAATTGTAACTGTTGGCAAATTGATATTATATACAGTATATATGTGTGTGTGTGTGTGTGGGTATGTGTGTGTATGTGTGAAACCTTTACTAAACCAGGAAACCTTTACTAATCCACCACCCTGTTGTATTTTTACAGCACACCCTGCCATGTTTTGTTCCTTACATGTATGTTAAGGCTGAGAGATTTTTTTTTTTTATCTATTTTTAAACCAGTAAATCACTACCTTCTGTGCCTCAGCCTCTTGACTCTTAGAGTATTCATTGAGCTAAGGGCATTGCATGGGCATAGTCAGTCGATCTAATTTAATTTGCGCTGTTTGTCCTTTTTAGAGAACATTTTTATTAAGCATGCATATTTGCTGTTCCATTCATAATGGCCGTTGGTATACAGCCCCTCATTCTTGAAAAACTGAAGCAGTACTTTCTGTTTTCCTTCACAATATAAAATTGGTTGCGAAGCTGTTTAGCGCTCATTATTTGTCTTTCAAACATGGCTGACAAATGGTTTTGATAATGAAAAAATGGCCAGAAACCTGTTTTAGATAAGGAAAGTAATTACCTCATGCAAGTTCAGACTCGGAGTAAAGACCAATTTGACAGTGATTGGAGGAAATAGACGAGTGCAGAGATTAAATGTGGAGGCAGGTATCTGCAGCCTTGTTTGTTGAATAGTGCTGAAGGTACGACCTCAGACACAGACAATGTCGTAAAACAGAAGCATCTGTCCACTTCCACCTATATCATGAAAAGAGACAGGAGATATACGTCTGCGGGAGAAAGTTTTATAGCAGATGAAGCCATCACAGAGATGGAGCCTGGGTCTGCATTTCTAACTGGACCCTGTCAGCACTTTCAGAGAGGTTCTATCTTCTTTGCAGAGCAGAAATAGGGACATCCTTTTATTCACCTTGGTGTTGGGGGGGCACTAATGAAATGGATATATGACATCCATCCTGAGCTCATTATTCCTGAAACCCCAGCTAAATCAGCTTCCTATTTTCAATTAAAAATGGAGAAGTCTCGGTGCTTCTGATTGCTCGATCAGGGCCGGAATGAAAATCTTCTCAGCATGCCACTTTTAATTCGCTCTGGCACTGTTTGGGCATGAACATCCACATATACGTCAGCAGTCAGCAAAGGAGTCTAGGATATACAGCCCATTTTAAAACAATTACTCCAGATTTATGAGGCTTTCAAATCGCTAACAGCTTGTATATGCTGTTTCTCCTTGCGCTATTAAAATCTCCATCAAGAATAACAAAAATAACTCTGCACAGGAGATTTTTTTTTTTTTTTTTTTTTTTAGACTCCTGCCTTCTCTTTTTGTCATAATTACTACCAATAATTGCTTGCGGTGCTGGTGTTAAAAGTTTGTTCTCAGAGTTTGTGCAGTGGATTTCAGCTTCAGGAATGGAAATCATCAATAACAATTACATAATATAACAACACATTGATTTCCTTCATTTACCTGGACTGTTCTGTTAGCAAATGATGTGATTTTCTATCATAAACCATCTTACATAATGTTGCTTGCTTCATTTTTTTTTTTTATCCATTCAACCCTGCAATTGACAGTTTACTTCAATAAGTCCTGAAAAAAGCACTGAGCTTAGTTTCTATTTTCAGGAGACTGAGCGTTAAGCCGAGGTACGTAAGTGTTACCTATGAGGCTGACCTTTTCGAAGGACTATTCTCATAACACTGTGAATCATTACTCTCAGACAGAGTCAAAGTTGCTTTAATTAAGTGCCATCTGAAACTCGAGCAAGAAACTTCAAATGACATATTTCATGTGCAATTAAGCAAAAGCTTCATACGCCTACTAAAACCCGCAAATGTGTTTTTTTTCCGTGTTCTGATGAAATGTATTTGTTCTATGATGACAGATATTTAAAAAAAAATTCTGTTTATGTTAACAAAAAGCAACTTTAATTCAACCAACTTTCTTTGCAAGAGAAGGTACGAGTTTTTCAGCTTGATCAAAAAAATCTAAAATTATTAGCTAGCTCACTGTACAAGTAAATGCTGTACAGTCTCATGTTTTGGCTGCCCTGAAATCTAAATGACTTGGCTAAAATGTGGTAGCTGACATACAGTAACAGTGTTAGCTTGATAGCTAGTTATGGACTTGAATGCAGACTAAGTAAAAAAAACAAAAGAGTATATGATCTACTGAAGTTTCTAAGAGCTTGTCTAGTGTCTTTACTTTCTCTCGACATGTTTAACCATAAGGTGAGTGCATGCAGTAAGCAGGAGAGTTACATGACAACTCTGTGCTGGACTTTCTGAAAAGATCGTCTGTATGCTTATTCACCTGGCAAACAGATCATGCCTCTGTGGATGTGTGTAGTGCAGCAGGTGGTGTGATTCAGAACAAGAAGCATGTGTTATAGCTACAGAATCGAGGTGCGGCACGTTATCGTAAAGCATAGTAAGTTAAAATATAGCTACTTAATAAAAACATTTGTACAGTCAGTAAGGAGTAGTAGTTCTGGTTGTTGAACTAATAAAAACTGATATGAAAACCTGTCCCTTGCACCCAGGCTACCGATTCGCGTCCATCCCTGATCAGGTAACGTCTTGTTAAATTGGTAGAATACTGGGGTTCAAACTAAAAAGGACACCATCATAAAACGAGCAAAATATTCATCATAGAAGAGAAATCTTAACAAATATGGAAAGCCATTTTTTGAAGATTAACTCCTACCAGAAATGTCTGAAAAATATGTACGACAGCACAACAATAAGGAATGAAGCAGTCGTGAAGATAAAATGCAAAGTGATTGCCATTCGGTCTGCCAGATTGCTCTGTCGCACTAAAATGCACAAACCTCATGTAAGCTAATTTCCATTTATCATTATATGATCATTTGCATTTTATTATTGCATTTTTTTTTTAATTTCTGCCTTGTTTTTCTCAACCCGTAATGGAGCACTTTGCTGAAGACAGAGGCGTTTGCTATGTAGTGTAATGCACACACAACCTACCAGAAGACACACTTTATGGCCAAAGGTATGTGGACTCCTGACCATCACACCCATATGTGGTTCTTCCCCAAACTGTTGCCACAAAGTTAGAAGCACTCAGTTGTATAGAGTGTCTCTGTATGCTGTAGCATTACAGTTTCCCTTCACTAGAACTAAGAGGCCTAAACCTGTTCCAGCATGACGATGCCCCTGTTCATAAAGTGAGCTCCTTGAAGACATGGTGTGTGAAGGTTGGAGTGGAAGAACTCGAGTGTCCTGCACAGAGCCCTGACCTCAACCCCACTGAACACCTTTGGGATGAACTGGAACACCGACTGAACCCCAGACCTCCTCACATCCCAACATCAGTACCTGACCTCACTAATGCTCTTGTGGCTGAATGAACACAAATCCCACAACCACACTCCAAAATCTAGTGGAAATCCTTCCCAGAAGAGTAAAGGTTATAATAACAGCAAAGGGGGAATAACTCTGGAATGGGATGTTCAGCAAACACATATGAATGTGGTGGTCAGGTGTCCACATACTCTTGGCCATATAGTGTATCTCTCCTTAAACTGATTTCCTCATTTTTTCTTGCTTTCTTGAAGGATCTAGAGGAAAGCTGGGGCAAAGTACCTTATACCAGCACTTTTCTTTTTATGTTAAGCGGTTTGTTTGAGGTTCCACACAAGTGGTAATAATATCAGAGAGATTGTAAAAGAAAAAAAAAATCTGATTAACCATTTCCACCTGGAAGGACCCTGAAAACGTCTGCTAAAATTAAACGATCGTCGAAGGAAGTGATGTCTTCGGGAGAAGATTCTTGCGATTTTGACTGTCTAGATTGTCACATTAGTTGCTGTGACTCTTCTGCCTGAAAAACTGTATATGTCTCAAATTACTCACTCATGGGCTTTATACAGAGTTGAGTTAAGTGTGCATAGTGAGGATTTTATACTGAAATCGAGCACTTCATTATTCCGATCTCAGGCATAACTACGAACATAAGCATCATTATGAGACCTGTGTGATGCAGGCTTTGACTAAAACAGAGGCGTGTCTCAGTTATGCATGATTCTGACCTTGTTACACTGAAATGTATGTTTTGAGCTGTAAATACATAACATGGAATGCCATTCAAGGGCAATATTAAATACATAAATATGACACTATTTATTAATTAACGTATAGTATTATCCCTTTTAAGTCCATGAAAAGGTTTTTTCACAAGGGCGACAATGAAAAACCTCATCTCACGCATCTCTAGTCAAGAAAATTCAGGCAACCTCAGAGATATGACCTGCACACAGGTAATTGTGATAAACAGTAAAAAGTACCATAACTTTTGAAATGAAGCCTCTGACTCTGGCCCACAATAATGGAGAGAGATTGTAGTGTTTTCTTAAAATGGCTGACACTCTAATACTCCACACAGAATCCAAAATATTAGAAATTCCCAATATAATGAACAATATAGTGTATGTATTAAAAAATAATGGCTCCTACACCCTTTATAGTACACTGTACTAGATCAAGGGAGCCATTTTTGATTAACCATTAACATTTAGGCCTCTGGCACCAAATCTGCATGTCAGCTGTTTTGTTTCACTCCTCTTCTGCACTAGCTCAGGCCTAACACCATTTACAGTATTTTCTTTTACCAACTACTCCTGTGCGCTATGTAAGGAATTAAACACTTGAGGCGTGTTATAGGAAACTAATCAAAGATAGGGTGGTGTGATGCAGCCAGACGCGGAGCTCAGTTACTGTTATCACACCATAGTTGATTATTTTCCAATAACAGCACTTTCCGGAGTGTTTTATTCCTCTTAAACGGTAACAGTTTCCACCGCAGTTTTCATTCATGAAAGAAGGACATGCTGTCATTTTTTAGCTGTTTATAGTTACATTTATTGCTCATCCTGTTATCCTAGCCTCTCTTTTTTCTCTCTTGAATACAAAAAACCCCTCACAGATAACGTCTGTGTATCAACAATTACAAGCATTCTTAAAATCCACTCATGTGGAGCATCCACCGTACTATCTGTGCAAATTGTTACTAGTGCATTAGCATAAACACGTAACAGAGATGCTGTCATGGAGTATTTCAGGGATGATGTATTTTTTGTAGGCCAACCCAAAAGTTAGCAACTCTTTGAATTTTTATTTAAAAAACATGTTCCCTGATAAGGATTCACTGTGCTCTTTTTGTGGATGAATCTGTGTCCTACTTTTTTTTGGAAATGTGTCCATGTTGCATTATTTCGGACAGAATTCCATTTGTTTTTATGTGCATCTCTTTTGGGTAGTTTTTCTTTGTGGTATAAAGATGCTTTATTTGGCTTCTGCAGTTTTGATATAAGTTTAAAGAATAAGTATTTTTTGATCAATGTGCCTCCAGGAACTCTAAAGCTTTAAAATCCATCTCATTGTGTGATAAATATAATATAATATAAACATTAAAATTGGAAAATACTATAAATTGAAAAATCTACAAGTTGGAAAGTTTGAGCTGGAATAGTTTGCAAGAGCGTGAGTATAAACACAACGAGGCTGTAGTAGATGAGTTTTCCTGTTCGCCGTGATTATGTCCCCCTACAACCTCTGTAGTCCCATTTAGCCACTTGTTAGCAACCGCCTTTTTCAAGACACATAAAAACTTTTTAAAAATTACGAGTGGGGTATTACTGATGTATGTTTTATGTCATAGAATAAAATGTGCAAATATCTTCAGCTTGTGTTAATCATTGAGCTTATTTCAGGCATTTAAAAAAAAAAAACATTCAAAAACCCATTAACTTTGGGATGATGGAACAATCATTAAGTGAAAAAATACTAATTAATTTCCAGGTTTTAGGACTCAGTCCTGCAGCACTCTATAGAAAATTAATATCGCTTCTGACCAATCAGATTCAAGAACTAAACAGTACTCTGGTATAGTAATGTTTCTCTGTAGTCTCTCTCTATTGCCTGAGCTTTGATTACAGATTTTTTTTTTTTGTGATTACTCTCTCTCTCTCTCTCTCTCTCTCTCTCTGCCTATATCTTTCTCCCTCTCTCTTTTTCCCCTGCTGTGTGTTCGGGTGCACTGTCTTTCTGAACACAGTCTTATCACGGTCCTAAATGTATCTTCACAGATGGAATCTTTCCTGCTTCATGACATGCAGCAAGTCAGATGTGCTCATTTTCTCCAGCATGGGGCGAGAATGAACACGACACTGTCAGTCAGCTTTCAGTAAAATGACTCGCTTGCCTCTAATTCGAGTACACTGGTACGCCTATAACGTGAAAAAAGGGTAGAATGAAAGGCCCATAAAAAGAAATGTGAATACTGAATGTGAACCATCTCGCTGGTGTAATTAAATCTTTCGAGTTTTAGTTTGAGTTATGCAGGCCATTTTACCTGTGAAAGTGAAGAAACTGCTCTAACAGACAAGTTCCAGTTTAGCAATGTGGTCTTTGCCACAAGAAAGAAAGACAGAGCGGATAAAGTATTCGCCCCCCCCCCCTTCGAACTTTCCCACATTTTGCAGTGTTACAACCAGGAAATGAAATGCATATATCTACGATTTTATGTAATGGATCAATACAAAATAACCCATAATACTGAAGTGGGGAAAAATCAGTGATGTTTGCAGCATTATCCACATATAAAGAAAATCTGTGATTGCATAAGTTTTCACCCCCGTCGCCCTGAAACCCCTAAATTAGTGCCTTCTAATAACCTCAGAAATAATTTTATCACATGTTCTGATAAATACTGAAGTCACTACAGGATATTAGTATGCAGTCATCTAACATTTTGTCCTGTCTCGATGTTTCCTTACCTCACATTTTCTTGTCCTATTACTTTCTCAAAACAAGTCCAGGACAAAGTTCCTGAAAAGTATCAATCAGGGTTTAGTTATTTAAAAAATAATCCCCAACGTTGAGCATCCCATAGAATGTCATTAATAACAAAAAATAAAATAAAATAAAATAGAATAGAATAGAATATGGCACAGCTGTGACTCTACTTAGAGGAGACTGACCTCAAAAAGTCGGTGAGCAGGTAAAGAAGGGATTAGTCAGAGAAGCAACCAAGAGACCAATTCCACTGCAACACTACAAAATATAGAAAAGTTTTGAAGAAGAAGAAGACTTATGCAAGCTACTGTACAGTACCAGTTTGGACACCCATGTTCATGGAAAAAATTTTCCTAAACTTCATGCTACTTCAAAGTTTGAAATGAAAACTGCTTCTTTAGAGAAAGAGTTTATTTTTAAGCAAGAAGTACTTATTAAAAATACATTTGGTTGAGAAGTGAATTTATGCACTACCTGGCCAAAGGTCAGACACATAACTCGAATATATATAATATATAAAACTTAAGGTTGAAAGTTGTTTCTAAGTCAAATGTCAGTAGTGCAATTAATGCTCATGTTTAAATTCAGTTCTGAATTAAAATGTACTTAAGTCTCATGGGTGAAGCTCCACGTGAAGCTGGTTGAGAAGATGGCGAGAGTGTGCAAAGCATCATCAGAAATCTAAGCTTGGTAAGAATTTACAATATCAAATAGTTTTTGACTTTGGTCATTGCATAATTCCATGTGTTATTTCATAGTGATAGTATGTTCATCATTATTATAAAACAATAGAAAATAGTAAAAAATTAGGACTTTCTATGAGCAGCTTCGTTAAACGTTTTGACTGGTAATAGCCTATATACATTCATTTCTGACTCCAAATGTATTCAAACAAAGCGTTTTACTTAAAATCCAATTCGTGAAACAAGTATTTAGAACTTAGGAGAAGCATCAAGGTTAAGAAACCATAAGCAGGGGTTAATTTGAATATGTTAAGCTCTTGGCTTCAGATATTCATCTTAAAGCTTATTATGCAGTAGATAAATAATAGGAAACGGACATAGTTAAGAGTCTGGACCCGCCATCATCTACTGGGAGTTAACCAGCTAGTCATAACTGGATGTAGCAAAGTGCTTATGTTACTTTTCCAAAGTTTAACATAAAATGTTTTTGATGGTTCGACGTGCTGACCTTTATCTTGAGTTCACATCTTCAGTTTTCCCTTTTATTTGTCTAAAATAAGCACCAAATGGCTTTGACCTTTTCATTATCGATGCGCTTCATAATCAACGCATCCCCTACTGTGTGACTAAATGATTTCTCATTTCCTACCCGTGTCAGTCAAGCAAGCAAAGTGAAAGTGCGCCTGCAGACACAAGCTAATTAAGACAGCCTATATGTGGCATGCATTTGCTTTCCTAGGAAGTGATCTATATTGCCTAGTCCAGGAACCAGTACTGAAGACAACATTAAGAACACAAGTCCTGACACAAGTGTTGTTTAGCAGAAAACTTTAACTTGGGTTCAGTCTTATGATTTTTTGAAGCATTTTATCATTTGATAAGAAGGATATTTTATTAAAAAAAAAATGGCTGATTTCTTTTTCTTCTGTGATAACAATGGTACATTTCCTCCTAGTTCAGCATTTCTATTCCTTAATGCATCATGTCAGCTACGCTGTAATGCAGTGTACCTGCTGTGTTGAGTTTTGCTACAATGCCTTTTACTCACACTGCCAAAAGCTTTTCTCACCAGGTGTTTAAATGGCAACTCTGCCTTAAGTAGGATGCAGAGAGCCTCGGCTCAGCACATTAACCTTGTTGTTGCTGTTTCCAACACTGAGCGAACCTGCTCAATTTGCCAGGACATACGGGTGGAAAGAAATAGTGCTGATCTTTGGTCAAATGCATTTCTTACAGAATTGTCGCGCTTAATGTCTCTTAGTTGAATTGCTTTTCTGCCAGAACAATAATATTCTTACTTTTACTTTAGTTAACTTTACACTTTACTTTTCTGTTCTCGTACACTTTTTCGCATTATATAATTTAATGTTTCAGAATCATTTTTATTTACTCACAGTAGCCTGAATCCTAAATGGTTTTATAGTAAATTTCTTTTCATTATTTACATGTATATGAAGTAAATATAAAATACTAGAGCTGAGCACTACACAGGAACTACAACAGGAACAAGTGCAGTACAATTTTTCATCAATGCCTTGTTGATGAGAGAGGTCAGAGAACAATGACCAGACAGGTTCGACCTGGAATGGAAGGCTACTGTAAAAAAAAAAAAAAAAAAAGCATGAGCAGGACTGATTGATATTAATATGGAACGAGAAATTTGCCACGACAATCTGAATTTAAAATGTACAAATCTGAAATTTCTGCCTTTATTTGAATTTGTAAGTGAAGTTTTGTTGTTGAATTACATCAAATTGAAATTGTATTATAAATGGCTTGAAATTAGTGTCCAAGGCTTCAAAGGACATCTTATAATAATCAGGTGTATAGATTTAAGTTTTTTCTATTTCAATTATTCAATCCATTTCAGATTCAGTTCTTCAAAATTCAGATTCGAAATTTCAATTTTGGGGACTTTAGAGAAAAAAAAGCAAAGGAGCACAGATTTGATTGCCGCCATTCCAGTCAACAATGAACTGGATTGAAGATTTGAATCTGAAGAACTGAAATGAATCATGATAGCAAGAATTGAATTTGAATTCTGTTCATTTAATTATTATCAAAACTAAATGTGAAACCTTGCACACAAATTCAAGCCATGGAATACAATTTCACCTTAATAATTCATCTACAAAACTTCACTTGCACATTTACATAAAAATGTTCAATTCTGATTGTATTGGCACATTTCTTATTCCATATGTATTAAGTCACAGAAAATGCAGAACTCTGTGTGTTTTTGTGTTTTTTTTTTTTTAATATTGGCTTGTGGTTTATACTGAAATTTATCCGTAATTTTACTGAAGATTGAAGTGTTTAGGTGCACACAGAGCCGTTAAAAAGATTTTCAAGTTTTTTCAAATTATTTTTACTTTGAAGAGCAATTTTTAAATTAAATTCTTTGTGTAGTTAAATTTGTAAAAAAAAAAAAAAAATTGAATACTATTTTTATATTGTTCTTTTTTTCTAGTAGCTTTTTTTTTTTAAATATCTTTTTTCCAAGTCATTTTTTAGTACTTAATGGTGGTGTTTCTAGTCACCACCATGCACGTTCCAGAAAACTGCGTGTACAATTATGGGTAGAATTATGTGATGGAAAGCTGATATTATATATGTGACTATATATAATATATCAGTGTACTGAAGTCAAAAACTACAAGTTTTTTTAAACAGCAAAAAAGTAATATTTAAAAAATATATGCCACCGAGATGACTTTGTACTTTTAACATCTTTTAACTTTTTGTTTTTATTTTAATTCATTTATTTTAACTTTTTTTTTTTTGTTTTTATTTTAATTCATTGATTTTATCATTTGATACTTTAAAAAATCTGAATGACAATTCTTTTGCAGGGGACAAATGAGGCAGCACATCATATAGCTATTATTTTTGACAGTGAGGTGGAAAAATACTCTTCTCCTTCCGCTGAGTCACAGAAGATGTACTTGTTCGAAACTTTGTGCTAAGCACTGCTTAGCATTCTAATGATCCTTACCATGTTCACTTCTTTCACTTCAGAGCTGATAACGAGAGATCTGTTCTCACTTGCACGTTTGCCTCTTGATCTTTTTTTATCTGAAGACCATATATCGAATTAGATCATTAGAACCCTAGTGGGAAACTTGTCGATTTGGAGGTGATTCATTCTGCCATGGAAAACTCTAAAGCCATGCAGGCTGAGTGCCAGTCGAGGCTCAAACGTAGGAGTGGGTGTCGTCTCTTAGGCCTATTTCTGGTTCTGTAGGATGTTGCTCGATACAGTCTCAGTTTAGTTTAAAGAAAAGAAACCCAGACTCCCAGAAAAGCAAAGTCAAAAAGCTCGGGTCAGCAAAGCTCCATGGACCATCAGCATTGTTTGCTAAAAGCTCTCAGTATACAGGAGCATCTCGCTCTTCACAGCATTGGTCAGCTCTTTTTTTTTGTATCATGACCTTGTGGCACAAAAACTGTCTGGCAAAATACAACGCAGCCTTGCCAATGTATTATTTATAAAGTAAAGAAGTCACTAAAAACCCCCATGAAGGCGGAGATGACATGAAGAGAGAATGGCTATTTAACTCCACACGTCCACCTCTATCCTGGTCTCCAGCTCCCTTGGAGTCTGCTGATGCGGCAAACCATTTACATATATATGAGAGGAGTTTCACAGCTAGGCTTTTTATAAAGTGCCTCAACATGCTGCAGGAGTATGGAATCAGAATAGAGACATTAAACACAAATGCACAAAACACGATTCGCAAGTGGATTTCTTGATTTATGACAGGAAAAAAAAATGTGTTCAATTTTTGTGATGCAAATATTTCTCATTTCTCATACACAATCACAAAGACTATTTTTTGCCTATTTAATCTTCAGCCTATCAGCTGTGTTTTCTGCGCCGGCCAATCGTACTGCGTTTACATTTAAACCCAGAAATGAAGGTCATCACATGCAGCATGTCCGTTCAGTCTGATAAATCTGTCGCTTTCACATGTGACATATAAATTACAAGCATGAGGTCACAGTGGAGCATTGGGACAGCAGCTTGAAATGTATGACGTAAAATCTTTTATCGTGGAATTATTGATGGAGTTTCTATAACGGCAGTTATAGAGTTCAAGTAGTTCTTGTTGTAATTCATGTCGTAGTTTATATTCATGCGCTCGTTCTGATATGTTTCTATGGTAACCATGTAACCAACTTACATGGTTTCAGCACTTGTTGAAATGGTGATGTTTTCTGTGAGGAGATGTTATGGAAGGAGTCTCCAGTTTCAGCACTTAGTAACACATTGAGGAAAATTTAGGTTTTCCAGTACAGGGAATTCTTCAGGATAGAGGGGTTTTGAGTTTAAAAAATGACACAGGGACATGCAAGGCTAATAATAAACTGATTTTTTTTTTATTGTGTTGTTATTTAACAAAGATGGGTAATCATTACTATGTTAAATCTTCCTGAAACAACATGTTTGTTTAACATTTATGGAAAGAGTCTTCAGTGTCAGACAGTTTTCTGTCACTGTTATTTTTTTCTTACTGACGTCAAAATTGAGACAAACTCTTAACGTTATAGCTGTGATAACAGAAATAATAACTTGTTTAGCAAACATTCCGACATTAAATGTAACTGCATGCTGTATTTAATGAATAAATTAATTGTAATGGTTGGTAAATGGCTGTTGTATAAAAGGAATAAAATACTTCTGGCCATGCTGTTATGCAAAAAAAAACAGCTGTTATGCAAAAAAAAAAAAAAAAAAAAGACAGTAACACGACTTGGTATGCCACCTTGTCACTGATGAATTTCCTATAACAGCACATTCCCAAATGTTTTATAAGCTAACCTTTAAATCATATTTTAAGGTGATGGTTAAATTTTTTCCCCCACACAAATCCAGTGTGTAACAGCCTTCGTGTTGAACTTTTGCCATTTTCTTCTTCAATTATAATGTAATTCACTACGAGTAATTATTCTACTGCCATTTGTTCAGGCACAGACGATTCTACTTATTCTACTAAGACTTAAATAATTAAGCAAATATGCTAATGTGGCCAAATGAATAAAATGTTCTAAGGATCTAGAGTCATACTTCATTTGCAAAATGCTAACCGTGTTCCAAGCTCGCATTTATTGAGTGCAATGTTAGCATTTTTAGGTGAAGCATTCCTTTAAAGTGCTGAAAGCTACTTTAAAGAGTAATTAGCCTACTTGGCTAAACTGCCTTGCATAAGTATCCCCCCACTACACATTTTGTAGTGGGTTTGACTTAGTTTGGGATTGATTGATTGATTGATTGATTGATTGATTGATTGATTGATTTTCTTCCCCCAATTCAACATTATGGGCTATTTTGTGTAGATTTGTGACATACAATAAACAAATAAGTAAATTTCAGTTCCAGGTTGTGTCTTTGTGATCTTCCATGGCTAACACTAGAGCCCATCTAACTTGCTTTACGTTTATCTCCTACTGCTCTTTTTTCTCACCTTGGTGGAGAGGTGTGCCCTTCCTGCCAGAGGCGAGCTGGAGAAACAAAAGGATAGTGGATTGTGCCAGACTTCTCTCTAGACGGGGCAGATCGACATCACTTCTGCTGCTGTTTTTCACACCAGCCCATCTGGGAAGTCAGTCTGGACCCCAAAGGCTCAGGCCAGGCAGTTTGATTGGTTATGTTTCCCCAT
>CM040981.1:24825042-24863829 GCA_022985145.1 Pangasius djambal
ATATATATATATATATATATATATATATATATATATATATATATATATATATATATATATATATATATATATGATGATTATAAGACAATGCATTTTGTACAACGCTAGTATTACAATATAATATAATCTTTAACTTCATTCATTCAGAATGTAGTCATTAATCACCCAGTTTTCACAGTAGGCATATTTGACTGATTCAGTATGGAGTTGGCTCCATATTTAGATCCAAAGTGACGTTATTGTGGCTTAATTATGCTTGACATCATGTTTATACACCCAAACATACTTCCTGCTGGATAACAGACGTGCTGCAAATGATGAAGGGCGCTCAAGTGTGACCTTTCTCATGCCGTGAAGAAGTGGGCTGTTTTTTTTTTTTTTTCCTTCCATTTTTAGCAAATGCAATATGAATGCAATATGAAGGTCTGCATGATAACAACAACAACAACAACAACAACAACAGCCAGGGAGGTGCGTAGGCTAGGGAAGGGTTATGGAGGGCACTGCAAGTGAACACTCCTGTAATATCTGCTACTGCATTGCTAAATATGGCTCCAGGTTGTTCATTTGAAGTAGATGCTCTTTCTATAGGTTTAAAAAGAGACACCAAAAAAAAAAAAAAAAAATCGAAATCATTTTAATTCTATCCATGAAAGAAGTCCAAACTGTCTTAAGAAAAAGTATACACATAAACATGCACTGACCACTGTAATGGAAAAACCTGTGCACTTGTTCATTCGTGCAGCTATCCAATCAGCTAACCATGTGGCAGCATTGCAGTGCATAAAATCACGCAGATACAGGTAAAGAGCTTCAGTTAATGTTCCCATCAAACACCGGTGACTTAGCATGGTTGTTGGTACCAGATGGGCTGGTTTAAATATTTCAGAAACTGCTGATCTCCTGGGATTTTCAGCAGGCTGTAGAGTTTACGCAGAATAGTGTGATAAAATATATATATTTATATAAATAAATCCACCGAGTGGCTGTTCTGTGGGTGAAAATGCTTTGATGATGAGAAAGGTCAGAGGAGAATGTCCAGACTGGTTCAATCTTTCAGAAGGGCTATACAGTAACTTAAATAACCACTCTTTACAACCATGGTGAACAGAAAAGCATCTCAAGACACATAGCAGGTCAATTTGTGAGGGAGATGGGTTACAGTTTCACTCCCGTCAGCCAGGAACAGGAATCTGAGGCTACAGTGGGCACAGACTCCCCAAAACTGCACAGTTGAAGATTAGTCTATATGGAGTGATGTACCTGAGGCTGAGGAACTTCACTCAAGTTCATGATTGGTCTCAACTAGAGATGTGCTCTAGCTAAGGAAATGGGTGTATGTCTTATTTCTTTTCAAACTGACAATGCATATAATTTTAAAAATTCTTCTGCATGCAGGTTTTGCCTCAGACGTACAGCAGGAACATACAGCATATGCAACCCGTTACAGTAACTGTAAACGCTTTCCTGAATGTTTCCATGTCCTGCAGCTCGAGACTGTTTAGGCTCCTCTGCGCGCGACGGGCAGGCGATTCCCGAACGAATCGATTCTGTTTGAACGACTCGCAAAATAAATCAGTGAATCGATTCGCAAAGCACCAATAGCAAAACACTTGTTTACATTTATGATGTGTTTACAGATGTTTTCACGATTGCAGTGTCATTTAGCATTTGTAACTTTACATTTTTAAAATCATATTTTTCACATTGAAGCTATGAAAACATGCATTTAACCAATCAAAAAAAAAAACAAAAAAAACAAAGAAAAACAAAACTAACCCATCTTGGACAACAATCTCAATTTAATAAGTTTTCTTTGCTGAAAATGGCTGCAGGGTTGAGTTTTTTTTTTTTTTTTTTTTTTTTTTTTTTAAAGAATATAATTAGCAAATATATTCCAAATATTTTATAGGGATGCATGAGTTCAGGTAACAGGGTTGAGGGAATGAACTAAAATGTACATTTTTCATAAAATATAATGGACAACTCATGGAAAAGGGGGTTAAAGTCACATATTAAAGCAGAAATAATAAGATTTTTTGAAGCATATAGTAATAGCAATAATTATCGTTCAAGGTAAAGTGCAGCTACACTGTATATACTGTGATGTAGAGGATTTATTAATGTTTTAAGTTGTTTAATTGAAACATGGATATTTGATAATGAACAAAATGTCTTCTAAATATAAATACTGCAAGAAATAGTGAATAGGGTGCAGTTCCTTTGCTGGAGCACGAGCAAATAAAAACCAAGCAAACAAAACAAAACAAAAAAACAAAACAAAAAACACAAAACAAAAAAACAAAACAAAACAAAACACAAAACAAAAAACACAAAACAAAACCGACCGTTGTTTATTTCTGAACCATTCTGTGAGGTGAATCAAATGAATCAAAACTCGAGATTCGATTCTGCCACACGGGTTTGTTCGAAAGAATCGGATCAGTAAAGTGAATCACAGTAGTAATGCCCGCCGCTGATTCTCTCTTCAGCACATCGCAGTTTGGTCTGTGGAAGAGGCTGCTGCTTCCCTCTCTTTCTTTTTCTGTGAACCTTCTATAAAGTGAAATATTTGACTCGCAAGCCGATCTGAATCCTCTCTGGGACTCATTGAGCCCGCGATTGCAATCTTTGAAGCTCGGAATGGATTTTGAGTCATTTAGAAAAGTGGTTTATTAAGTGTTCAGGGACAGGGTTTGGATCCTTGTTGTTTTCTCGCACTCACTTTCTTCATTCACTGGTTTGCACCAGTGGGCATCCAGGCATGGGCATGCATACAGGTACAGGTACGGCGTTTTTGCTCTACCTTGTGCTGAATTTCTTCAGCATTCATGCTTTTTCCAGAGAGAGCTCGAGCTTCTGCAGGAGCCTCCGCAGCTCGAGCCGGGGCGCGCGCAGAGAAGGGCACAACGAGTACCGACTCCGGTTGGAAGGAGATCCCGAAACATATCAGCCTGGCAGCACTTACAGAGGTGAGGGAACAGAGTAAATAATGTACAGATATTCCAGGTTGCATTTATCACTGGCATTAATCTGAGTTTAAGTTTGCACAGCGCACATGCTGCCCGAATTGGACTGTCTCCAAAAAAACCAAAAGTCTCCTCTAGACTGTCTAACAGACTGTGTCTGTTAAGAAGACTGAATGTCTTGTGTAGGTTTTTTCCTCCTGCTGTATTTCTTTTGCAACATGCATTGCCTATATGCCTTGGTTTTTGCAACATGCATTGGAATGGCTGAAATAAAAAAAAAAAAAACATGCATGCATATTTTCCTAGTACAGAGGAAGCAACTGTAGCATCAGATATAGAATGCATTAGGATGGAGTATATTGAGTTGCTGAGTTGTACAAATAAATTTTACCCAGGTGAATCACTGAAAGCAATTAAAAGTAATAGTGGTGTAAATGGCCCGTATTATGCACCAGATCCCTCATTGGAGGTTTTGTGTGAAGCGTGTCTGCTCTTGCATTTGCTTTCAGGTGGTTCAGCTTCACAAGGGGGAAAAAAAATAAAACAACAACTAAAAAAAAAAAAAAAAAAAAGCATACAAAGACTTCTGAGACACTTGAACTTGAATTGACTGCTCTGGCAGTTTGCAACTTGCCCTGACACACACCTCAGAGATCTGACCCGCTGTTTGGCTAAATGCTGCTGTGTCTTGACCTATTTCTCTCTCTCTGTCTTTTCGTATCTGCCCCTCCAGTGAGTTTATACGCCTCCAGTCCGTCTTACTTCCGAGGTTTCACTCTGATTGCTCTGAAGGAAGGAAGAGAAGGAAGCAGCCTCGATGATTACGCTGGCAATTTCGAGGTGAGCGGAGTATTCCCCTGGCCTCTTTTTACCGCCCTGACCCGTGAAAAGCCAGCATGACATTTTTCACAAAGTGATGTTTTTCACTTCACTAGAAGTGGCTTGATGGTGACATTCTCAAAATGTGTGTTTCATCATTCTGCACCATTATCTGTAAATCCAAAATCAAAACAAAACAAGTTTTGTGCAATCATTTTGAATTTCAAAGCTCAGCCCACAGCTCTTACTCCCTTTATAAGCGTCATTGTTTGGAATGGCTGGAGTTTTGTGAGTTACCAGCAGTCTGGTGGGTTCCGACACGAGTTCACACCTCTGCGAGTTTAAAAAGCAGGACAAATGGGCTGGTCAGGGCTAATTGAAAGCAAATGAAGCAATTGGAAAGATCTGAAAGGAAGAAAAGGTCACACGGATGTGAAATGATCCGAAAACAATTATAACTGCAGGTTAGCTCCGTGCAGCACGAAAAACGAATTACTGTGAATGAAAGCACAAAAAAAAAACAGAGGAAGAGTGGCTATGAATATGATTTTGAACACTCGCCTTGCTACACAGATACACAGATGCATATTTATGCTCCTGAAGATCTGGGGCGTGTCCCAAATGCTAGTGTTTGAGAAAAGAGCCTGTAGAAGAATTTGTTCTAACAGGTTACGCTTAAACACACTCATAAACACAGACCTTATAACTGTTTCTTCTTTTGTTCCTTTGGTATGTATCTTTCTCAAGATCTTTTCCAATATCATTAGCTCATCGTGCTGACATAAATTTTTCAATTGTTCCACTTTTCCTCAATCTGAACTGTCACTGCACTGTTTAAAACACTTTAGCATATTTGCCACATTAGGTTTGCACTAATTACTTAGATACTACTGTAAATAGCTATATTCTTAGGTATATAGGTATTAGGTATATAGTTCTGTTTAATTGTATTGCTCTTAATTATTTTTTAATCCTTATATTTATACTTATTGTCTTGTATGCTGCTGTAACCCATTTTCCAGCAGAGATCAACAAAGTTGTACTGTACATTAAGGGACAGCCATGGTCTTTAATTAGGTCTAAATATGTACAATAAATCAGTTCACAAATTCACTCTTCCAGGTGAAAGATACATTCATTTATTCATTCTTCTTCAGCAAGCACCTTTATCCTGGTCGGGGTTGTGGTGGATCCAAAGTCTATCCCAGGGAACACTGGGCGTGAGGCGGGAATACATCCTGGATGGATTGCAGGGCATCATGCCCACACAGTCACACCCTCATTCACACTTAGGGTGATTTAGTCTAGCCAGTCTACTGATCTTTTTGGGAGATGGAAGGATACCGGAGAACGTGAGGTAGCTTAGGATCGACCTGGGGACTCACAACACTACTCACTATGCCACCATGCAAACTTAGAAGATACATATTAAAGATAAAAAAGATGTATGGTTAAGGGCAATGGTCCAGTGCCAAGGAATGTTAAAGTTTAGCTCCTTTTTTCTGAGAAGGAAAGAATCGTTTGGGCTAGTGAACAAATGTGTGACTGAGCCAGGTCATTAGATAGATAGATAGATAGATAGAAACTGCAGTGTTACAGTAGTGGTAAAAGACCAACTTTCACAGATAAACATCTGTCCTAGTCAGTGCTAGAACCAATAACCATCCTAAGAACCCATGAAGAACCCTTTTCTAAGAGGGTACATGTTAGATTTTTTTATAGATGATTTGTTATTTCGTAACAAATCATCATAAAAGTCATCTTAAACACTGAGCCATTTCAATTTTCTTGGCCAACAATACTACACTGTAAGACCACTTATAAATAAAGCCTATCAAGACATCATGTCAGAACGGGACTCATGAGCCAGACCTCTAGCTTCTGCTAGAGAGTCTAATGTTTTGTTAATAAAGATGGCAAAAAGCTGTATTTTTAGAGAAAGAGACCTTTTGACTAAAAACACTGGAAAGAAGTTTCTTTTTTTTTTCTTTTATTCAATCCATTTTTTGTCAATCTAATCACAAAAACTTTGACAAGCTCATTGTGTCACAAAATTTGTTTCCCTGTTGGAAACAACAAACAGAAGTAATCTCGAGATCTAATCAGTGTATAACCTTTAAGATTCTGAAGCTTGTGGCTAGAAAAGTGCACAGAAATCATCAGACTCCTGAGAAATGGGCAGAGCATCTGAGTCTGAATCTATGTCAAAATGAATTCTATGCTTTCTAAATTTGAAAAACAAAACAAAACAAAACAAAACTGAGAACTAGCCATGAATTGCTAATCTAAGAATGTAGAATCTTAAGTAATGGTGTCATGCAAACATGCTCTAGTAGTTGACCTGATTTTTATACTATGATATTTTTGAGAAACCGGGCCCTAAAAGTCCCAATACTGAATGATGAAATGTGTTAGCTTCCTTCCTGAGTTCGGCTTCTTCTCTGTCTCGTCTCCTGGAATGTGTCTCTTTCACGGTGCAAACGTGCCTTCTGGAGATAGCATTTCAGTGCAAACAGTGCCTCAGCTCAGCAGATGGCTTTCTCAAGCAGAGCTTAAGAAGCTACAGATGTTAGATATTTACATGAGACACGTGGTTGATGGTGAGAAAGTGGGACATTGTTTAGACACTTTGTGAGAGTTGATGTCTAGTCTTTCTCTGATTGGGTTTATTCCGGAGACAAAAATAGAAGAATGTTAGTGTATTGTTAAGAACGTTTTTGAGAAACACTTTAAACAAACTTTTGTGGTTTTGCTCATTTTTGGAGCTTGCCCTCAAACAAGTGGCACACAATAACTGAGATGGTGACACACTTTCCACTGTTACATCAATATTTAATTGATTGTATATGCAAAACTGGTGCATTTAGACTTTATGCAAAATATTTTTTGCTAAAATCAACATGTCGGTATGCGAAATCCTGAGTATTCCTCTCTGATATGAATCAGAGTTTCCTAAAAATGTCATCTGTTGCTGTATATCTTATGCATATGATATTGCATTATTGTTAAGGCAAGCTTTAAACTGCTTCCTGCTATATAGTAAACTATCTGCTAATACACATCTGTGAACTGTGAAACCCTGACACACGGGAGGATAAAGTGGTTTCTCACACATGAATGACTTTTTCTATGCTATTGAAGTGTGTTTTTCTGCATAAAAGGATCCCAACAGAGCAGTTAGGTAGTCTCTAAAAGCTTCAGAGAGCAGTGGAAATGGGTTGGTTCGATGTATCTTAATAGCAAGCTCAAGATGACATGAGAACACAGCAATCTTATTATTTTTTTTTTTTAAAGCTGATTTGCACATCTTGGTGGTGCCATGGCCTGGTTGTTCTTAACAAATGTCACAGACATTTAGCATACATAATAGACATATTTGGTGGCTATGAATAGGAGGTGCTTGAATATTAAGGGGCTAGGCAATTAGCTGAGTGCACAGTCATGTAGCTCAAGCTTTCGTTCATAATACCTTGCACTTGCTCATGGTGTACTTTATAACCATTAGCATCTTGGGTCATTTGCACACTTGGTAAACACTTCTTTTTGGATTTCTTTGCCTCATTTTGTCCCTGATTTGGCCTTGGCCGATTCCTACCCACGAACCAGCTCTCGCCTTTCATCCAACAGCTGGCAACTGGGGAAGCTGAAGGCAAACGTGCTAAATCTGAGACATGTGCAGCCAACCAACTGCATCTTTTTGAACTGCTGCTCTTGCTGCATCACAGGGCAGCGTAACACAAATGGAGGAAAACGATATGCTTTCTTCCGCTTAAATGATCTCAAACCCGTCCAAAGTTGGCTAGTGTTGCTCTGATTGACAAGGGAGAGAGAGTATGCCCCTCCCACCCAGAGAGTATTTGCTTTCTTGGACTCCAGGCCATGGATGGCTGTGGCATTGCCAGGATTTGAACTTGTGATCTCGAATGCTTTTCTGTGTTTTCTTCCACACTCAGAGCCAGCGGCCCTGAGAGTTCGGGATGTTTGGTGAAGTGTACAGGGTGTTTTTGAGCCTGTGAGTGGTCCTAACAAACCCTGGTCCTCTTTAAAATTATGTTCTGGGGTGTGCTTCAGGTGAACCGTGGTGCCGTCTGCATCAAGTGTGGAAGCTATGCACTCTTCGGGGCTACATGTCGAGTATTATGATTTGGTCAACTTGTCATATTCCTTCATGTTTCAAGTTTTACAGGAAAGGGATGTCATAATCAGCAGAGAGCATGTGATGCCTCAGTGATATAAGGCATTCAAACGCAAATGGCCACAACTCATAGAAACTATTTGTTAATAAGTGAGAACGTCATGAAAAAATGTAAATCTCATCCCATCCTGCATGGCTAAAAAACACCCACCCATATGTGTGTATAAGTAATGTTCCCGGAACAGTAATGTGCCTGAAACTGCCGGAAACTGCCTTTTAAACGTCGTCTTCATTTTGTTATTTTGTGTTTTAAATTGCTCCAATACCTCGTTTTGTTTTGCGAGATGATAGAAAGCAGTGAGCACTTCCTGGAGTGCCTTGAATGCTTGAAAACTCATTTCCTACGGAATATGACGTTCCCCAATTTATCAAATTCTTTAAGTCCTATAGTTTATTAGATACAAGCTAATTCAAAATCTATTGTAATTGCCCCAAATATGATTTGATTAGGAAGCCATTTTAGAGAAAGAAACAGCAAAATAAAGCTACACTCCGTACTAAAATCTGGGACAGGAGCATCATGCCATGCAAGCAGAATTGCATTTGCGAAATCTTGAATTTAGGCTTTTTGTGTCTCAGCAAACTGTAAAATGCAAATGATCACCCAAATCCTGTTTATTTTCTGAACCTCTTTACTTTTGTACTGGAACCACAAGGCTAATGTTGGTAACAAGTAAAGAAAGCATAAAGCTACCGTTTTAGCATCATGAGACGCCACTAGCCCCATAAACAGCCTTCCTGTCGACAGGATGTCATCCCCATTGACTTCAACAACATCAATTCCCAGGTGCTTAGGTTAGAGAGTATGCAGTTTGATCCCTGTGAAACTAGAGACATCAGGCTAATTAGTGAGCCGTTGTATCCTTCTGATATCCTACGATCACATAAAAAATGAGGATAGCCTGTTCTGCTGTTTGGTGCATTTCTTGAGTATTTTTTTTTAATCTTTGGGAGTGATGTACAAAATGACAGTTTAGATACATTTAGCCTTTGGCAGGTTTCATGATAGCCTATAAGAATTTGAGAATCTGGGCCACATATTTTGGCTTGTTAGCATCAATGATCTGTAATTCTGAGGAACTAAACTCCCTTGAGTTCAGAGTTCCTGAATTAGTTCCTGTTTTGTTTTTGCAGCACACTGCAGGAACCATGATCATTACACAAAAAGTGATACAAAATGTCAACAAAAGGCACATTTTTACTGCAAGAACCTTTTCAAGAATGTAGGAACTTTTTTCTGGACCACAATTTTTTTTTTTCTCAAGAAATTTCTCTGGAGCAGGGAAACTTTTTTCAGGAACTTTTTCATTTGTAAAAATGGATTATTATTTTTTTTTTGGTAGGTGAATCAGTGAATCATAGTTTTTCTGACTGACATGAGTTTGGTTCTGTTGGTTCTTGTTTCTGGTTGGCTCTGTTTTAATATAATCTGTCTGCATTTAATACACAAGGTACAAGGCTACGGTTTCTGATTAACCAGGGTAGCATGAATATGTAACAAATACACCTGAATATGTAAAAACGCACTTAGTGACATGCTGTAATAAGAAAATAATCAACGAGGGGAAGGTGTGACATTGCCTGCCGTGAAGTGTAGTTACTGGTACCATCCTGGAGTGGATTATTTTCCTATAACAGCAAGTCCTGAAGTGTTTTATTCTTCTTATACTGCAGTAATTTACCAACAGTTTCATTTTTTCCCAATTAAAGTATAAAACACATCCGTTTACAGTTACTTTGTTGGAGAACGTTCACAAAACAGGTTAGTTCCTGTTATCACTTACGTTATAGCAGCTATATACAGTCACTTCCTCACCAGCCTTTCTTTTTTTCTCTGTCGTGAAGTAGATAAGATGAAAAAAATGCATCTCGTCGTGTTACCGAGAAACTGGAGAGTGCAAACTCCTCTGTCTTGAGGAATTGCCTGTGTTATCTCTGTATGACTGTTTCACAGCGCTGACACTGGAGACTCCTTCCAAAAGTGTTAAAGAAACATCTCCATGCAACAAGAGCATTAAAATAAACCTGTGATTTTACTTACAGTCGGCACTACTGCCAGAGCTGCTGTTATAAAACAGGAATCAACACCTTCTGACCTCAAATAATAGACACACGTCTGATGAAGTTGTTAATGTGCTGAGCATATGCTTTATTATTTTTAGTGACCTCGGGCTCATCCAGCATAACAGTTTCTAAGAAATAGATGTTCTGTTAAAGCCCACTGTTTTTGTGGAACTGAATAGTGACACATTCATACTTTGTAAATACCGGCCAGCTTTAAGAGATCATGACATTGTGTTTTGCTTCTTCTTCCAAATGTGCGGCTTCACAAAAGAACCGCAAATTGCAAAATCTGTATTCATCCAAAACCCCAGAGAGACAATTTCTCTGCTTGACCTCATCCTGAGCTGTTTGTAGAACAAGTCTGTTTACCATGCATTGCTTAAAAATGTCAAAATACAGCGCTTATCAGCTCTAAAACGTACGCGAGCATGAAGTCTATGTTTAATTACACTTAAATAAATTGCCTACTGTTTTTTTGAGTGTGACCGTTGAGGCTAAAGCAATAAACTAAACATCTTGCCATTAATTTATTCCATTTGTTTTAAGCGGTAAGAACTCAATGCCTTTTTCGAAAGCCAAAGCTTCTGCCAGTCCCTCTAGGAGACATGTGTGTTTACTTTGGTCACGGCATCTCCGCGAGTGTTTGCGTGCATGCTGAGAGAGGAGCGAGAGCCAAGCGCGGTCACATGGCCATGCCAAGAGCCACAATTAAAACAAACACACTTCCCTCCTCCCGTTCCCCTGCGAGTGCCGTTATGACAGCTACTTAGTCCTGCTTTTTTTTTTTTTTTTTTTCCCCAGGAAACGGATCGCAGCTCTGCCACTCCATGTTGTGAGGTTTAAAAATCCTGCAGCAGGATTTGAAAAAAAAAAAAAAAGCAGAATAACATTGCTAAGGATGCTTCAGACACATCACGAGAGGAGGGAGGATAACAGAGGGGCTATAAAGCACTGCTTAGGGAGCGTCTGTAAAATACATAACTAACTATCCCACTTTTCCCCAAAACTAACTTTTCCACAAAATAACATTCTTTCGTTTTTTTATAGAATATAAATATCAGAAGTCGATGATCATGTAATCATCACTTTTATTGGATTTGCTTGTAAAAGTTGCTTGTGAAAGGATCTGCCAAAACGTGCTTTTCCACAAACCTTTTCAGGAAACCAGAAACGTTTTTCAGGAACTCATGGCGCATTAATAGGATATAAATAATGGAACTCGGATCATCACTTTTATTGGATTTGCTTGTAACAGTTGCTTGTAAAGGTTCCTACCAAAATGTGCTTTTTCACTAACCTTTTTTTTAGGGAGCCCAGGACTTTTTCAGAATCCAAGAAACTTTTTCAGGAACTCAAGGCACATCCCACCTGAATGTTGACCCATACCTGATTCTGATCTGAGCAAATAACCAGTGTTTGCATTGGATTTGCTTTTAATTAATGTGAAAAAGTGTGGATAGAAATGAGGAAAAAAGGTGCACTTAAAGATTAAAGACAAATAAAAGTAGTCATCTTTCCTCCACAGGACTTTTTTTTTTAGGAACTTCAGTATCCAGTCTTTCACTTAATAAGAAATCTTATTTGGGCCAAAAATAAGTAAATATAAAAGATGCCAAATGTCTCAAAAATGTCAAATGTAATTGCAGAACTTTTCCAATGAAAACAGCTTTAACGTTTAAAAGAAATTAAATATAAAAAAGTAAAAGGAAGTGTTATAACTGGAGAATCAGGCAAAAAAAAAAAGCCTTGGTATGAATGGGTGACAAATTAAATGAAAAAAAAAAAAGTCTCTGTTATAATGGGGGGGATTTATTAATTTTTACTGACATGGTTTGGGTCTGCTTACCTCCTTTCAGAGAAGTGTTATTGCCAGAGCAATGTTGAAACTTTTCTATCCGAGTGGGCGTGGTTTCTTCCAGGAAGACTCCGCCCCCATACACAGGGCACAACAGCTCACTGAATGAGGCTAAAAATGATGTAAATCATCTGTTTGGCCTTCTCACTGACTAGATCTCAACACAACTGAACACTTCTAGGAGTTTTTGGAGAGTTGTGTTAGCACTCTCTATCACCATCATGTTTTGTGAAAAAAAATCATGAATTTCTGAAAAAAAAAAAGCTTCTGATGTCCAGAGAAAGTTCTTGTGTTTTACAAAAAGACACAGAGTTGCCTAAAAAGTTCTGGACAAAAAAGTGTCTGAGGTCCACAGAAAGTTCCTGACGCCTAGAAATAAATGACTGAGTTGCTTAAATGTCCATGTATTCCTGAAAAAGTTCCTGAGTTCCTGAAAAATATCCTGAGTGCTTAAAAAATCATTTCTGAGGTTCAGAGATATTTCCTTAGTTTTAGTAATAGTCCGTCATTTGATTGAAAAGTTCCTGAGTTCATGAAAGCGGTAATGAGTTTTGAGGAACAGAGAAAGTTCTAAAAAAAAAAAAAAAAAAAAGTCCCTGAGTTACTTAAAAGTTCCTGAGTTCCTGAAAAATGTTTCTGAGTTCCAGATAAATTTCCTAAGTTCCTGAAGAAGTTTCTAAATTTAAGGGAAAAGGTTTCAGAATAGTCCAGCCAAGTTCCTGAAAAAAAAAAAGCTCATAAGAAAGTTCTTAAAAAGGTTCCTGAAAAGGTTCTAGCAGTGAAAATGTGCTTTTAGTTGCCATACATTTTAATTTTGCATAATGGGCACAGTTCCTTCAGTGTGCTGCAAAAGCAAAACAGGAACTAATTCAGGAACTGTGAGGCTCTCGTTCAGAAGAGTTCATCAAAAGTCTCCACGCCCTCGATGTAAACGTGACGAGTGATTCTGTGGCCCGGATTCTCAAGACACTGTGCTTTAAAGACGTGTTGTGTGACCAAATGGTACTGTTAGGTTTCTAAGCCTGAACACATAAAGCCTGAAGTGCTTGGTTCGTCTCTTTCCTCAGTCTGTGGGAAGCAGCGAGGTTATTGTAAGGTCAGAGCATATGCTGGGCAGTCAGAGGGCACAGGGGTCAACAGCTGCTGTTTGCTCCTCATGTCTGGAGTGTGTAGAGGAATCGGCCATGACTGAGACTCTTGGGAAAACTAAACATGACTGCACTTCCTCTCTCAGGGCAGCTAAGGGGAACGTCTAAGTCCAAGTCTTTTGTGCGTGTGTGACTACAGGTCAATACAGTACAGCGGAAGATTTAATGAGCAGCCGTGTGTTCACATTAGCAAGTCATAAGTCACTCGTGTCGCTTGTAGATTGTTTCTTGTGGGCGTGGAGCGAGCGCTACTGTTGTCTCTCGTCGGCGTGTACCGTCAGTCCAGCTTTGATGAGAAACAGTCATGGCCAAAATGTATCCTACAGCACACAATTTACTATATTATGCAGTTTATTTGTATTTACAATGGTCTAAAAATGAATTTTAATCCATTTTAATCAATTGAAAAAAGTGTGAAAAATCGGTTGTTACGTGCCAGGCGTATTCATTTTAGATATTAGCACCACAAGCTAACTGTAATAGCTACAAACACTCTCCAGAGACAGCAATGATCTTTGCTGTTTTTTTTAAAGCTTTATTTTACTCTATAGTGTCTCTATACACATTTAATGAGAGGTTGTATATGACAGGATAAGATGAAAACACAGTTTGTATTGCTTTTTTAGAGTCAAGCAGTATACAGGAACTAAAAGCAGGTAGGAACTAAGGTTGTGAGGGGGGGAATGAGAAAACACCACATGCACTAAACGACTGGTTTGAGGAATCAGTCGATCCAATTGTTTGGATTTGTCGCTTTACCATGTCTAATTTGCATAAAGTTGAGACAGTTTGCTGTTATAAAAACTCAGCTTGTCATGTTCATGAAGACTTTCCTGTGGCGGAAAGCCTACTGAATGTTACACAGCGCTGACACTGGAGACTCCTTCCATAAAAGTTAAATAAACATCTCCTTACAGAAATCTTTTCTTAAATAACATCATGCTTTTATTTGTTTATTATTAGTCTTAGATTATGTAGATCATCCACCTTACAAGTCCCTGTGAATGAGCTTTTACTATTAGAACAGGCACACTAGTATAAAGTAATGATTTGTATTACAGCTGACACTAAATGATTCAACATATTTCTGACTAATCTGATTCACGAATTTAGCAGAGCTGCAGCAAAAGAGGACCTTAATATTAAATGTCGCTGTAAATTTCCTTTTGTTTTCTGTTGCCGTAAAAGAATCTTTAGCGATCCAGATATTCCAAGTGCCACTTTCCACAAAACTGATTGTTACTGTGATTTCTGTTTCAGTCACAGTATTGGTTTCATTGACCGTCAAAAGCGATTCTTCTTTCCAAATCATAAAAGTTTTAATGCCTCATAACTGTACACACTTTGGCGACATTTCTGCAACAATGTGGAATTCTCAGATGAGCTTTTGTTTGCTTTACCTGATTGAATTCCGGGCTTCAGACGTGTTAACGGCGAGGTGATAATGTACAGAAATGACTGTGTTGTTTATCAGTGTGGTGCGAATCAGAACCGAAAACACCTGATTGCATCTAATGGGCAGGTAGACGAAACACAAAAAGCTAATTCGCCTGTGAATGAAGCCTTGCATTTCTGGGTTATTTTGAGGGATTATCTGAAGATGATTGCAGACATTACCGTGCTGAAAACGTGCCTCAAATATCAGAGAAATTACTAACAATCACTTTTTTTCAGAAAGTTATTTATAATCATATATAAGCACTCAAAATGATCTAATGTGTTTATTGAACAAAGTAATGGCAGTATTATTGCTTTTGTAATAATTTTGCAAGAAAGAGCTTTATCTTGACTGACAATACTCTAGTTTGTAATCCAGCGTGCATCCGGCTAAGGGTAATGTTTAAAAATGCTAAAGAGAGGGAGTGTGAATGGGAATTGTAGTTTGATTATAATGTACATTATAATGTACATAAGCACTGAGCTTACAGTATGTAGTAGGGTTGTGCAATATGACAATATAATATCGATATCACAAATACACTTTTCTGAGATATTGCGGTGTCACAGAATCTTAAAAAAAAATTCCTAAGTGTTTTTTTTGTAACATTTCTAATGAAAGCATCTGATTTCATGTAAAAACTGTGTTTATGTGTATTGCTGCAGGTGATTTCTGTGTCCCAGATGCTAATATAGTCACTGTGTTCTACTGAAGGACACTATGATCAAATATTAACACTGGCTTCAAGGTTTATATGATTTTTAAGGTCTTCAGCGAGCACACAGATTAGTTCCCTGTCACCATGAAGGATTTCTGTCATCTGAGTCTTACAGAGATTCTGATGTGCCCCATGTTACTGGTGGAGAGCTACACATTTCTTGCAAATTTGGAACCCAATACATCTTTAAGTATTAATATTATCATTAAATATAAAGACTTGTATGGGTGGGATATTTCAATGATTGGCAGTTGGTTACGAGGTTCCGTCCCTCTGAGAGTCCTCCCAGTTATCATATGGAGAAGCCATGCTTCTAAGCAGGACATAAACATTTATACAAAACTCACCTGCACACACACTCACTGACTCCCAGGGAAGCCGTATGTCTGGGTGGGAAGAAGAAGAATATGAAACCTGTAATTGTCACATATACATTACAGTACAGTGAAATTCATTTCTTCGCATATCCTAGCTTGTTAGCTAGCTGGGGTCAGAGCGCAGGATCCCACAGAAGCCGTATATCAGTGGAGTTCTGTGGGTGATGTATTGGGGGGTTCCAAAGGCGAATTTCCTGCAGGCTGTGCAGTCCACCGAAAACAGTTTGCATTAAATGAACAAACAGCGTGATATTGTGGAGAGATATTTGATATTTCACCAAGTGTGATGAATAGTATAGACACTTTGGTTAACATTTAATTGCCGCGTTTTAATGAAATTTTAATGGAGGCCGGGCTTCCCTATTGTCTTAAAGCAATCGCCTGTGGTGCAGGGTGACAGCTTGTGCTTTTTTATTACCTGACCAATCAGATTGCAACCTCGGACCAATCAAGGAAATCCAACAAGGAGGACTAGAAAAAGTCAGGGAAGAAAGATCTTGTTAGTGAGTGAGATTTACTGCATGTGAAGTTGATGATATTTCAACACAGCACAGAAGCCTTTTTCCTCGCCATAATTGGGCTAAATATTAAGAAATCAAGGAAATCTTATTGTTGTTGTTGATAAATCTAGACAGATATAGGTAGCTAATTGGCCTGGGGTGGCATGATGGCGCAATGGGTAGTGTCGCTACCTCATAACTTCAGGATCCCACGTTTGATCCTGAGTCTTTTAATCTGGAGAACATTTCAGTTTTTTATCCATGTGCATGCAGAAAATGTTTCATCAGACTAAACTTTGCATCTTTCACTTGCCCACAAGTAATTTATATCTCTGTCCCACAGATCATAGATAAAGAAGACTCTCAGTTCATGACCAGCTGCCCACCTGCCGTCACAGAGAGCATTCCCCGGCGACGCACGCGGATCCAGGTGTTCTGGACGGCGCCCCCTTCAGGCAGCGGCTGCGTGATACTCAAGTAAGTGCTCAATTTCTTGCGGGTTGGAGCTTTTAACTGTGATCGATAGACTCAAATCTGCAGGTTATGAATTGACCTGACCAGACTTCTGCAGACTTGATAGCTTGATGGCTCTGTGGTTGACCATTTCTGCTCACTTGCAGTGGCTTTTAAACTGCGGCTTTTAACTTTGTGCTTCACGTAGACTGCATTTAATGGAATGAACATAATATATGGATGAATGTAATGAACGTAATAACAATGGAATGAATTTGAGCCGTGAGCGCATTTTTTTTGATGGATGCTTGAAGGGAAGTACATGAGTATATGCAAAAAAAAAAATTAAACAAACCCACATAAGGATCTAATGATGCAAACGAGTAATACAAAATTAATTGAACGGTGACTCAAAGTATGTTAGTTCTGCCTTTAACCAATTGTACGGCTCATTCGTTAAAAGTCATTTATAAAATGTAATTCATAAAATATGAAGTCTCATAAAGAGACTTCAATATGTGTAATAAAGCAGAAGATACCCACCAATGAATGCTCTAAATGTGCAGAATTGATGAAAGTAAATGCACAATTTAACTAATTACGTGCTAATTCTGGAAAACAAACACAGTCGAGAGTGTATGAGAGAAATCCAGTAAGTACTCATTAGTCCCTTTTATCCTGCAATTAGTAATGCAGCTTTTTCGATGTGTAAAATTAACCAGAAACAAACGTGTCCCTACTTTCCGTGATTAAATGTGTAATAAGTTTTTAAAAGCGTGACATATAACAAACTTGCCTTCAGGATTTTGTGGATGTGATTTTTTTTTTTTTTGATTGAGAGATTTTCAGATATTCAAGTTGCACTGCTCTAAGTCTCCATAACATATGCAAATGATCAATATTTTTATAGAAACCTTGCTATTTTACTTGAATTTTTAGAGCATTTGTTTTTTTTGGTGACCCCAAATATACCTCAAAGCTGTGTAGGAGTTGGGTTAAAGGGAAATTGATTGTGTAAATTGTGTAGGGATACAGTGTGACTGTAGACATACAAAATGACTGATGTGTTAAATGAGCCTAATAAAATGGTCAATAAGTATAACAAAGTGCTGTGGAGGAAAATAATCAACGATGGTGTGGCGTGATGCAGCCTGATTAGAAGCAGAGTTAAGGTTATCACCCTGAAGTTGATTTTTTTCTATGACACCATGCCCTGAAGTCTTTTATGCTTCTTAAGCCACAACAAATTTTCAACGTTTTAATGTTTTTCGACACATCATACTTTTTCTTTTGCATTTACAATCACATTAATATTTATGTTATGGAACGTCCATGACACAGGCTCCTTCCTGTCATTACTTACGCTATAGCAGCTTCCATGTCTCGAAGTCAATAAGTTGAAAAAAATGCAGCTTGTTATGTCACCGAGAAACCACAAATCACCACGTCCGCCGTCCTGAAGACTTTCCCGTGTTACAAAGCGCTGACCGTGGAGACTCCTTTCGTAAATGTTACATAAATGTTTCCTTACAGAACACATCGCCACAATAATAACGATTTCACATTTTAAAATCTGTTTATTATTAGACTTCCTGCATGTGAGCATCCACCATACAAGTCTAGAGCTCAGAGCTGCTGTGACAAAAAAAAAAAAAAAAAAAAAAAAAAATCAACACCTTCTGCCCTATCATAATCGATATGAACAGTGCTATGGTGTAAATATCTATATTTCACTTCAGTGTCATAATTTTCTGCAATTCTACAGACAGCAAATACACTAGCAGCTATAATAAAGTACTTAAAAAGGTATAACTTGCAGAACCCTGTGTTCCAGATGTCTGTTTTAATGCTTCTGCAGCTTCCTTCTGTACAATCCCTTCATCCTTTCACGCTCATATTCATTCATATAGCTGTCACATAAGCAAGCCGTCAGATCAAACCTGGAGAAAAGACGTCTCTGCCAACAAAATTCTGTGTGCCTGGATAACGAAGAATTTCAATCTCATTATGCATGCATGTATACATTTTCACACCACCCTCTGTGTGTGTGTGTGCGTGTGTGTTGGGCTAAATACACGTCTCTCCCTCCTTTTTTTCTCTCAGTCTCACATGCTCATACTTTTGACCGATTAGCAAGTAAGCCAGGTGAGTCAGGCCTTAATGAGATATCTCACACACACACGCACGCACACACACACGCACACAGACACACACACTCTCTCCAAAATCTCAGTAGGAAGCTGAAGAGCGTTGGTGATCCTGATTACAGCTTAGCACTTAGTATGAGTGTGTGAGCGCACACTGATACCTGGACAATGAAAATCCTCCATCATGGACATTTACATTATAAGAGCCTTGTCCTCATTTCTCCCCCACGCACAGCCTACACACCTTTCTTGTCTCGTCTTGTCTCGTTTTTTTTTTTTTTTTACACCTTTCTCTGTACTGAATATAATGAGCAGTCTTATCCTTGCTCGGCCTCAGCCAGGTCGCTGTCACATAGGAAATATTTCCCGTCTCGATATCTCTCCCGTTTCTGTCCCAGGCCATTGGCGTGTATGGTTTTATTCTGGATCCCGCTGAAACATCTGCTGTGGCACTCAGAAACATCTGCTGCACTAAGACTTCCGTCACTCCGGTTTGGTGTGGTTCTGGGCGTCGGGCCAGTCGAAAGGCCATGAAACGTGCCTGGCAGCGCCGCGCAGCCATTAAATATAAGTCCAATTACTTTTGGGAGACAGCCAAGACTTCTCCAGAGTCAAGCTGTCAGTAATGGATGCATTTTACAGTAGCGGAGAGAGAGATGTGTTTTGGGAAGGATTTTTTTTTTATCGCTGCCGTTTGGACAGTGATCGATTGGACTTTGTGTGCCTTGAATCTTCCTCGCGATGTGTTTATGGAATTGTTTTATTCACACTGCCTTTGTATTTCATGGCTTAGTTTGTAGCAAACAGCTGCACGCAAAAGCAGCTGCGTGCAAATTCTTCATCATATGTGCCAAAAAAGAGGGGGTTAATTCATGCACAAATGTGGCCACCAAAGTGAAATCCAATACTCGTTAACTAAACTAGAGGCAGACATCGGAAACAGATTATTAAAAAAATATAAAACGTGGCTTTAAATAGAAACCAGAGGTGCCAACGACTACAGCGTAGTCATAGGATTATTAATTTCTGAGACGCCTGCCTGGAAACTATGCTATTTGTAAATTTCGCCCAGCAGAAAAGCCAATTCACTGAAAGGGAAAGGATGCAGGATGTGAAAGACACTCATTTGTCTCTGGTAGAGGTTACTTTGACTTTTTACCGAATTTATCTAGGTGAACTTTGACCTGTGAGTTTATGAGAATGCAGGACTCTTTGGTTGTTACAAAATGGAGGAGCTGCTTAGTTTTACCTGACTGTTCTTTTTTTTTTTTTTTTTTTAATTGTTTATTGGTGTACATTTGATAAAATAAAATGCCATATTTCCCCTGACATATTTTCTGCCGCTCAGATTTACTAGGAAGTCGAGCGTAAGTTGTGTATTTTGATAGTCAATTAATCTTGTCATTTTTTTCCAAATAATAAATTAAAAAACAGTTTATTGAAAATGATATCTTCCAGTATTTCAGACAACTAATACTATTACTGTTAATATTATACTACAGACCTCCTAACAAGGCTTGGTTATCCAAAAGGTCACTGACTACAATATTACTCTATGGTTTATAAAAATTTTATTTGTGTAAATTAAGAAAATTAAAACAAGGTAGGAAGCTGAATGCTGTATTCTAACCGGTCCTATAACAGCACACTCAATGCTGTTTCATTCCTTAAATAGGTTAATTAATTCAGATAACTTTGTTACTTGTGATGTAGTGAAGTGATGTAGTGCGTGCCACAGCGGAATATATAGCATAGACCAACTAACTAATGAAGTTCATTGCCAATTATTTTTCTTATCGAATGTTATTGATTTTGTTGAATACTTGTTGTAGTCTTAAAATTATATGACTTTTTTGATGCTCTTGAAAAGAAATACAGATGTTAAAAATGTATTGTATAATGTTACTTAGAAATGTTACAAATTATTTTTAAATGATTGCCAAAGCTTTCCATAGGATTCGGAGGGAATGTCTTTAGAATTTTTCCTGGTTTTCGGTCTGGTATGATATCACATTCAGTCACTTTGAAGTAGAAACTGTCTGAATGTTAAACAAGAGACAAACAGGAAGCTTCTGTGGCTTAAATTTGAAATACAATGTGCACAGCATAAGGTGAACACAGTGTGTGAAATTTGCCTGTGGTGATTATACTGGCAGTGTGAAATATCTGTGATTTTTATTTTATTTTATAGTGGATTCGAGGTTGAAATGTGTAAAGCTGTGTAAAGCTCCTGGAAAGAGAAGGCATTCTCTTCTCCCTGGTTTAGTTCTGACTACAAAGTAATACGTTCATCTTCTCAAGATCTGCAGGAGAATGCAACCGTATTTTTTTCTGAATTTGGGGGAAAGTCTGATAGATGTACTGTAAGTCAAGGTGACTTTATTTGGTAAAATCTCAGAGACCTTTCCGAGAAGCTTCATTAGTTCATGTCTGGTTGCCTTGAGCTACAACTACCAGATATTCATTGGTATGATTGAATGAAGAACTGAGATCCATCTTAGCACCCACACCAAATGCATTGTAGTTTCTGATTTGAAAAGGGAATAAATCAAATTCAAATCTCTTTGCAGTTGCCAGTGGTTGCCATGTATTTTCTCTCAGGTATATCATTCTAACAGTAAAATGTAACCTGTAGGCCAAAACACTTGTACAGATGTACACCATAAATTCATTAGCTAGCCCACTAGGCATGTGAAAACTCAGACCCGTGTTTTGGTTGCTCGGAAACCTAACTGACTAGACTGAATAGCGGTATCTAATATATTATTAATACAGTGCATTAATACAGACTATGGGAAAAGAATGTGTGCGAGACAATGTATTTCGTTGTGCTTGCAACAAAAAGCCATTGGCAAATGATTCGCAACAAGCTGTGGTTTTCTGACTTTGCGTCTTACATACACGAGTCTGGTTCGGTCAGGAGTGGAACCTGGTGTGGTCTTCTGATTCTGTAGCCCATCTGCATCAAAGTTTGACAGTTTGTACTTTCTGAAATGCTTTTCTGCTCACCACGGTTGTAACGAGCGGTTATTTGAGTTAAAATAGCCTTTCTGTCAGATCCAACAAATCTGGCTGTTCTCCTCTGATGTCTCTCATTGACAAGCCATTTCTGCTTCTTGTCTGAGATTGCTGAGTTACTGAGATTGCATTTTTCCTCCATTCTGATGTTTGACGTGAACATGAACTGAAGCTGAAGCTCTTGACCTGTATCTGCATGATTTTTTACATTGCGCTGCTGCCACGTGATTGGTTTAATAAAATGAAATAAAAAATTATAAATCGCAGAAATTTGGCATTAGTGAAATATTTAGTTATTTGCATTTTGAACCCTGTGCAAAGCATTTTTGTGCGTTTGGTGTTTGGCTGAAATGTGTCTCACCTTGCAGGATCGTTTTGTTGTTGCTGTTTGCTTGTTTTTTGTACAGGTGCCTGAAAATATTAAAAATACCTTTTCAAGCACTGAAATGTATTAAATTTTTTATGAATGACTTCAGAATACATGGATTTCCAATTTAAAAGGAATCTTGTATCATTCTGTAGAAACCAAAGCATTGAATAGTCGCCGCTGTTTTTTTTCCTTTATTGCCTGCAGTGGGAAATATGCAGTCTTGGTAGAATTGACTGTAATTTTAATAATTGTCAAAGAAAAAAAATATGTAGTTTTCAGAATTATATATACTGTATAATAGAAAATGTCAAAATTTCACCGTGTGAAGGGATTTACCAGGTTGAAACACAAATTAAAAACCAAATATGCAAATAGCTATAGTGACACCATAAAGTTACTCTAATGCATAAAATATTAGCTAAAGCCACATTGTGAGCCCTTTGTAGTCTATTCATCAAATAGCCAATTCAACTCGCGCCACATTTCTGCTAATGAGGTACACAAAACATTTTATAATTGAACACCCCACTTCATTCTTGACATTTGGAGCATAATTGGAGAATGATGCTAAATGCAGATTAAATCCGTGTGAAAGTCATGTGATTAATATTGAGCTTTCAAATTTGAAACCTAAAACAAATGAATGTGAAGAAAGTCTAACTATCGACTTTAAACTTGCTGAAAAAAGAAAAGAAAATCTGTAGGATATCTGAATTTTGGGGTTTGAGTCTGTTGTTTTACAGATGTGAGATCTGCTTGTGAGATTGAGGACAAAAGTACAATATTAGAGCCAGATGTGTTAGCTGAATCTAAACCCTATGGGACATGGGATCTCTTCAAGCTGGGTTGGGTTTGTATGGAGCACATGTATTTCTCTCGTACGTCAAACAAAAAGTCTTTTTAGTGTGTCAGATTTGACCCTCGGGCCCCTGTTTGGAGAAGCCTGCTGTAAGGTGTGATGTGCTGAGCAGGACAGTTTTACTCTAATGTCCTCATAAATTTGCAGTTTCTGCAGTGAGGGACGGTGCTGATGGGGATATCTGCACCATACAAGTGAAATCACATGGGGGAATGAAAGGAGAAGAAGTTTAAAATAAATAGCCACCTTTATTAGGAAGGCGGTCACATCATTCAGCCTTAAGAAGTAAAGGCGCATGCTGAATACTGAACATGGTGGAGTCAATACAGGAGAAAAGAAGGAGGTCAGATGTGGACTGGCTTGTGCAGCAGTGCCACACAGACGGATTGAATCGGTTAGCATATGTGACAAGACCTGGGGAAATTGCTGCATTAAATTCAAATCCTATTATTTAAATATTAGGCTTATTATTAAAATGTCTACAATAATAGTTGGCCGTTTACTGGATCCATACAGATTTGTGTTCCTAAATTTTGCCCCCACAGCACACGCTTTTATTAAAATTATAATTAAAATCAAGCTAACATTATTTATAGGCTACTTGTTTTTGAGTTACTGAACCCATTCAATTCAAGTGACCAATCAAACTGGATTATAACTCTAATAGTTGTGATTTCCACCAACAAATAAAAAAAATAAATAAATAAAAATTGCGGTACTGGGAGGCAATGTGTTTTGGTCTATGTAACTATAAATGGCTAAAAAGTATGATGTGTCATACTTTAATAAATAAAATTCAGTAATTGTTGGAAAATTGCTGTGGTATAAGAGGAAGTAAACACTTCAGGATGTGAAGTGTTATTGGAAAGTAATCAATTTCCATGTGGTAACCATAACTCCACTTTGCATCAGGAATCATGTCGTTGATTATTTTTCTAAAACAGCACACCAGCAAGTGTTTTGTTCTTTTCAAAATGCCATGCACTACCATTGGCAACACCGTCACCCATTGCACTTTTACAGTCTGGTACCTTGGAGAACATGTCCATTTGGGTTTACAGATGATTTCTCTTAATTTTCATACAAGAAAGATTGTTTGTGTGTGAATGTTAAGCAAAGTTAAATCATTTGAGATGAAATAAAAAATGAGCTTGCTCCAGTGGTTGAGTGTATTTCCAGTATTTTTCAGCACAACCACTATCATTTCTGTGAGGTAAGCCTCGGTTGAGTAGTGTGCGTGTGTGTGTGGCAGGTTAGTGTAGATGGACAGTTCTCCACAGTATCTGTGAGTTATATCGGTTGGCAGCTCCACTGGATCTCAGTAAGGCCGCATTAGCATTCGGTGGACATTGTGGAGGTGTGGCGAGGTGTGTGATCCTGCTCCACTTTAAACTCCCGGGAGCTTCTGTTCAAGAGGATCGGGCAATTTTACAGGCTTCTTTTAAACTCAGGGCTGTCCAGCAGTCTGGAAGTGTCAGAATGCTCATATTTGAAGAAGCTCAGGGAAGGTGACCCTTTACTGTGGAAGTGGACTTTTCTGTTCAACCCTTCTTTAGTAGTAGACAAGACCAATGAAAAGTATGTTAAGGATGTGTTTTCTTCTTTTTCTTTTCTGATGACAGCTAACAAATGGGCAGGGTGAAGGCTTGCACATGCTTGCCCTGCATCTTTTCATACTGCTGCTCATGCTACCTCACAGTACAGCTGAACACTCAGAAGAAAGCATTAACCACCCTCTTCCATAAACACCTGCTAAACGGGTACTGAGAGGCACAGAGGCCACACCTCCTAAATAGGTACTGGCAGGCACTGAGGTCACACCTTCTAAACAGGTACTGACAGGCACAGAAGCCATGCCTCCTACATAGATACTGACAGGCACAAAGGGAATGCCTCATTCACTGAGGTTGACAGGCACAGAGGCAACACCTCACAGGTACAGGGGCCATGCCTCCTACACAGGTACTGACAGGCACAGAAGCCACTCCTACTACATAGGTACTGACAGGCACAGAGGGGATGCCTACTTCACTGAGATTGACAGGCACAGAGGCAACACCTCACAGGTACAGGGGCCATGCCTCCTACACAGGTACTGACAGGCACAGAAGCCACTCCTACTACATAGGTACTGACAGGCACAGAGGGGATGCCTACTTCACTGAGATTGACAGGCACAGAGGCAACACCTCCTACACAGGTACTCACAGGCACAGAGGGAATGCCTCCTTCACTGAGATTGACAGGCACAGAGGCAACACCTCCTACACAGGTACTGACAGATGCAGAGGCCATGCCTCCTACACAGGTACTGACAGATGCAGAGGCCACGCCTCCTACACTGAGACTGACAGGAGAAACCATAAAGCACGGTGCCAATGGAGATTTAGTTGATGATGTTTCATTAAAAATAAAAACAAATGAGCATGTGGTAAATGGAGATTAGAGATACAGAGACATCTGGATCGGCTTGCTCCAGACTTTCTCCAAACTTTTTTTTTCTCATCTTTTTACCAATAAAAATAAGTCTGTGCAGCCCTATAATAAATTATGCTTCCAATGAACTAATTTCTAACTGGCAAGTTATTACACGGCTATTAATTAGTAATGAGGAACACTTAGTGATACTTAAGCAGCACATTCCTAAACCCCAGGGTATACATTACAAAATATATATTATAAACACCAAAAAGTAACTTGTTCAATAAGAAGCCATTTGGGACTTGGCATTTCTAGTTGGAGAGGTTCTGTAGGAGGTGATAGCCTTGGGAAAAGAGAAGAGTATTGACTTGGGCTTTAGTCGACAATCTGAGATAAGGTACAGACACTGATCATTCTCTTGGGTTTCTACAGATATTTAACTGTGATTTCATGTGATTATGTAATATGTGATCACGTGAGAAAATGAGAAGGTGCATTTCATCTGATTTTGCCCGGAAATTGCACATGTGAACTCAAGTATACATGTGAAAAATTAACACGTGACACTAAATGAATAATGTGAAAAAACACATATGAAAATTAAAAACATATTCTACATGTGAAAAGTTGACATGTGAACATAAATTAATTTTATAAAAAGCATGTGACAATAAAAACACACATTTAATATTTGAAAACAAATGAACAATGTGTAAATTTGGCATAAAAATAAACGTGATGGACATTTATCTAGGCCATGCAAGACCTTCTTGAGCTTTTAGCTCTATGTTTATGGTTGTTATCTTGTTGAAAAGTCCATCTTCTTCTCAGAATCAGTTTCTTGATTAATGTGATTAAATTCTTCGCTAAAATGTGCTGGTTTCTTGCTACATTTATGTTTCCTTCAATGATGGGTAATGCCCTAGTACCATTTGCAGAGCAGAAGCTGTACATCATGATGCTCCCACCACCATGCTTCACTGTGGATATGGTGTTTTGGGGATTATGCGCACAACCCTTCTTTCTGTAAACATGATGAGCTGAATTATTGCCAAAGAGTTCTATTTTTGTTTCGTCTATTTCCAAAAGAGTTTTGATTTGTCTAACTGCATTTAGACATGCAACTCTGTACCTTTTTTTAGAAGAGGAGTTCTGTGTGAGGTGTAGAGACGAAGATGATTGCAGTGCAGTTCATTGCCTATTGTTCTCTGTGTACCTTTAGGAAGCTCCTTCACCTTCACCATGATTCCTGCTTGTTGCATGAAATCTTCCCAGAATTTATATCTAGAACATGGTTTGCTTTTTTATATAGTTGTCCGAATACTTTTTTCCCCTATCAGTTTTTTTTTTTTAAAAAAACACCTCTTTGTTCATATTTATGAATACAACCATTTTTGTTCATATTTATAAGTACAAAGTCTAAAGACATTTTGTCTAAATTTGAAGTGGATATATGCACTGGAAGTATATTAAATAACGAAAACAAAAGTGCCCGAATACTTATTTTCCCCTCACTGTAAATAAACCATGTGTCAATATCACATGTGAAAGTAAAACATATTCACTGCATGTAAAAAGTTGTGATAAAATGTGAAATGTTAGCATCTGAAAATAAATGAATTGTGAAAAAAAAATCACATGAAAATTAAGAAAGCAAATGTGTAAATTTCACGAGTCGTGATTATTATTATTATTATTATTATTATTATTATTATTATTATTATTATTTACGTGACTTTACTGTAAGGGTTTACTAAGATGAGTCGGTTGTGACTTCTAGCTTTAATCTTGTTTGTTTAAACCTAGAAAAACTGTGTGAAATGTTCTCGATACCTCAGCGAGAATCTCTTCCTCACAGCAGAGGTCTTTTGTCTCAGATAAAAGTGGAGTAATACGTGAAAGCAGTGTAACCTTTTTTACTGTTTCTTCACAGGGCGAGCGTGGTACAGAGGAAGATAATATTATTCCAGGATGAGGGCTCTCTCACTAGGAGGCTGTGCGAGAAAGGTAATTACAAAAGTGCATCTCAGCTATGCAACTAGAAACTTATAATTACATTTTTTCTTTGGACAACTCATTGTAATTTTCTTGCCCCATTGTACCGTGTGTGTGCATCTCATGCAGACTGGTGCGGGGGTGTGTGTGCACATGTGCTTGGCTGTGTGAGACCTCGTGTCAGCCTGGTCTGTAACTAATCTACAGCTCTTGTTCTGCAGATCCTCTCAGAACCACAGAGAAGCCTCTGCAGGAGTGCTGCGCATGTGGAACAGCCAAGTACCGGCTCACCTTCTACGGGAACTGGAGTGAGAAAGTGCATCCCAAAGATTATCCGCGTGAGTGTTTTATACACACTTGCAGCATGATTTTTCATTCATTTGGCCAATGTCACTGACGTCAACTAGTAGCATCTGCTTTCTAAGAAATACTTGGCTAAATAGATATATTAGAGTGTACACACCCTTAGAACTAAATGAAGACTCACAGTGTATTAAGACTGTTTCTTAAAATAGTCAAATTGTGTATCTTAAGATATTAGTAATGAATAGATTCAAGGTTCAAAAATTTGTGTTTTCCTTTCTAAATGTGATAAATTGTTTTTAATACACTGTATCCCTCCAATCTCTTTCATATCTTCTGTATATCTGGTTTCTGAAAATTATCTTTACAGCTTTGATACTAAAAGAATTAACAGTCGGCAAATTTTAGCCACATAAAACCCAAACGTTTTTTCTCAATGTAACGAAGTTACTAAATTCAATATGAGCGCCATCAGTGACGTGCAAAACATCTAGGCGATAATCCAAATGCTGCTGCGTATGCTGCAACGTGCGATTCTTGCCTTAAGATCATCGATGTCTGTCAACCCAGTGTTGCACACACATCTTTGACAATATCAAGGAAAGAAATCACAGGGTGTGATGATGGGCAATCTAGGCGGCCAAAGATTGTCTCCTCAGCAGCCAATCTGTGTGAACGCCAATCCAAATGAAGACGAGCAAACTTGGTTTTCTCTGTAAAATGGGAAGATCCCAGCATTTCTACACTTCCTGGCTGACTTTTTGTATTGGATAAAGTTGAAAAACAATTTTCAGACACCTTGTAGTTATATTAGTTATATTAAATCCTCGTGGTTGTAGTTGGGAGACTTATCTGGCAAAGACTCAGAAAGCAAAACTCTCAAACTATTTTTTGTTTAATACAAATAGACACACAATTTCCTTTTTTCCATAAAAAAAACATGGGGGGGCACTAAGTTTTGCTCTCAACTGTAATGTAGACGTATGTAGTATCAATGAAGTTTCTTGCATTTGTTGCTTTTAGCTTGTGAGTTAAAAAAATAACTATCATTTATTGATTTAAGATATATTGTATGTGATTATACATTGATACAGGTAACTAGGACTGGTTTATATTTTGAATAATTGTATAGTACAAAATTTTTTATAATAAATTAATTAAATTATATTATTATTGTGCACTAATTATTAAGAGGCAAAGATTAGGCAGGAAGCTTTCTCTACACATTTTAAATGCATTAATATATTAAAGAACTATTAATATAAATATTAATAATAAAGCTATTAATAAAATATTAATAATTTTATGCTGCTGTAGAATGAAGTAACAGTGCTGTGCTGTGCTTGTATTGTATAAACCACAGAAGGCGAACATGTTACTTTCCTGAGCGTAGAAAATCATCTTATTGTTGTTTTGTTTTTAATTCACTCACAATATTGCTTAACTGATATTTAGCTTGATTTTTTCTTTTCCTAGGATTTATCAAAAATCGTCCATCTTATGCAGGAATAACTCCTAACGACATACATGCTAATGACTAGCCATGCTTTGATTTTTAACAAATTAGTTAAAAAAACACTATGGGTATGTGTAAGGATAAGGAAAATAATTCAAAATGGTACACCAAGCTCATTAAATGTGCGGTGCTGTGTTGATAAAAGGAGCACCATTTGTAGCAAACATGCCTGAAAATTTATGTTGTGTATGTTGGTTTGTGATAGTAGCATCAAAGCAGACCTTACGGCTATGGTGAAGAATATTACATCTTTCAATTTTCAGCATCAAACTGAATATTAAAAAAAAAAAAGTGTCAATACCAGGTGATTTGTTGTTAACTTGATAGTTAGCTAACTAGCTGCCAACTAGCTAGCATGAAAACATAGCAAGAATTCTAATTAGCTTGCAGAAAAACAAAACTACATGTAGATGTAGCAGGCTATTTAAGCCATGTAGCAACTTGAAATAATTTTTATTGCTGTTTTTTTATGTTTATACATCTTTCTCTGCTATTTTTTATGCTGTTTAAGAAAAAAGTCTCCGTAGGAGGTGCTTTATTGTTAACTTGATAGCTAGCTAACTAGCTCCCAACTAGCTAGCATGAAACAACAGCAAGAATTCTAACTAGCTTGCAGACAGAAAGCTGCATGTAGATGTCGAAGGCTATTTATGCCATGTAGCAACTTGAAGTATTTTACTGCCGCTTCTGTACATCTTACTTCTGTACATCTTTGTGTGCTATTTTAATGCTGTTTTTTTTAGAGTGTAATAGAAGCAACCCTAAAGACAAAACATTATTTTTTCCCATTTTTTATCATTGAAGGCCAGTTAAAAACAGCATTCTAACATCCAGACCGTAAAATGGCTTATTTCTGTGTTCGTTAGTAAACAGTGAGCTAATGTGTAATCAAATTATAGCTCATCTCATAATTATGCCTCCCGTGTGGGTGATTACGAAGACAGGAAGTGGGATCTCTGCCTCTCCCTCTTAGTCATTACAGATGTGTGTGTGTGTGTGTGTGTGTGTGTGTGTGTGTCTGAGAAGGCATACAGTCAGCTGTTTGCTGAGGGACAACAGGGACAACTTTTAGGAAACAGTAGAGAGAGGAGAAATCCTGTAGCGAGAGCAGGACCACTGACCTGGACTTTAGACACAATGTCGAAGAATCATTATTTAATGCTGGATATAATCATGCATTTTGTATGTGTTAGTCTACTGTTCCTACATAGGAACTAGCAATTAGTGAAATAACAGCAGCCCTGTTTATTCTAATATGTGTGTGTGTGTGTGTGTGTGTGTGTATCATTATGGGGAAATATTTTTAACAAGCTTCATCGTTACGAGGGGTATGATATTGTAATAAGGAAAGCTGAAATTGTTATACTGTTATTATTATTATCGTTATGCTTTATACCACAGCACTGCTGAATTCCCGAATCTAACTTGTCAGAAGGTGTTGATTAACTTTCCGTAGCAGCAGCTCAGAAGCTAGTGCCGACTCCAAGACAGATCACATTAATGTACTTATATTAATGCACTTGGTCTGATACGTTATCATTCAGAAGGACTTGTATGATGGACAGATTAAAAAAAAAAGTCTGTAGTTGTTGTTCATATGGCAATGTGTTCTGTGAGATGATGTTTATTTATCATTTATGGAAGGAGTCTCCAGCGTTAGTGCTTGAGGTAAATCTCTATCCGTAAGTTTTCCGAGTCTTCAAAAGAAAGTTAGGGAAGGACTGTTTAAAATTGTTATAATGTGAAGTGATAGAAACCCGTTTCACAAACATTAAATATAACTATAAATGGATAAAAAGCACTGTAATATATGAAAAATCGGAGGAATGAAATACTATGGGACATGCTATTATAGGAAAATAATCTAGAGTGAGAACAGTAGCTCTGCTTTGCTTTGGGGCTGTAAAATTCAAACTGTGTTTTTTTTCCCCTTGGTGTTTACATCTATGAGATATCTGATTAATCATATACATGCACAGAGTAACCTGATTATTGTACTAAAATGTCTCACTTGTATCAAATTTCTTGAAGTCCTTTTAGTGCAATATTAAATATCTTTTTTTTAATGGAATTCAGATCACTGTAATTTTCATTCTTTTTTTTAATCCTTATTTTTTCTTTAAAAACAGTTAAAGTACATAAAAAGAGAAAAAAAACATATATATAGTATAAAAAATTACAAATAAATTAAAATATAAAAAGAAAAAGGAAAGAGGTTGAAAATATACACTAAAGGGAATAAACACTACGCACTAAAGAGGAAAGAAAAAGGAAATTAAGAAGAATTGTGTGCATGTATTGTGTGCATTGTGTGCATATGCATGCAGTATCGTTGTTTGCTGTTTACGAGATTGCCTGAATAATCAGGCAACTGCCCAAAATCAGCTAATGATCATATTATTGCCATGAATCGTTATGATAACCTGAGCTAATTACAATTTTCCCAAATACGTCAAACATGTTCTAGCAGGTTTCCTAACAAGAAAGAAATATTTTATTCCCTACACTGCTGCAATGTTGATGGCATTCTACATGCACTTATTATATGATTATTATTATTATTATTATTATTATTATTATTATTATTATTATTATTATATTGTGATTTTTCATTATATTTCAGTATTCAGCTTTTGACAACATTATGGAATTCCTAGGGAACTTCTGAGCAGGTTCTTTTAACAGCTGTCAATCAAATCAAACCCGACTGCTGCACTTCTGATGGCTGTTTTTGTTTCTAACAGGGCGAGCCAATCACTGGTCAGCTCTGATTGGCGCCTCTCACTCCAGGAATTATGTGCTATGGGAATATGGAGGATATGCCAGCGAAGGTGTGCGCCAGGTGGCTGAGTTCGGCTCGCCCGTCAAAATGGAGGAGGAGATCCGTCAGAAGGTAGGACATGAATTTTCCGCTGTGTGCTCCTTGCAGATTAGCGTCCATCAGATACAGAGAGAGAATATGTCAGTGTAGGTCATGATTTCCCCAGTGTCCTGCAGGTTCAGACTCATTAGGCTTTGTAGATATTTTCCAACCTTTGCAGTATAAACATGTTCCCAACTTATTTTCTTGGTTAAACAAATGGCCATCCACCAAAAATAAACAACAACAACATTAATAATAATAGTAATAATAATAATAATAATTTAAATATTATATATTGTGTATAATAATATAATTATTGTTATTTTTTAAACAAATCTCATATTTATATTTAATAATAATCAAATAATAATGTAATTAGTTTGTGCATTAAATGGAAGGTTTCATTTCACTACATATATTAAGGACATTTTTTTTTTTTTTACGTTTTATCAGTTATGTTGACTTTTTGGGATTTTGGTACCAAATATAGAAAATAGCATCAGAATTGGTTGAAAAAGAATAAAAAATAAAAATAAAAACAATTGATGATAATAAATGTTTCAATAATAACAGCAAAACAAAAAAAAATAAGATGTTAAAATATTAAAAATAAAGGAAGAATAATCACAAGTAGTAAAAATAGATATACAGTATATTTATAATTATGTCTTTGAATGATGTGAGGATATTAATTTTATTAAAATTGTTTCAGAAAGCTAACACCACCTTGCCTGTTTGTCTTAGTCCCTAAAAGAGAGCGAGTCAGAGTGAAGAGAGCAGAAATAGCACAGCGGATAGGACGCAGGAAGTAGGTCGGACAAATACTGTGTTATCAGGCCACATCAAGCGTTGTATGTTAGTAACGACAGTTTGCACTGAGTGCAAGATTTTGTAGGAACCTATCACAGATCTGATGGCTTTCCTTTATACAGGTTAAAATCTACTTCAACCACAAAGAATAAATCAGGTGTCAGGAGGTCATAACATCTCAGAGACATATTCACAATGTGGATCACAATCACAATATGGATCACAATGCGTGTATACTTTATCAACAAAACGTTACATTATTTTTCATTATTCGCAGTTTATGGATGTCTTATGGCAGATTGTTTTGGTCCAGTAGTTGTAAGAAAAACACACAGAGCAAGGCTGGGGCTGATTTCTATCTAGACCACACTGTGGCTTATTCATGCAGCCTATCAGTGACAGTTGTGTCAGGTGAATACACACAGTGACATGCCCACTAGATTAGATTTTTTTTTTTTTTAGCCTGCTTCGCTGACACATCCTTATCACGTCATCAGCAGTGATTGTGAAATACGGTCACGAGTGTAGTGAACATGAACAAGGTGGATTATTTACTTAGTAATCCTTTTTTTTTTTCACCAGAATGCCTTTGGAGGAGAAATTAATTAAAACGTAGACAGACTGAGAACATATTGTCCAGTCATAGCACAAATTACACAAAAGAACCATATGTTTAGTGTTTTTCATTCTTGGTTAGAATGAAAGTTACAAATTTTCTGTTTACTTTGTTCAAATAAAACAGGCATGTGGTATCCTAGGCCAAGTGAGTGTAGTGTACCCCTAGGGGTACTTGGAGATAACATAAATTGGAAAATTGTGGCATTTAGGAGGGGGAAAAAAGCAGGAAATTGTTTTTTTTTCCAGGCATTAATTTAATGCAATCAGAATCACTATTTTTTTAAGCACAATTTTAATGAGTGATTAAGAATTGCTGAGCACCAGAACCAGCTTTATAATGGAATGGGCTTTGTTGCTGTAGGGTAGAATGTAATTGTGAATGAGACGTTCTATGAAGAAAGCAAATCGGACAAGTGAGCTTAATAAAAAAAACAGATCACGTATTTGTACAAATGAGAATATAAGACCAGCCTAAAAAAAAAAAAAAGACAGAGCTGAGACTCAAAATGCTGCCAACTTTGAAAAGAATATATAGGAATGAAACAGCAATGCTCTTTGTCTCACCTTCTAATATCAAATAATCTTCCTTTTCTAGCTGATATGCATATTGTAGCTTGCAATATATGGGTAACCATCTCTTTTCCTTTCTCTTTTCAATTTACCATTGTAAAAAAAACAGGATAAGTGATTTAATCATCCAGAAATAATGGCCTAAAAAAGACAGATAAATGAGCCATTTTTAGCAATTCAGGTTGAAGATGAGAAGGGGAGGGATTAATAATATTACTCAGTGTGCAGTCGGGAACTGCTTGCTGGCAGTGGCAATGAAAAACTCAGATGGATGGTGGCTTTTTGGGTGGTGGATATTTAATCACTTAATCACATTAACATTATTTGTAAAGTGTTAAATTTGATGCTTCTTTGTAGGCCTATGTAATCTTTTTTTTTTTTTTTTTTTTTTTTAACAATTTTCAGCCAATAAGTTTTTGGTGGCATCCCTAACTGACAGTATACTGACTATACATGTCAACTATAAGTCGAACTTACAGTGATGCATTAGTATTTCACATTAATGAACTCAAAACACTCTCCATTTAATGTGACAGAAAGTGAGGGCGCCCTGCGAGTCCAGTCTAGAGCATGTGAGATTAATTGAGTAACAGCTAAGAAGATCGTTGAAAAAGGTTAGCCAAAAAGGTTCAATCTAGCATGCCAACACTTCACACACTTTTTTTCACACACTTTTTTGAAGTGGTACATCATAAGCCTTCTTCAGAAAGCATTGGTTTTTACCTTGAACACTATGGTAATTAAATCCTTTCCAGGTGCTACTCTGTAATGTTATTTCCATCCAGATTGATAATGTCAGTGTTTCTCCGTCTACCCGGATAATCTTCCAGCCCAAAATCTGGACTGTTTTTCCAGTCACTCAAGGGTGTTCTATTTACATGGAAAGACATCTTAATTATTTTGAAAGCAGATGCTGTTTTTAGATTCACCACACTATCATTTGGATACACCACACTATCATATTTTAAAAATAAATATATAATCCAAAAATGTCTTTATATCCTCCTGTGTGACACAATTACACCTGCTGGAAAATGGTCCTGCTGCGTTAATTCATAGCTGTGTGGATGCGAGAGTATTATCATGGTGAAGACATGCAAATATTTCATTAAAAATGTCAGCCTGAGAGAATAGTAGCATCCCATTAGGGCTGTATTTGAAGTTGCTGTGGTAAGTAAAACCCTGTTTGTACAGATAATAGTTCACTTTCTTGGAATCATGAAATCATTAATTTCAAAGTGCACCAATACAAAGATTTTTTTCTGTGTTGCATCTGCCTTGCTCTTTAGGAGATAGCTCACTGCATGACTAATGCACATAAATTAAAAAGTGCAGTAATTTTATTTCTAAAGCATTATTTCATTTTGGCTTCAAAGTGCTTAATATATAAAGTATTTAAAATATATATATTGTGTGCCAACAGGAATCATGTTTGTTAATATTTTAGTTTCTAAAAACCGTTTGGGTTTTGACAGGCCAAATAATCTCTTATAAAAGCATTATTATTGTGTGTACAGTTTGCCCTCACTGTCCCATTCAAATAGGATGAAAAACTGGATTCAGGGATCTGCTGCGCATTACAGCAGATGAATTTGATTGCCTCTCGGACTCCTAGTGACTGTTAATTATTGTTTGTACTACATGATTAATTGCAGAGAAAATCAAAATACTTGTAAATATTGGCACATCTGCGATAGATAGATAGATAGATAGATAGATAGATAGAAACAATTTCTGTAAAAAATTATAAAATATAGTATAGTTTAAAATATAATATAGATAGCACGCAGACTGAGAAAATCGCAACGCTGGACGCTTCACACTTTACGAGCAGGATTGCACAGTGAGTGCCAAAAAATTGCCGAGTGGCAAAATTATTCAGTTGCTGGGAAATCAGGGCTAAAATCATGTAGTGTGCACTAGCCTTAAGAAAAATCACAATTTTTGACATAGCAAATGTGTTTTGTAATGAGTGCAGAGTTTGTTGGAAACGTGAAGCTAAATATATAGTCATAAACCACAATGATAAATCGACAGTCCAGACATCCAATAACCATAAATCTGATCTTGATACAAATGACTCAGAAATGCAGTACTGACATGAGTGCAAGACTTCGCGATACGTGATAGAATCTCTGGGTATTTATTAGCGTCTGCAAATGAGGACATGAATCCTGAGTTGTGTTTTACAGATTTCAATCCAGATGACTGGAGACACTTTTGACTACAAGTGATAAAATCCTACCAAGACACAATTCGGATACAAACAACCAGGTGTAAACAGGGTGAAAATATTTACCAGATCTGAGACAGATCTTTTTACCCAACATCAATGTTTTGCTCTTTCTTCTCTTTGAGCTCTGACTGAAGTTAACATCCTCATTAACATTCGTTTTGCCATTATGCTGTCAAAGTTCCTTTAGTCAACATGTCAATATCACACACTCCTAGGCCTCGGAAATAGCATGTCAGAGGTCGATTGGTTCAAGTGGAGGTGGAGCTTTGCTCTGAATCTTAATTAGTCTCATTAGTCTTTATGGTTTGTAGGGCTTTTAATTTTTGTGCTAATTCCCTGCCAGTGAAAGGCGAGCAGTCAGTAGGAGGGAGACAGAGGGAGATGAGATTGAGAAGGTCAGCTGTAGCTTGATGTGTCAAAGCATCATTTTAATACTAAGACAAGAGCAAGAAAGGATTTAAAGGGCACCTACAAAAGATTCATCCCCTACATGTCCCCATTCGTCTTTTCACGCAATGACATGAGTCGACTTCCAATGCCAGTCTCAGACTCATCATAGATAAGTTTTGTTCATCTTTGCCAAAAAACTCAGTCAGTTTTCAGTTTCAGTTTTGTAATATTTCAGGAACTATTTTTTGCACCTACTCTTATTTTGAGCATAAATGTATCTGAATCCAGCATGTGCAGTAAACATTCGCATGACATCGAGTAGCCACTTTATTAGGAACATTGACCTGTTTATTAGGTACAGTTACCACATAGTTACTCTTTTGTCTGTGTACAATTGCAGACTATAGCCTGTCTGGTGCAATGGAAAATTTGTTAGATACATTTTACTGTATTCATCAACAGAAAAGACTATAGAACCATGTAGATAGTATTTAGGTTTTGGACATTCTCAGCACAACAGTGATACTGGTGCAGAGACAAGGGTTTCACATATAGCAGTGTTCCATCATTGATTATTTTTCAATAACAGCATGCCTTGTCACGTTCTATACCTTACTGGTGTGGAGTGTCTGTGATAAAATTCCCTGTGAATGAGCTGTTACTATAGAAATGGTAACATAGAACAAGTGCATTGATATAAACCTGTGATTTGAATTAAACTTGGCACTACTGCCAGGGCCACTGTTATAGAAAATGAATCAACTCCCTGTGACCAATCAGACTGAGAATCAACATTCACAATTTATTAACCTTGCATGTGGATAGAATTGAATTAAAGGATTGTCTCACCTGTTATAATTCACTTATAATTGAAATCATCTCTCATTGTTGTTTAGGATGATCTCATCTTTTAACCTCCCTCCCTTATGTTGGCTCACTGGTTGATTTGCATGTGTTGTGACGACAGCCACTGCTTTTCGTCCTCCATCATCTTCATCGATCCGTGCCCTGAGCCTTTGTTTGCCAGTGTTGTCATACATCAGCGTTGTCATATATTTTTCGATGCGCCGTTGTCCATCTGTCAGCTACTCTATCAAAGCTGTGTTTGACTTTTGCGTCTTGTCCATTTGTCATACTGCTGTTTTTCGCTTGTGATGCCCTGGAGGGATTTTTCCGCTTGCTTGGGTTCCGTCTCGATGTTGCCGCTTGGCTTGTTTTGACGCCCCCATTTGTCTTCACAGGCTGTGAGTACAGTACTGGGCTGATGGATAAGAGATCCAAACAAACACAAAACAGCTAGTTTGTAGCTACATTGGTTGGTTTGACCGCAGTTTGCCTTTAAAGGTCTACGCAAGTGCTACTTTGAGTAAGCTTTGCTTGTGCATATTGTGCTATACACAATATTTATAGTGATGTATAGGTTTGCAAAACAGTAAAAAAGGAAAAGGAGAACAAAGAAATTAGTTCTAATAATTTCTAGCAGTAAATTAAAAATATCTTACGGTTAAAACAAATACATCTTACTCACAGTTTATCAAATTATCAAGGCATTTTGAATATTGACCAGTCCTACTGCATAGGTGAATCTTGAACTTCTAAAACTTACTTCTTGCTCATTTCACAGTTTAAAGGATCCTGATTTCAGTGTGTGTGATGTGTGTTTGCGCTCTGAATTATTATTTTTGGGGATATTATATATGCACAGACGTAAAAGCAGTATGGGGTAAATAGGGAGAGTAAGTGGTGAAGGTTTGGTGTGGAGATCCTGTGAAATACTCACCACTGCGCCAGTGTAAAATCACAATTTGAATAACAGCATGAGAACATTTACATTGTCATTTATTCATGTGGGAGATGCTTTTATCCAACGCAGAATCCAAATTAAGCACCGAGCTGCAGCACCAAGAGCTTTTCTTCCTCACATTTTCTTTTTTCTTAACTTCAGGTTGTTTGCATGTAGACTAAGTTTGGTTGAGTGTGAAAGCTGTTCAAACTCAGGGTCCACTTCAGGTGAACTCATGTGGTCCTGATTTACTAAGTGTGCTTTTACATATAGAGCATTTGAAGAGAACCTTGGAGCTTTTTCCTCCTCAGTGCGTTTCTTTAGGCGGGTGAGAGCACATCAGTCACTCTCG
>CM040981.1:24877082-24911767 GCA_022985145.1 Pangasius djambal
AATCCAAAATTTGAGTATTTTTCTATGTTATGTTCATGTTTATGTTCATAAACTTTTTATTTAATAAAATATGTTTTCATAGTTTGTGTTGTCCCTTATTATCAATGCAAAATGGTCACTAACTAAAGAGGATTTATGCTGATATTGCCAAAAACCCTATTTTGTTCAGGCGTTTCCAAACTTTTGGAGGGCAGTGTATGAATTTGCACATGGAATTCTACTTGAAAATTAATTACAGGCCTAATAAATTGCACTACAGGTGAAAATTATTGGAATGGAATAATTGATTTCCTCTGCAGGGTATTTTGCATTTTCGCATATTACTTTGCTCATGTGAAAGACGTAATGCTCAGCTTGCATGTTTTTGGTGTGTGTTTTGACACTCGCAAGCCTTTAGTAAATCAGAGCCTCAGTGTTTCGAAATTACAGCCTTGAGCTTAGGCGGAACTGAATGTCTGCATTATTAGGAAATCAGTCGACACCTGGGGAGTATAAACACTTCATCTTCTTCAGCGCAGGAGATCAGCAGAGGACGTTAAAGGAGAATGATGGATGAAGATAGATTGCAAAATATGAACTCAGGGCCCAAAGTCGCATGGTGTTGTTTGGCTTTGTCTGTTTTGAGTGTGATCGACATCTCTATTTCTTTCTGTGTCACAAGAGTCTCCAAATGCTTTCCGCTGACATACCATTTCTCCTCTTTACTAAACAAATCCTTGAGATCTCCGTCTTGCCTCGCCGTATCCCACTGAGGATTCATTTCGGAGAAACGTGCTATGGAGAGACCAAGAGAAAACTCGCCCACTCTCATTGCCATCCTTTCATCCATTTCAGAGGAAATTGCATTGGTGCGAAGGAGTGAACAGTGTAGCAAGGCAAACATGCGACAGCAATCTTCTGGACGCGCTCATGTTTCTATGCGTGATGAAGGCGCATCTTTAGTCTCACAACACACATACACACACACACACACACACACACACACACACTTGATGGCAGATTGCAGTATAGCTCTGCACATATTGCCACCTGTCAAGCATGCTGATTTGATACTGTAAAAATGCTGAGAGTTATATCAGAAGAGGCTTTAACAGACAGCACCAACCCCCCTATTGTGTGTGTGAGTGTGTGGTTGTGTAAAATGACAATGCCTTGACGTATTTCAGCTGAATAGTGGTGTGTATTCAGACATGGTGCTCTTCTCAATCCCCACAGGAACTTGAATTGTTCTCAGAAAGGATCCTCGCTCCAGCTGTGCAGCCAAAATATTCCTGTAATAAGATTCAGCCGATGTGGCCCGGTCCCTCGAGTCTCTCTTATCCGCTACAGGCTTCATATCCCGGCAATAACACACACAAAAAAACACACTCACATTATGCACCCTGCTTTTCCAATTCATGAGGGAATGCTCATAAATCTGTTTTCAATAAGGCGCTCTCTTCTGCTACGATTTTCCTGATGTAAATGAGCGCTCGGCTCCTGTCAGTATTCTCCTGTAACTCAGTGTGAGGACCTCGATGCCAGCATGCAGGCGTGTCTTCATATAGAGTTTTCATACACATATGTCCTCACTGTCACCTTCTCACACATGCACACACACACGCACACACAGGAGCTGGATGACTGACAGCCAGGAGGCTAACATAACTCCATAAAGGAATAAAGAGCTGTAAAGAGAGCAGGGGTAGGTGAGCAGCAAAGGATCAGTTTAGACAAAAATTAAATGTACAGTATGCAATTTGCTTCAGTGATTATCAACCAAAAGGTATATCAGTATTTACACAGGGAAAATTTCATGTAATCAGATTATGCAAATTACCTTTATGCAGTTCACTCCTTCGAGGTTGCCAGATTTTTCTTGAATAGAAGCATCCAAGGTGTTTTTCACTAGAATTTCACTAGCCTTTAAACACAAACGCTTGCCTTTAAGCTTAAAAAAAAATCAGGGATAGAAAATGCAGACTAAATTTAAAAATTTAATTTAATCTAAAAATGACAAATAATAAAAGTCTAATATGCTGATATATGAATAATATATGGCAAGCATTCAAATAAACATTTAATAGGAGCACCCCAGACCTCCTCACGCAACATCAGTGCCTGACCTCACTAATGCTCTTGTAGCTGAATGAACACAAATCCCCACAGCCACGCTCCAAACTCTAATGGAAAGCCTTCCCAGAAGAGTGGAGATTATTATAACAGCAAACCTTAATAAATCTGGGATGAGATGTTCAAAAAGCACATATGAGTGTGATGTCCACAAACCTTTAGCCATATAGTGTATATGGCATTATAATACTGTATATAACCAATTATATGGCATTTTACTGTATATCATCAATTATATAACATTATACCATATATAACCAGTTATACATTTTTTGCCCATATCATGCTGACAACCTTCTGGAACTGTCTGAAGTCTGAACTCAGAGCATTTCACTGTCAGTTCTGAAAACACCCTCAGTGCTTTTTCTGAGTGTGTATTTGTACTTGTCTGTGTTTTAGGTGATTGATGACCAGTGTTCGACATGGTTTCTTGAACTATTCTTATTGTTATACGCTTGTTTGTTTTGCTTGTTTCTGGTCACTTGGTGCAAGCTGCAGCTGTTGGATCACTGTAATCTTCAGCAACACTGTTATTTCACAAAGATGTGAATATAGATAAGCTCAGATTTAGTTCTAATAGCCTACCTGAATGGGATATAGCTACAATCTAAAAAAAAAAGGCTCCATCTAGCATGATAAAGGGTTCTCTTTAGTTTGCCTCTCTGGAGGAATCCTTAAAGGTTTTATAGAGAACCTTACAACAAAGGATGACCCTTTCAGAAAAGTTTACAAGTAGGAAGCTAGAAATGTTAACCATCCAAAGAACCCTTGAGGAAATCATTTTTCCTAAGATTGTAAGCTACACTACAAGCTTCCTGGCAAAAGAATCCTAACTTATACAGGTACAAACATGATCAATGCTATATTTTTAGCTAATCTTAAACAAAAAAACCAACATTTTTTATTACCAAGACACACAATTAACTAAAATCCTTATCCTTAAACATGATAGATTAGATATATGTGCATACTAAAAAAAAATTAAATGATGGAGCAGTTATCAACACTACACTGCTACTTGGGTAGTAAATTTAATATGCTACTTGATTTAAAAGCAACATCGCTTCCACCTCACTACTGAAGAATGTCATTAAACTGATAGCTTTGCTATTTTTAGCAACACATCTGTCTTGCTTCTTAAATGTGTTTATCTGATCTCAGGCTCAGAGTTGAACCTCACCCAGAGACATTTCTGTTTTGAAGAAGTTATTAAGTAAGCAGCGTAACTTCCTTGGATAAATATTAGTCCCATTGATCAATAGGAGTGCTTTATTGTGCAGTGTCACTAGGGTGGGAACATTGATGAATATAACTTGGTGTAAAAGCTGATGATTAGGTTGTTGGCCAGATGCAGAGGTTGACTTTTGACTTTTCTTCATGTCCAAGCATGACACAACACTGACACATTCCAGGATGACAAATTTAGGGTATATAGGGCCAAATCTGTGTGTTCGATGAGCAAGATGGAACACTGGGACAGTTGCGAGCTCACCCCATCCCTTAGAAAACATATGGGATTATTTGGAAATGAATGGGAGCGAAACACGTAGCCTTAGGTATAAATCTACAGTACCCGGGTGATATTATCGACTGAAGCAAGGGTGAGACGTTAAACACAAATCTAAACAGAGATTCTTTGCCCTTCAAAATGCAGCATGTCTCACTTGTGTCCTATTTTGTAAACTGTGTTCTCAATAAAGACACGCTGTTCGAGTAACATTAGTAATTACAGTTCTCCATACTTGTTACCATAGCTAATGATAATTCCACCACATCCCAGCCTGCCTGGGGCAGAGTTTCGGACTGATTAGGTGGAGTACTTGGACGGAATTTGAAGGATGCCACAGGGTATTAAATGCAGAAAACGGATTGTGATGGTTTCAGTCTGGGAGAGGAGGCAGTTGGAAAGGCTGCTGGCACAGGGACATAAAAGACTAGTTTTAAAGCCACACTCAGAAATAATCACACTTTTAAATAGCCAAGGAGTAAAAAACTGCCTGAATAAATCTGAAATTCAATAAGCAGAAAGGATGTTTCGACATCCAAGAGCTTAAAAAAGTGTGCGTGTGAAGTGGGGGGAGCTGGTGTGAGAAGAAATTAAGTGTGACATTGCTGAAAATAATTGCTACAAATGAGCAAATTGGAACCATTTCCTGCAGTCCTGCATCATTTTGGGCCTCTCATGGCACTATTATAGTCAAAAGGAGATGACTTAATCTAGGCCTAGAGCTCTCTGTGATGAGAAAAGAGATAACACACACACACACACTCATGCGCACACATTCACAGTGGGATGCAGGTTTATGGCAAGGCAGGAAGCCTCAGTGGTGAGTTCAGAAGGTCGAGCGCAGCCTGACAGCCAGGATATTTTAAAGAGCAGTGGTAACGGCACTATTCTAACCAAAGTCCTGTCTGTGCTTTTACCTCAAAATTGAATATTTCCCCATTTTGGACTGATGCAAACTGTGGTTGTTATTCCTCATGTGAACTTTGTTACAGCAAGTTTTGAAATACACTATATGGCCAAAAGTTTGTGGACACCTGACCATCACACCTATATGTGCTTGCTGAACATCCCATTCCAGATTTAGTCTTTCTGGGAAGGCTTTCAACTAAATTTTGGAGTGTGGCTGTAGGGATTTTTGGCCATTCAGCCACAAGAACATTAGTGAGGTCAGGCACTGATGTTGGGTGAGGAGGCCTGGGGTGCAGTCGCATCCCAGTTCATCCCAAAGGTGTTCAGTGGGGTTGAGTTCAGGGCTCTGTGCAGGACACTCGAGTTCTTCCACTCCAAACTTGGCAAACCATGTCTTCATGGAGCTTGTTTGTGCACAGGGGCACTGTCATGCTGGAACAGGTTTGGGCCTCGTAATACCAGTGAAGGGAAATTGTAATGCTGCATCATACAAAGACATCCTATACAATTGTGTGCTTCCAACTTTGTGTCAGCAGTTTTGGGAAGAACCAATTATGGGTGTAACAGTCAGGTGTCCATGTACCTTTGGCCATATATAAAATGTATTAAAATAGAAGTAAATACATATTAATAGCTTTACTAACATAGAAGATGAGATGGTGCTAATGATAGATCTTCTTATAATGGGACAGTTAGCTATAATTCTAACACTTCCATCTATTGCTGGAGGAATTTATAATCTTTTTTATAAAGTTCTCATTTCAAAAAAGTAACAGTGCTGCATCTCCATAGCTTCCCTGTTTAGTTTTCACTTTATTGTTAATTGACTTTAAAAATCATTTATTGCCTCATCCTTCATTTATGAGCTGTGCATCTCAAGGACCACTTCTTCTCTTTTTGTAACTGAAATGGAAATTAATTGAACACCTGAGGGTATGGAGGCAGGAGGAACCTTATTGGCGAATGTTATCTATTAAAAACCAGCCTGTCGGGCTCCGCTTTCTGATTGCATTCTTGCAGTTTGCTTTGATAGACAGCGCAGACTGATATTGCACCATTCTGGTGATGGACATATTGGCACTTCAGCATATTGCGACATTTCTCAGGCCTTCTGCATAGAAGAACATTCTGACAGGTTTGGTGCTTGGACCCCAAAGCTGTCTCAATTAACTTCTAGCACCTAAATTTCGGCTTGATTGAATCACCACTGTGTTTAAAGCACTGTTGCTTCTTAGCTCTTTGAAACGGAAAGATGCTGTTTGTTTCATGGTGACACACAGAGTGAGCCTGAAGCAGTTATTTAAGTAGGCATGGTTAACCTGTCCAGTAATAACATATTCATGACCATATCATGATCATGACAAAGGTAATGCTAAAGAAGGCAACTACTACAAAGGAACTACTTCATAAATTAGGAACCTTAATCTTTGTGCTATAAAAACCTTAGTAAATGTTTATAGCACACATATGAACTTTTAATGAACTTCTAATGTTCATGATTTTTCAGAACAGTAAGAGGTTCTTGGCTTTTTGCAAGCAGTCTAGAAAACAAAGAAGACAGCGTTGTAAACAGGATTTCTTAATTAAATTAAGGTTTAGGAAGCTTTCGAGAACCTTCCAGGTTCCTGGAGGCATTGTTATGGTTTCCGCCAATGAAACCCAATAACCTCTGAAAGATCTTCCAAGACCTTTTTGTTTTTAGAATGAGTTTCATGATTTTGGGCTTGAGTTACTGTCTGTGCAGAATTTCACATGTTCTCCCAGTGTCTGCATGGGTTCTCCAGCTTTCAGCCACCTCCTTAAAGCACTCCAGTAGATGGATTGTTTCTGAGTATCTGAGTTCTGAGTACATGTTTTTCTACACATACTCAACTTCCTATGAATAGGTTGTATAAACCCAGTTCAAATTCTTAATCAATGCGAAGTCTTGCCAACTCTTTATTCTGTGTAAGTTCTGAGACTTATTTCTGTGTTTTGACCCTTGCTGTTATTTTATTACTCTTTGGATTTGTTTTCTTTGTATTTTTGTGGAAATTCCTGTCTTTGACCATTGCTCATTTGAGCCTGATTTTGGATTGTGTTTTGGATTTGTCATTATAACCTCTTGCACATGTATTCTCTTTATATTTCTGAGGCCAGTTTATTACAATGTCCCTTCCAGGGTGTATTCCCACCTAGTATTCCAAGGGGTATTTCCATCCAGTATTTGTGGGATAGGTTCATGATCCACCGCCACCAAGACTTGGATCAAGTGCTTACTTAAGATGAATTAATGAAAATTTCAGCGGTTTTGTGGCCTTTAGGAAGTCTGTTTCTGCATGTCCCAATACCACAGTACCATCTGCCAGAAGGCAGAAATGTGAAAAGGCTGAAGTTTATTTGCTGTGTCTTTGATCATCCACAATATCCTCCTCGGGCACTGTCTGATATTAATGTCCTGGAGAGAGTGAAGCTCATGTCCACCGATGACCTAAACAGTACGTACTACTCTCATCAAGAGCAATGCAGTTCCCAAACTAGCAGGCAATAATACCAGTTGGGATCCTCTCAATAGTCTTTCTACTTGCTTTTAGCAATACTATCATTCAGAAACTTTGTCCGAGCAAGTTTTGAAATGTAATTAAATAGAAGCAAAGCTACTTTACATATGTAAAGATTTTAATAAGCTGGGAGAGGAGATGGATCTGCTTATAATGAAAAAAATTATCTGTTAATGGAGGATTTCGTAATATTCGATGTTTCTCATTTTAAAAAGTAAAAGTGCCGCATTTCCAGAAGAAACATCTTGCAACATCTTATGGACGTAGAAAACTTAGGAACCTCATTTTACGGATAGAAACAGAAGAGTGGAAGCTACAGTTTTGCTGTTTTGGTTTCACTTTATTGTTAGTGGACTTACAAATAATTTATTGCCTCATTCCTCATTGATCAGCTGTTCATCTCAAGGACCACTTCTTCCTTTTTTGTAACAGGAATGCAAATTAATTGAACACCTGAGGGTATGGAGGCAGGAGGAACTCTACTGGCGAATGTTATCTATTAATAACCAGCCTGTCGGGTTCCGCTTTCTGATTGCATTCTTGCAGTTTGCTTTGATAGACAGCGCAGACTGATGTTGCACCACTCTGGTGATGGACACCTTGGCACTTCAGCATATTTCTCAGGCCTAGAAGAACATTCTGACAGGTTTGGTGCTTGGACCCCAAATCTGTCCCAATTTGCTTCTAATTCCTGCATCCTTCAAGCTTGATGGAATCACCATTGTGTTTAAAGCACTGCTGCTTCTCAGTTCTTTGAATCAGAAAGATGCTGTTTGTTTCCAGTCTAACATCATGCTAATTCACCAGCAGCAGTTTGTCTGGAACATTCCTATATTTGCTTTAAAAAAAAGGGATGACCTGTTTGGAGCACTGCCTGTTGTCTGTCATCCTTTTTTTTTTGTTATATCCATTTTTCCATCATGTAGTTATTTGTTTGTCCGGAACATTTTAAGTGCTACCTACTCAGACATTATTTAGAAGCAGGAAGGTATTAAAGTCATGTCCAAAATCTGAGTGAAGATCTCCTCATCTGAGTGAAGGCAGTATATCTTATAATCCTGTTCTTCAGCTTTGGTGTAGGAGCCAGTCTGGAGGTTGCGGTCGAAAACATCAAGGTCACGGAGCAGGTTGTAGACAAATAAATTATTTAAAATAGCTTTTTATTTAAGATCTTTTTTTCTATTATATAATATCTGGTGTAGTTAAAGAATATTTGTTCTTTTATCTTGAGTATTACTCTATTGCATCAAGCCTGACAGATGACTTTTGGAGTTCATAACCATTAACGAAGGTAGGTATCTTGGCAATGTTTTTGACATATTGCCTTTGAAGCCCCTCTTAATCTGTTTCCTCATATGTAAATTTGTAGTTACCTTAATGCTGAGTTAGGCGCACTATGGCAACAGACATCCAGGAATTGCAGGTTACTGCCACTCGACCACTCTGTACAGCATTCGTATGGCCGCGTCTGTGAAGAAGCTCCAGGATGTGTATTGTAACTTGGTTCCAAGAAATCCAAAGCCTTGGTTTTCTACAACTGTGTAAGGACACAGATCCTTAGCAATAAATGTTGCAATAGATTTAGTTATCTTTTTTACCCTATCAGAGTTGGGTGCTAACCTCCACACAAGGTCCTTTTCAAGCATTCTGTCGTTAGCCACAACAGGTTTTCCTGATAACGCTAGCTCTGGTGGAAATGCCTGATGTGATTTGTCACATTGGTTGTGTTGACAAAGTGTAGCAGGTCTTGCAAATTGCATAAGCCTTTCAAGCTCTTTATTTTTTATTTTTTTTTAGCCATTGACCTCAGAAAACCTCCAACATGATCCCAAATGTCAGGTTTTAAAAAAAGAAGGTGACTTTTGCCTTCTCCAATGACATCCCTCTTTCTCTCATATTAAGCATGACTCTATGTGGCTACACAGCTTCCAAAATTGGCCAATTTTAAAGGTTTTTTTTTCCCATCAATTCAGAATCTTTCAAGAAAGCATTTTGTTTCATTGTATAAACAATTATCCCCCATACCTAGTTCTAGCTCTGATATTCAGATACTCTTAGAGGCCTTAATTAACTGGATCAGGATCTGGATTAGGATTTGAGCGAAACTACAGAGCAATTGGGGCATACACCAAATGTTTTTAATGATCCGTTAACCCTTCAGGATCCACTGGTGGATCCAGATTAATGTTCATCATCTTTCCTGCTTACAGATGTGCCAACATCTATGGTTTAGCTGTAGCATTTAAGATTTTTGACCCCTCGCTATGGTGATATAGAGACACCTGAAAACTATGCTTTACTGCTTTTTCATCTATAGCAGAGGTCAAATCAAACGCTAATAAAATTCCCCCAGAGGAAAAGGCAATTCACAAAAGGGGAAAGGTTGCCGTTTTCGTACTGTTGTATGGCGGGGAAAAAAACAGCCGTCTCGTACACCGACACACTTTAGAATTTTTATGGTAAAATTCTGTTTTTTTCTTTCTGCCTGCTAGGATTTTCTTGTTAGCAATGTATTTAGTCATTGTAGCTAGTGAATAATTCATAATTAATAAAGGTTACTGAAATATAGGTTTTATATTCTGAGACTTTAAGGCGAAAATGTCTTACTACACCACCAGTGATTCTGAGAAGTTACACTTTCACACATCAAATCCGTTTTTATCAAGATGTCGTAGTACATTAAAGTGTTGGACTGTGTGTATTCCCATAATGCCCTGTGAGAATATGTCAGTTTTTATACAGGTTGTGGATTACAAATCCAACATTCAAAAGATTGTGTAATGCAATAAAGCGTGAAGTTAACTACATTATTGGTAACAAATAGCCAGAGGTTGTATCTCTGTAGCTCATTCATGTACTGAATATTAACTTCATACTTTATTATGAAACATTGTGTTTTTTGGTAGATTTACAATTATTTATCCTCACCACTGGATTATTATTACACTTTTTTCAGCATTAACTCCAATTCCAATTACAGTCGGAGTATTTGTCAAGGCGAGGCATGAGAATATGATATGCATATTCAAATACAGGTGTCAGGGATCAAGATCTAATCAATTTATATTCATCATATGGAGTGTCGAGCACCGAGCCAGATGACACACAGACATCATTTGCAGATAATAATAGCGACAGCGAGAAACGATCTGCATGGTTACACACGGAACGAAAACAATCGAAATTTCCACCCCTTATTAAATTAGCTGAATGAGTGATCAGGGTATTTGCATAGCAATATAAGCTAATGATCTTTTTAGCATAACGATTAGCTCGAGCTCATCAAGAAGCCTTTTTAAATTGCGTGTGTTTGTGTCACAGATGAGTTTTTTGTTTCCCCCGAACAGATATTTAGTCAGAGTTAATAGATTAAAATAACAGAGAATGAGATTATATTGTGATATTGTATTGGATGCTGTTTCGGAAGAAAACGGTGTGAGCGTTCAAACCTCACATACTCCACAAGAAAGAAAAAAAAAACCTGCACGGGTATGGAGCTGGTGACAGTGATTTAACAGGGTGAGACGTTTTGTAATACCGGTTCAGTTTCGTTTAATGTCTCTCATCCGTCTAAGAGCACATTATGAATTTCGAAGTGAGCATTATGAATGAAAAATCAATGAGCTTGTTCCTGTCTAATCTAAATTATACATGCTAAATTAATCTTATTTCCTTCAATCTCGTGGTTTTGTTCCTGCTCGGCCACTTCTTCTCGACTGGTGCTCTTTGTGGAAGGAATTTATTATCTGGATGAAATGAATCTGTCAACAGAATAGTGTTTCACGAAGCTAAAAAAAAAAAAAAGCCAAGTAATATACGGAGCAAGACAAACAAACAAACCAGCCATTACGGTTAAATATTCAACACTTCTTTTACTTCTTTAATGCGTAGTGTTATTCATTAGGGTGTTCAGCATGTATAATGCATCTCATAGAGGTGTTGTGCTTGATCTACTTTACGTTACGTTTACATTTCATGATTTTAAAGATGCTATTTATTCAAAATGACTTACAATTGAGTCTGAATCCAAACCAACCGAGGGGTAAATGAGCTTGATCATGAGTCTAAACAGCTTCTCTGTATCAAAGGATACAAACTCACAACCTCCCGGTCATTAGCATAAAACCGTAACCACTAATGATGTGTTGTTCTTGAGCAAGCCAACTCTTTGAGTCTGTGTTTTTCATATGAGATCGACTAGCAAATTTGAGCCGTTTCTCTTTTTTTTTCAGCGTCAGTGATAAACATTATCAGATATCATGACATATCTGATCTAATTGTCTCCTTAATAGGATAATGAATATAACACAGGGTCCCAGAAGGTGATGTAATAAAAATGCATGGCAATATAATGGATTTATAATACCCTTTCTCTCCAAATTGGGGGGAATGAGGGTTCAAGATGTTCATCATCAGCAGTGCAATCTAGTAGATGAACTCGCAATTATATTTGGACTTGTTTTCTCTTGAGAGTCCATGAGATTGGACCTTTTTTTTCTCTTGAGGTTCTGTGAGCTTGTATTTGGTTAGCAGAAAGATTAAAAGATTTTTTTTTTCACACCGATTTTTAATTGTTCTCGCCGTTGCTTGTGTTATCGAACAAAAGAGTGGCAGGTTTTAATTTGGGCTTTTGACTGAAGCTTCCAGACAAATCTATCGAACAAAGAGGTATGCAACAAAACACAAAACCGCTAACTGGAGCGGTGGGAATATAAAGTAGCTCACTGTGCATACTAATTCTTTTTTTTTTTTTTTTATTCCCAAAGAATTTACAGGTCTGAAAGAATTGTCACATTCTGCACTGAAATGCCTTTGTACATCAAAACGTACAGTGCCTTGCATAAGTATTCACCCCCCGAACTTGATATTGACTTAATTTGGATTTTATGCGATGAATCATATTGTCTCTTGGTTGCTTCACTGACTAATCTACTCTACCTGCTTACTAACAGTTGGTGGATGGTCTCCGCTAAGCAAAGTCATGTTTGTGCCATATTCTTTCCATGTTTTAACAGTAGATTTAACGGCACTTTACAGGATGTTCAAAATTTGGGATATTTTTTTTATAAGCAAAGCCTGATTGATACTTTTCCAGAGCTTTGACCTGGACTTTTCTTTCTTGATGCTGTTTCTTTACGTATGCTCTCTAATAAACTCAGGGGCCTTTCAGGAATAGGTGTAATTATATTGAGATCATGTGACACTTTAATTGCACTTTAACTGCACACAGGTCGACTCCATTTCCAGGTTGTAACACTACAAGATGTATAAAAGCTTGGGGGGTATGAATACTCATGCAAGGCACTGTATGTGTTTCATTTGTTTAACAGATGGCAACAAATCCACATGACTTGGTGAGCAGTGGTATTTGTAATCATTTCTGTGGTAAAAGAAGTTTCCCATTTCATAATTCACATCACAGATCCCAGAAAATAGGGAGGCGTAGTTTGGAAGATGACTTTGTCAATGTTTTACTGTTAGAAAATCAGAGAAAGAGTAAACACTGTTTTTGGACTGTTATTTGATTTTGGAGTGCAAAAAAACCTTGCGAAGAACTCCATTGGCTTATTCAAAACCTTAAATCAGACCAGTTGAAGACAGTATTTCTGTATGGCTTTGCAGAAATTTGTTTTTTTGCTAGAACATTAGAAAACAACACTTCATGTTAAAACAGTTTCTTGACAGCTCGCCTATTATCTGTAGGAGGCCATTAAAACTGAACGACATTGACATGAGTGAAAGGCTGTCTGCAAGTTTACCCCAAAGACTTCATATTTTGAAAAAAACTATTGTGTATTAACTTTTTTTGTTTTATGTATTTGTATTATGCATATGCTAAGGCCTTTACACTCAGCAAATCTCAATGCTATCGAACAAAGATTAGGAGATTTTGAGATTTTGGAGCGATCATCAAAACACCAGCTGTGGCTATCTTTGAGAAGGACGGTGCTCATCACTGCACTCTTCCCAGAAACCTGTGGAATCTATGCCAAGGCACGGTGAAACTGCATCTATTAGTAGACCTTACCTAAAAAACTATTAGTAGGGGACATGAAGCTTTAGCAGGTCCATCAGTTTCATAGTTTATTTATTTATTTTGTTTTGTTTTTTTGTTTAGGGTATTCCTATCCTTCTTCTTTCACCTTTATCTTTTAACCAAACCTTGTACCCAAACATCATAACCATGTGCCTTCATCATTGGATGTTCATGGACGTCCACTTCTCGGTTGGTCCGCAACACTTCCGGACTTTTTGAATTTGCTTGAATTTGAAGTTTGGCATCAGGGTTTTGTGTGATGTGTTTGCCATGTTTCCTGTTAAAGTCCACTGCAACCTTGCGGTCCAGCAATGAGAATGATACATTTCAATACGTTCTTCTTTCGTCAAAGGCATTCTTAAAGCCTGTCTGAAAACAAACATATAATATAAACTAAGTATGAAAAATTTTGGAAGACATTTTGCTAAAAAGTATGAATTTTTGCTATGTATGGAGAGTTTTGAGACACCCTGTACAGTAAACCTATACTGTATAGCTGCACCTGTAGCAGCAGGCCTATCCAATGGGTTTTCTGCGTTTCTCTGAACTAGAATTGTAGGATTGGTATTACCTTCTCTGAGAAGGACCCATGTGATGTCACTTTTTGAAGTGTCCAAGATAATACTGTTTTACTATTGTATTATGACCAGAAAACCCAATAGAAACCTACAGAACATGCGAAATTTCACAAAGACACATACCCAAGTTCAGGATCATGCCAGGTAGCTATGAGGCAGCAATGCAACCCCTTGCGCCACCATATTGCTATGTTCCAGTATAGCATTATGTTAATATTACATTTTAGAACAGTGAATTGTATATACCTGTAGTCCTACATTATCACACCCCTTCAAATCAATGCTTTTACCTCTAAATGTAACTTTTAGGTTAGGACCTCAGACAATGCCATCTTTCAGATACACTCTGCTAGATTTTCTTTCTGCCAGTGTCTGAGGCTCTTGTTAACCCCATGAATTGGACTGAGTCACCCTTTCTGATTCCCCTTTACTTAAACACTTATTTGTGAGTGACACATTCTGTGTGGGTGGGTTGCCAGGTCCCTCAACTCTCCCTGGCTTAATTGCTCGACTGGCTCACCTCAGGCATCACTTCCCATTATGTGAGCTTAGACCTCGAGAGCACGAAAGACAAGATAATTGCAGTTGAACAGCTCAGACAGGCCAAGATGACAGACACAGTGAAAAGGCCATTTGCATCTCTATAGAGTCCCGGATTCGAAGAGACCATGGCTTGAGCTCTGAATGCCAATGCTAAGGCATACATTTAGCATATAGAACATAAGCGAAAATGTAGTGTAATTCTATTGATGCCTATTGATGTCGTCTGGTAATGGAGTGGCTTTATATGAGTGTGTTGCTGAGTGCATTGGAAAAGTGTGAAGGGAATGACCAGTACCAGCACACTCCAGTGTGAAGAGATTACCTGAAACAGCTCAGTTGTCAGGGCTTCCTTGACAGACCATGTTTTTATTCTACTCCAACAGCCAACTGCAAAAGCTAAACGTAAGTTCTGTCATAGCCTAGTTTGAAAGAAAAATGGTCACTACGTTCGAGTTTACAGGCTACAACAATGAACATTTGCAACAAGAGACATAGCTTCAATGTAGCCTTAGACTATGACTTGAAACTTAGACCGACTACCAAATAGGTACAACATCCTACTCAGTGATTTTGTTTCAAATGAGCAATGCTGCTATGCGCAGAGTAAAAAAACTGCATTTACACCTTTAATCCTTTAACAGGCACACAATGAAATACTTGCAAAAGATTATTTTTATGTTGATTCATGCGAATGAGATCACATTGAACAGAATTTCATTACATTAGGTAACAGTGGATATGCCTATTGAGCACAACGAACCAGTTGTTGTTTTTTCAGCTGGGTCAGTTCCCTGCCTGGGAATCAAACCCAGACCGCAGCAGTGAGAGCAGGGGATCCTTAGCCGCTAGACCACCAGGGTCAAATTTAGATTTGAAATTATAATCAAATATTTTTAGGCGTTTAGTCTCCCATATACATTAGACAGGACAAGACCATGACTATCTATAAGACTTCTGTAAGACTGTCACTTTCTATAAGATTATCACCTTCTATAAAACTATCATCCTCTATAAAAAAAAAACAAACACACAAATACAAAATAAAATATACTACACATCCTACACCCCTATTTTGAAACGTTATTCTACATATTTTAGTGAAAAAATTTGCGCCATAGCCAGTCAGGTTTCTTGCCCTTTCTTTTAGTTAAATGTGGGAAATAAATCCTGAGGATTTATCCGTGTATGCTTGTCACATTATGCTATTACATTGCTGATAAATCTAGCTCACAGCTGACTGACAGCAGCCAGTGAACTCTAGTTCAGTGCTAAATCACTTCAGTTTAGCGACTTAGTGCCCGTGCAGTAACACATTTTAGCCCAACTCAGACATAAATACAGGGGCATGACTGCAATTTTATACGTTCATCATCTCAAGAGTGGAAAGTCAAAAACTAGCTATGTGTTTTATCTTTTTTTACTAACTTTTGACTTTTTACCTTGGTATCTTGATGAATGAGGAGTAGTGGTACTTTTCTGTGATATCGATGCTTTTAATGCTGATTTCAAAACTGTATTTCAAAAACTTTAAAGCACCCCAGTGTAGATGTACAGTATTATGTTGAGAAGCTGGAGACAAATTTATGAACAATATACTGTATATTGGAATCACATGTATGTAATTAAATGTATGTAACCGTGTAGTTGAGCTGCTGCAACGGTTAAATCCATTTTGGGTTTTTTTGTATTTTATTAGGAGGACATATACATGTGGATAGTTATAGTAAATGAGCACTGGACATAGACATTTCACAGTTTTTGTAATGGAGCATATAAACTGTAACGATTATAAGACTACAAATAGGCTATTTTTGTTGCCCTTTTCTCAAGTAGTACAATATGGTACTATTAGAAAAGTCTATCATAAGTATAATTCAACACTGTGTGAATTCAAATGCAGATTAATTTTGTAGCCATTAGTTTCAAATCATTTACAAATTCGCAGACCAGAAATAAATTTTTTTGGTCTACAGTTAAAATATGAATAACTTGAAGTAAATGTATTGGATTGCAAAAAAAAAAAGACGCATGTTAACCATTTCCTTGTGTCTCGACACAACTTGATGCAGTAGAAGCAGTATTTCCTGTTTATGTTTGATCGTGTTTCTGAATGGCTGGTGATGGTGAAATACATCACTTTGTGTGACAAAATGTTGATCTACACTCAGTTTAGGTGCTACTAGTTACAACGTACCATATGTGTTTGTGGTGCAACTGGCTTGTGATTATGCTCAAGTTATGATCGAACTTACATTTGCCTGGTACACTTAGCTGCTGGTTTTTACACATTTGAACCTGGCAATTACCATCTGTACAATACTGGTCAATTTTGAGTTGAGAGCCAATGTCTTTACAGAGTAAAGTGCCCTTGATAGGTTATAATCAAGTTCACTTCTGATGCATAAAATTACAATGAGTCAGAGGCAAAGTTCTAGTGTGGTATTACAGCAAGTAATATTATTATAATGATCGAAGTCTTTATCAGTGCTCCACAGTGCTGTTGCATGTGGGCTGAACATAGGGGCAGTTTTCAATCACGCCAAGTTTAGTATATTTAGAACAATGGAAATTTTTATGACTCAATTCCTCTTCACAGACCAGTGTAGAAAAAGAGCAATTACGGCCTCGAACAGTGTCATTAAAGCAGCTCATCTCGATTTCAGTGACCCATTAACAGGAATGCTCAAACTTTCAGCTGGACGAACCGAACTGTGGTAATTTTACATTCCCTCGCCCACAGAAAAAGAAAAACGGTTGGAATAAGAGAACATTTTCAGCATAATTGCATTTGGAAAGTAATATAATTTGCGATGATTTTATGGGTTGCATCGAACCTCGGCCGTCCAAATGGAGAAACGGTGAGCTCGTGTTACCTGCAGCTTTCCAGTTGTTCCAGAGGGAGTCTTGGCCTAAGAGCTCCATTGGGTCATTCTTTTCGACTAATAGGTCCATTCTATGAGAACGGCGGTGGGATTTCAAACTAATTGCAAGACTCGGGCATGGATAAAGTGCATTTCAGTGAAGGTCAAGGCATTTACAGGCATCCTCATCCTCTTTTCAGTCTTTTCGGCTGTGTGCTACTGAAACTGAGCATTAAGGCAATGAATTTGTCATATGAAGTACGGGATGTTTCCAAAAATGTTGCTTTGTTGTCCTTTCAGGTGCGAATTCCTACAATTCAAACAGCATGAAAATAATAAGGAAATGGATTTTTACAACCTAATCATGTTGTATAAAGGAGGGGTAGACAACTGCACAGCTGCTGTTCCCTGGAAGTGGAAAGTCGGAATTTTTGAGATCAACTTTAAAGCCTTGGCCGCCCTTATTAGTGAGGAATAAGCCTCTAAATGTGGGCCATCTGGAGCTCTACTCCTTCTTCTGAAGCACAAATGAGAAGCGGACTTCACGTTGCTAAGATGTACCACAACATCTGCAATTATTCCAATTCTTTTGCCCTAATTAAATTGAGTCATGCCCGAGAGCTAATGAATATAGCAACAATGGCGGGGAAATCAGCTGCAGCGTGCAAGCGTGCCTGCGCCAAATAATCCGCTCTAATTGAGGGGACAGATTGATGTTGGCGTTTCAAGAGTCAATTAAAGCTTCGTTCCTTCCCCCCCAACCAGTGGCTGGAACGTTGTTTGGCAACTCAATCGGTCACATAAATTTTAATTTAATGCCAGGTTGTCATGTTGCTCGTCGTTTTTGTTCTTGCGGCTCGGAATGGCAATGAACAGATTTAACTTTTTAGATTTAATGAAGCGTCTTTTGAATGCATAGCATTTTTGTCAGATCTTACACATGACACTTTGCTCTGTTTGCCATCAGTATCCTGAAAAACTTGTTAAGGAAAATGTTTTTGCCAGTATGCATTTTCCCTAATGTACAGCAGATCAATACATTCCAGTCCCATAGAAGATTAGATTTGCTCCTGGACTTATTGATCCTGTTGCTCTGCAGAAAGTTCAGCTTTTCGGAACACGACTTGATGAATGCCCTTTCTTTCCGCCAACACGTTTCTTACGCAAACACATTTTTGACGGCTTATCTTGCTACTTTTTTAATTCACCTAAAGGAATGGTTTTAATTGCGAACACTCACGGCCCTCCGGGGAAAACGATAGCACCGGCACGGATGGCGATGTCTGGGCTTTCTGCCGTTTGGAAGAGTTGATTAATGAATCTTAGTGAAATTGTGTCTAGCGTAAATGCCAGCTTACGAATGATTAGGGACAATTAAACTGATGAAGCAAGTCTGCAGTGTCAGTCAGCATCTGAGGAGTGGAGGAGTTTTATCGGCATGAAACACATGTGTACACTTCCCAGAACACAAAGAAGTCTTTTTGATATGTACTCTCTTTATTTCTGACCTTGTATATCCGCAACCTGTAATGTATATGTATACGAGTGCATTGCACATAAGAATATACACACAAATCTGAATGTCCCCATGGTCATATCAAGATCTGTTGTTTCTCCCACTACCTTTAAAGAATTTTCTTAATTATTAGGTGTTAGAGATAGTAAGTACTCAAACCTGATTGGTCAGAAGGTGTGGATTAATTTTCTCTAACAGCAGATCTGACAATAGTTATGAGGCAAACCAGAGATTTATATTAGTGCTATTATATTATCAGCTATTATAGTAGTGGAGTAGCTGATTCTATTACTTTCTCATTTCGATAGTAACAGCTCATCATAATAGTACACAGGTTAAAAGAAACATTCTTTAATTTAAAAGATAAAAAAGTATAAACGTTAATATGGTGAGGTTTTCTGTATGGAGATGCTTATGTAGCATTTATGGAAGAAGTCTCCAGTGTCAGTGCTTTGTAACAGATTCAGAAGGGCTTTGCACTTTTTGCGGTTTCCTGGCAAGATGACTGGCTACGTTTTTAACCTTATTAACTTTAATGGGAAGTTTATACAGTAGCTGTTATAATGTAAGTGAAACCATGAACTAACTTGTTTATAAGTAGATTTTTAAAAAAGTATCAAGTGTCATTCTTTAATGAATGAAAATGCTGTCCTATAAGAGGAATAAGATGCTAAGATGCTAAGGATGGGTTAGAGGTAAGTAATCAACAATGGGTTGGTGTGATGTGGCCCCACATGATGCAGAGTTACTATTACCACCTTGGTTATTTTTCTATAAGCGCATGCCTCCAATTGTTTTATTCCTTACATAATACAGAGAAAGCTTCCCCTGTCCCCCTGGAGGAACCTTCTAAGTAGAACCCTACACCAGAAGGTTTCCTTTCCAGAAAAGGTTTCAAGAAGAATGTATTTAGGTAGATCATCCAAAGAACAGTAGAGGAACCATTTGTTCTGAAATGTAGACTTGGTGCCTGCTGGCTTCCATATGTTTTAGATTTATGATGTTAATCCATGATAATATCCAATAAGTCTGGATCACCGTACTCTAAGACCAATATTGTTAATAAATCAGATTTATTCCTGGTCTAATTTGAAGCCAAATGAGCTTCGGTCATTTTCCAGAGACCAAACCTTCACTTCTGCAACCAAAAAAATAAAAGAAGGACTACACTTATGCTAGAATTATTTTAAAGTTTCTTCCTCTATGTCTTTGATCAGATGCTGAGAGCTAGTGAGCTTTTGTTTCGAATGCTGGCCTTAGATGGAGTCGAGAAGAGTAGAGCAGCTTTCGGTTGGAGCTTTCTGCAATAAAAAGGCAGATGTGGGACAAAAACAAAGATGAGAAGCGGAAAGGGAAAAGAAAGTAGGCTTATGTAATTGTCCCATTTTCTTATTTTAGCCGTACTGTAGCATTGACAACAAAAGCCTTTTAACAGCGTTGCAGCAAGACGGAACCACACACATAGAGACTGTGTGTGTGTGTGTGTGTGTGTGTGTGTGTGTGTGTGCTTCAGAGAAAGACCAAGCACATTGCCTTGGTGTTTGTTTTTGTCTTCCAGAGATTACATTAAGGCATTGGATGCGTTTCCGGTATGAGGTAGTTATTATTAGAATGGTGCTCTCTCTCTCTCTCTCTCTCTCTCTCTCTCTCTCTCTTTCTCTCTCTCTCTCCCTCCGCCAACTTTCGAACCATTTTCCCATAAACACACGTATTCCAGCTCTATTCCCATTGTTTCTCAGCTGAACATGATGGTGTCGCAGTCCTGAGGCCAATGCAAAACATTTTACTTCAAGTCACAAACTTACATTTCCTCTGCAAAAAAATCCTTCTAATTTTCTTTTATCTTGTTAATCAAAACATTGCATCATTGCCATAGTTATGCTCTGGAGTGTGTAATCAGTTATATAAATGATAATGCAGTTTAATTTTAAGTTCAGTAATGAATTCTGGTATGCTTGGAGGCATAACAGCATAATCTGCAATATGTGAGGAATAAAACACTGCACATCCAGAAGCAGTTTATTCCTCTTATACCACAGCATTCTGCCAGTTTTTTTTTTATTAATTAATGAACAACATGTGGTACTTTCTATCCATTTAGAGTTACATTTAGAGCAAAACAAGTTAAATGTTTTGCAGCCTGTCTTTTTTTCACTCTCTAGATGTTAATAAGGCAAAAATGAAACTTGACATGTTCCCAAGAAACCAGGAAGTGCAAACTCATCTGTCCCAAACTTTACGCTAAGACTGTTACGCAAACACTCATACTGGAGACTCCTTCCATCAATGATAAATAAGCATCAACAATTTCAATATCAATTATGATATGTTTTCTTTGTTAAATAGCGTGATGTATAATTCATTTATTAGTATGGTTGTATTATATGGGTCATCCACCATACAAGTCCTTGTGAATTAGTTGTTACTATAGAAACAATAACATATCGAACTATTGTTGGGGCTGCTGTTATAGAAATTTATACCATTTTATATACAATTATATATAATTTTTATATACAATTACAATTTTTTTTGAATTCTCAAATCTGATTAGTCAGAAGGTGTGAATTATTTTTCATATAAGTCGGAAAGTAGTTCCGGCTGTATCATGAATGTGAGTTTTATATTAATGCGCTCGTTCTAATACATGATTGTTTCTAGAATAACCGCTCATACACAGGGATGCTCCACATAATCTAAGATTTTTTTTTCTGTTCTGAAAACATGCGGTTGTTTAGCAAAGTAAAATGTATAATCACTGATGTGGAGACATTTATTTAACATTTATGGAAGGATTCTCAGTCGTATGCGGTTTGAAACAGTTAAAATTTCCCAGTTTCGGAAAGTGTTCAGGACAGAGGAGTTTACGCTTTCCGGTTTCTCAGTACCCAAAAGAGAGAGAGAGAGAGAGAGAGAGAGAGAGAGAGAGAGAGAGAGAGGGAGGCTGGTGAGGGAATGACTTTATTGCAGCTATAACGCAAGTGTACCTAACTTGTCTCTTTAAAACATTAAATCTACCTATAATCCATTAAAATGTGTGATTGCGTTGTTCATTAATAAATTAAACATTGTAATCATTGGCAAATCCCTGAAGTATAAGCGGAATAACATACTCCAGATCATGCGGTTATATGGAAATTATACACTTCCGGGCATTCTTTTCATATAACGGATCTGTCATAGTGTTATTCCTTACTTAATCAACACCTCCAGGCCAATCGGAATAAAAAAATTTACCAGTGCTGTGGTATAAAAAGCTAGAAACAGACTAGAAAACAAATCACAACTTCCATTTCTCCACACAGCAGGAGATTTGGCTTTTAGAAAAATAAGTGCAGTGTTTGTCATAGCGATAAGGAGCAGAACGGAGTTCTGACTAAACCTCATGAGAATTTGCTGATAATTCCGATTCCAGTACAATGGTGTTGAAAGCGATGCGCATCCTTTAATTGGTGTGAAATCTGTCATCATGCCTCAGCCTGTGCACAGGATTATAAACTCACAGCACGGCAGCGGTACACGCACACTTTCCGCACTCAACATCACCAATTAAATTTAATGTCAAACCCCAAAATACGCTTTTTTTTCCCTGCATCGAATTAGGCATTTAAACAAAGCTGCTCTGAATTAGAAGTATTGGTAAGTGACATTTGATCAGTTCTCTGCCTCTAACCGATGAACAGAAGGTCCAATTAGACGGAGACCAGGCCTAGATGTTCTCCTGAGGCTTTCCAGAGCAGCCAAAATGTCAAGCAGCGAGTGGAAGCGTGAGGAAGACGCTGCCCTGCTTCATGTCAAACTCCTTGTCATAAACTTTCAAGCCTGAGCACTCAGACGGGATGCGTCTGAAACAAAGCCATGGCTTTTGAGATATTTTGTCAGATTTTTTTTTTGTTTTCAAGAGGACAATTTGTACTGCGTGCCGGATAATTACAGCGTAACAGGAAGCAGGGGTTTGTGCTGCAGCAGGAAGTGTCTGAAGACATTAATTCCAACACTCTTTAAGCATTCCTTAAATAAGCCATAAATACACTTAATCATCAGTGTTGAATAATACAATGTTTAGTATATAAGCATGCATACTGTTATAGGAAAATAATCAATGACAGTGTGGTGTGATGCAGCCTGGAGCAAAGTTTTTTTCCTCTTCGTCAACAATTACTATTTTTATTTTTTTCTAAAGAATGACACATCGTATTATTTATCCATTTAAAGTTACACTTAGTGTTGTGGAACATCCGAGAAAATAACAAGTTAGTTCTCGCATACATAATAGCATCTATAAGCAGTCGTTCCCTCACCAGCCACGTTTTTCTCTCTTTTGAAGTTTTGAAGCCCTCTGTCACAAAGACTTTCCTTAATTCAGAAAACTTAGTCATCTCTGACACTGGAGACTCATTCCATACATGATTTTTTTTTAAATTATTTAATAAGTAATTAGTTTAAAAAATCTGTATTTATTTATTAATAACTTTTTTTCATTATACATGTTTGCTAGACATGTTTTACTCAGTGTTCCTCCTTTAGTTCTGTACTAATGCTCACTCCAGAGCTGGTGAAGTCCCCTCGTCAGCTCGTTTCCCTCAGCCCCAGGCTAGCGGCTAGCCCTGACTAACACGATTCCACAAATCACATCGACTGGAGCCACATCACTCGCCTCGACAGAGTTGCCTCTGGCCTCATGATTCGCTTACAGGTTGTGGATATAAGCAGTTTTTCTCCAGAATTTTCCCCAAACCACAGAATTTTTAAGACCAAGGTTGCACAGGGTCAAAATCTTAACAGTAAACATCCAGTGAGGATGGCGCTGTGGATGGACTTCACTGAAACGGGTTGCGCAAGGTCGCAGTGTGTATGAGAGGTCTCTGTGTGTAGGTGGATTTGAGACAGAGGTTATTATGTTTATTGTGTGTAGGAAAAAAAGAGCAGCACTGCAGATGGAGGGTTTTATGACCGGAGTTGATGTGTGATGATGTCCATGAGGGCTGATTCTCTACTGCGTGACTGTAATATTTGCCAGACCACAAAAGCAGTCCTGCCAAGAAAAAGGCTTTTTGTCTTACCTCGAATTCACACCAGGCATGTGAGCAACATGTAGCGAGCATTTGTTTGATCCACGTCACATGTTCTCCATCCATCCATCCATCCATCCATCCATCCATTTTCCATACCGCTTATCTTACACAGGGTCACAGGGGAGCCTGGGGCCTATCGCAGGGAACTAGGGGCCCAAGGCGGGGAACACCCTGGACAGGGTGCCAACCCATCACAGGGCACAATCACACACACATTCACACACAGCGGACAATTTGGAAATGCCAGTCAGGCTAGAACACATGTCTTTGGACTGTGGGAGGAAACCGGAGTACCTGAAGGAAACCCCCGAAGCTAAAGACTAAGCCACCGTGCCCCCCTCCCTCCCCCAGCCCCCCCACATGTGTTCTGTGCATGCTATTTGTGCAACAACACGCTTCACTACTAACTAAAACACTCAATTAAAACTCAAACGCAAGTAAAATGTTACACAAAGCTTTTGATTGGCGCAACAGGAAAGCGTTCGGCCTACCATCAGATGTTCGCAAGTACCTCAGTATCTAAGGGAGCGAAATTGGCCGTGCTCTCTGGGTTTGAGGAATGTCATATTCTGTCTCGCCTGTCAGTCACAGTGAATACCACTAGCCAATCATGTGTGTTTGTGAGCTCATGTATGCGGAAGAGGGTAGATAGCACTTTCTTCTAAGCGTGTTACGAATTCAAAACGATGGAGTTGGCTGGCTTCACGTATCTCAGAGGAAACATGTGTTAGCCTTCACCTTTCCTGGATGGTAGCTGTCATATACTATGGGAAGATGAATGAATGAATTGGCTATCTAGGTCCCTAATATGTACAGTATATCTAGGGCAGTGTTTTTCAAAACAGCAGTTTTACAAAGGGTATTTAAAAGAAAAGGAAAACTGTGACTTTTTAAAGGGGAAGAAAAAGAAAATCGCCCTAATGTTTTTTGTTTGTTTGTTTGTTTTTTTTCTGAATTAATTTCATGTAATCAGAACTACTAATATGATTAAATGGATTTATGGATTTAATAAGTCTCAAAGTAAGAAAGAATCATTGAACACTGGAGCCGGCTTTGTAATTGAACACATTTTGTTGCTGTAGGGTAGAACATAATCTCAAATGAAATGTTGTGCTGTGACGAATGAAAGGAAAATAGACTTAGAGGATCATTGAAAAAGGGTACTGTCGAAAAAATAAAGTTAGAGAACTGCTGTTCTAGTGCTTAACCAGTCTAAATCTGTTTTTCCCCGAACATGTAGTCCATAGTGTAGAAGTATTGATAATATATCCTTTGGATTTATTGCTTTAATATCATCATATTTGGCACCAGTACCATCATTAAATTAAATTCATTTATCGCTCAATACCAATCAATTCTCATCACAGATCGGGGTTTAATAGTTCTAGTCCTGTATAGCTACAGCACAGTTGCTGGTTTTTGATCTCTCTCTCTCTTTCACACACACACACACACACACACACACACACACACACACACACACACACACACACACACACCTGTTTCAGGTTTAATAAGTTTGTTGGAGCACAAAAATGCCAAACTGTGCAAGACTCTGGACATTCAGGAGAATTGTTAGCTCCCACTGCAGTAGATTTGTGTGTGTGTGTGTGTGTGTGTGTGTGTGTGTGTGTGTGTGTGTGTGTGTGTGTTTGTGTGTGCTATTCAGCGGTGTGTGGCCATATAAGCCACAGCATTTGAAAGGTGTGTGTGTGAGAGAGAGAGAGAGAGTGTGTTTGTGTGTGTGTGTGTGTGTGTGTGTGACCTTTCCAGTGCAGCTACTCTGCTGCTCCTTTGACAGCTCCCTGCAAGCACTCGGCCACACTTGCACTCCCCCTCCTCGCATCTTTCCTTCTACTCCTCCTTCTGTCGTTCTGGCGCTGTTCTATCAGTTGGGGTGAGTCTAGGGCACTTGGCTGTAAAGCATAAAACATGGCCTTGGTATAAAGGAGCCAGGAACCTGCAGCGATTCTCATTTTCTACACAGCATTCTCATTTTCTCACGCATAAGCTAAGTTATAATTGATGTGCGTGCGTGCGTGGCTTATCTATTAGCCACTTTTTTTTTACCTATCATACATATAAAGAAGCTCTTATGAACGTTCAGCCTTCATCGAAACACAACGTTCTCACGTTCACTATGCGAAAGAAAAATAAACAATTGTATATGAGAGATAAAATGGTGAATGGGCTGTATAAAAGATGAATTTGAATATTTGCATAAATCTTAAGCTTATTAGAAATAAATATAATATGACATAGCTACAAGTTCATGGGTGACAAAACAGAAAACCCAGGCAGCTGAGACATGCAGATTTAGCGACCGGACTATTAGCTTTTATTTATAGTTGCCCAGCAGACAAGTAAGAAAAAAAAAACTACTCCTGAATGACTTTCACAAAACAAAGGTTTTCATTTAATGTTTAAACCTAACATGCGTCACGATGGTGTAATGGACCTCGATGCTGTATAGAGACCATATAGTGTATAACTATAGAGTCCATGTAACGTGCAGTTACAGGCAGAATGTAAGTGCGTAAACTCAGTGTTAAATTTATATTGGGGCAAATCTGAATATCTGAATCCAAAGGTCTGTGGTCAGGGTCAAAACACAGGCAGACATCATTAGACCAGGATAATCCATTATCATAAATTGAAAAAAACAAGAAAACAGGAAGTCGCAGAACTAGAAAACAAGATACTTGGAAACAACACCAGAAACAGCAGCGAAAACAACCTAATTAAGGGCTTCACACAGAATAGGTGACCACATTAGAGTAATCAGCAAACGTCAGAACAGGGCAGCGACAGGACAAGGACAGAAATAAACACACAGGCATAACATAAACAAAAGCACATGATGTGAAAAAAAAAATAGTTCACATATGATTTTATTGGGCGAAGTAATGAGCGTGCACAGATGACAAACGGATGACAAATCTTTTTAGAATCAGGGACACACAGGTATGTGGAAACACTGACCAAACCAAGCAAAATACAGTTTAAAATAAAGGCGTTATATATAACTGTATAACTCTCCTGCTTATGATACACACTGCTCTTACTATAGAGTTAAACGGAACCTCGAGAAAATAAACATGCTATCCAGACTCGAATATATCTTTTACCTGCGATGCAAGAACAGAACACTGCAGCTCATAGCCGCAACATTGGCCAATGACGTGGTTATGTTTTGGTGAGTTCACAAACACGATGTGCCACATTCAAAACTTTGTTAGAAGAGGATAATAATCATAACAAGATTAACTAGCTTGTCATACGCTGTTATATTATGTTAGCAACTACTATTTTAGCCTCACCAAATAGTTTTCCGGGCAACCAAAACACAGAGCTTTGATTTGAGACAGACAGAAAGAATTGCAAAGGGACAAAGACGTTTTTCATGTAAAACTTTGTAACCATGAGAACAGGAGAGTGAGCAGCGGATTTTCCCCGAGGCGCTGGAGCTAAATCTGCTCATGGAGGTGCACGCCTTGCAGTGATGCTGCAGGAACCACCACCAACTCCTCTGTCCAGTCCTCTCTTCTCAAAGGGAATGCTGAATGTCTGACTGGGTCAAGAGTTTACATGCTTTCATATCAAGTGTCCCCATTTTAAGAGAAAATCTGTGCATCTGGATGTGGAACAAATTCCTGTTAGCATGAAGTGCTGCTTTCATGTGAAAGGCTAAAGACATGCAAAATGCTTCCTTTCGGTTGCTGAGGGTCAGGGTTATGCGTAGGTTTGCCTATACATACACACATACATATACATTATGTACTGTATATACATGTGTGTCATGTGTCCTAGCAGTACAATAGTGTGTGTGTTCATGTTTGTTAGTGAGAGGCAGGTCAATGTGCTCTTTATCATATGGATTCCAGGAATTGTGGTCATGAAACATAACAGAGGTCAACATGTAGGCCGGGGTATCACAAACATATTCAAATTCACAGTTGAAATAAACAGGCATGGGTCAGAAACAATGAGGAACGTGAACTATAACATAAGAAACTATGGCTTGATACGAAACATTCAACGAGAATTCGCAATGAGACACAGACACACCAGGGTCAGTAAATAAACTAATCAAGGTGAACACAATGGGTAACAGACCGATTACAACAGGCGGAGACAGCATCAAAACCAAAATAAAGGCACATCGCAAAACGCAACAAAAGCACATGGGGAAATAACAAACACACACCATGTTGGAAACGCTGTGATGCTCTGAGAGGGAAATGTGTGACAGTGTGCATGTGTCTGAGCATACAGTGAGGGTGTATTTCTCATTTTCATACCAAATCATCAAATGTACAAAGCAGCCAGCTGACAAATAAGATTTCTTTCAATATGATACGCTGTAATTCTTTGCACTGAGTTTGATTTACTTTTTTTGTTAGCTTTAAGAGACAGAAACTGACAGGCACACAAGCCACGCCTCCATCAGTTGGACTGTCATGAAAAGAGGCCACACCTCCTTCACTGGAACTGACACGAAAAGAGGCCACACCTCGTTTACTAGGATTGACAAGAAAAGAGACTCTATTCCCTTCACTAAGGTTGACACGAAAAGAGGCCACGCCCCCTTCACTGAGCCTGACATTAAAAGGCCACGCCTCCTTCAGTCGAATTGAATTGCACACAGGGAGAGAACATGAGAAAGACATACACCCTGCCAAATTTGTTTAACGTTTCTAAATAACAGTACTCTAATAATTAAGGAGCGTTGTGTGTCCCGAGCCATACATGCTGCTTTAAATCTCCAGTCATATCGTAAATAATAATAATGCGAACTCATATTGTGTAGAAATATTTATATATTCCTGTGCCCATACGGCGACACATTTGTGCTAATTCATCGTTTCATGGTCTCAGGACTCTGAGCTCATAATCAGCACTGGGTGCTCTATCATTTATCAACGGTCTATTACCATTAGCTCACCTTTATAGGCCATTAAAGTCTCTGGCTTATTGTTCATTTTCTGAAATACATATTTAATAACTAGCATAAATTATTTACTGTGAAAATGTATTAACAGTAGTGAGAATTGTACATCTGGACCCTTCAAAAACTCTTAAGAGTCTAAAAGGTTATATGCTGTTATGACTGCTGTGTTTTATTCAGCTGGAGTCTGATGAAGTATGCAGCATTTCTGGTTCATTTCTGTGGCCCTGAGATGAAGCTCATTTTATTATAAATCTTTTTGTCCATATTTTTCCCAAATCTCAAAGCATTCCATGCATCCTTTTTACTGAATACAATTGCATAATTCATCTGAATAGAGTTTTGAAGTTTCTGTCACAGGAAGATATGCACTAGCATGTTCAAATGTGTTCTGTTTTCCCCATTTACACCGAAAAGTTCAAAACATTTTCGGAAAAAATGTCAAAAACACAGTTTGGTTTGAAAGCCACATTGGAGGAAAACTGCAAGTATGTTTTTATGGCCTAAGTTAACTACCTCTTGTAGCTAAGTATTACTTAACTATTTAGATTAATACTATATTAGTAGATTGCTAGTTTCCCATGGTTAAGTGTAGCTAGATAAAGCCAGTTTTGGACTGTATAGTAACGTTCTCTGTGTCAGATTATACGACGAGGATGAACTTTGTAGCAGTGCTCACTCTCTGAGATTTTTAATTAAAAAAATTTCAGACACTGCCAGAACTGTCATCAGCTGTCTTTGGTCACAATGGTGCTAAATCCTTAAAGGGCAGCTAGTCAATTTAAATTTTTTTTTTTAACATGTGGTGCTTGCTGAGGATGTAAGAAAAGATGGTGTTTAGGACACTCACCTCTTTCATTGTTTTCTTTGCCTCTACTCCTTCCCATGACCAAACGCCGTTGTTCAAACAACATACTGACTTTCATTGACTTCCAAAGGGAAAAAAAAAAATTCTTGAGTACTCTTGTGCTAATATAAAATTAATAACAAAATTTTAAAACAGTCAGTGAAGTAAATATAATAACAGGGTTTGGATTTGATCTCTTGTGGTTTTACCGCTGAAGTTTGTTCTGCTCTCTTCACACACACACACACACACACACACACACACACACACACACACCTCTTTATCCTGTCATGTAGTTGTATTGCGGTCCTGACCTTTCTGGCTGTGTGCATATTTTCTCTATGTATATATTTCACACAACCAGTAAGCAGTAAGCAGTGTTGTGTAATAGGGCAGGATGGCAATGGGCGCGCACACACACACACACACACACACACATGTACACACTCTGCTCAGTTTCAGGAGGGCTTGTATATGAGCCTATGCCATGGATCATTAATGGCTGCTGAGATTCCTTATTGGTTAAAATGCCTAATGTGTTAGATCCAAGATCTTTACGGTACTGTAAAGCATGCTTAAATTTCAGATTCAGCACTTATCCTGATCTGTACATAGTGCCATTTTGCGTTGTGTAAAGCTTTAATGCAGTGTTTTGCATAAAATGAAACCAAATCAGGTTTGGATGGTGATGTAGTGGGCGAGAGTTTCACCGTGAATTAATATCTCCTTCTGTGCGCAGGGCCATCTGCCATTCCAAAACATATTCATCAGTTCAGCCAGGTCAGAGACTGATTGCTTAATTACTACGAGCCAGCTGTTAATTGGTCAGCCGAATGATGAGCCTGAGATTAAGAATGCGTTTCTCTGGAGAGAGTAGTCAGGTCTGGGGAACTCGGTGTGGAGAACATTGTGTTTTTAATGAGCATTACTGGCCTGAAATAGCAGACATTTCTACAACCATCACACTTTTACACTGCTTTTAACATTCGGTATATAAGAATCTTAATACCATACACTGTGTGTGACAACGAAGGACAGTATAGATGATTATGAAAAAATTATTGGCATCCTTCAAATGTATAATTGAAGATATGTAAGTAGTTCCTTCAGTTGTTTTTACAACTTCTGACTTACTTCTCCTTTCGGGGTGCAACATTATTGGAAGAAACTTTAAAATGAATGCAAAATGCTGCATCCATCTAAAATCTATTTGCTTATTCTTTCTGTCCATCCATCCCTTCATCTATCTATCTATCCGTCCGTCCGTCCATCCGTCTGTATATCTACTTATCTATCTGCCCATCCATCAATCAAGCAATCAGATCTGTCTGTCTGCCTGGCTGTCTGGCTATCTATTTTTCTGTCGGTCTGACTGTCTGTCTGCATGTACAGTATATCTATTTATCCATCCATCCATCCATCCATCAATCAAGCAATCAATCAATCAAGCAATCAATCAAATCTCTCTGTCTGTCTGCCTGTCTCTCTGGCTATCTATTTCTCTGTCTGTCTGTCTGCATGTCCATGTACCGTATCTATTTATCTGTCCATCCATCCATCCATCAAGCAATCAAGTCTATCTATCTATCTATCTATCTATCTATCTATCTATCTATCTATCTATCTATCTATCTATCTATCTATCTTTTGATAATGCGTACCATGTCGTTCCACATTAGTTTTGTCTGTATTTCCATTCCTTTTAATTTTGAGCTGCTTTGTGCTGCTCACCTGCTCCAGCGAGGAAAAAGAAATTCACAAACTCTATTTCAGTTGCACTCTTGACTGCTGGGTTTCCTTTCCTCTGTAATATCACGGAAACCTCCAGGAATCTGCAGCAAAAAGACAAGCACATCATCCGTGCTGCGCTTAGCATCTGTATGTGTCTGTAGCCTGACGTTTGCACACGGAGGAGACATCATGCTTTCTTTTCTGCCACAGATGTGTCAATCTTAAACGCCCCCTGATGATTAACTATATCTTCTCCCCCACTCTCTCTCTCTCTCTCTCTCTCTCTCACTCTCTCTCTCACAGGGTGATGATGTCATGACCGTGATCAAGACGAAAGCTCAGTGGCCGGCCTGGCAGCCTCTCAATCTGTGAGTGCCTCCATCTAGAGCTCCGCTTTCTGTCTCTGCGTTACTCATAACCTTCACCAGTGAGCCATAAACCATTATTAGTGCATTACAGTCCATTTTATAGTCCATTAACAAATTCACAAATAATCACTGAGCATGACGATGTTCCTGAGTTTCACACAGCATCGATTCAGCTGTACAAATAATGTAATGAACACATCTTAGTGTTTAGTCTGAGTCATTACCAAGAACTGTTTTTAGTTAATTCCTTGATTGCATCTTTCTTCAGTTACGCAAGTCAGAAAGCATTAACGCATAACGGACTGGACGGACTGAGTCAGTCTTAGGTGCTGTGAAAGTCTAATAACAACAATCAGGCTCGTCGATGCTGGACAGTAGAAGATTGGAAAAAGACCACGTGATGTTTTCCCAGTCTGGTGTCAGTGAGCCTGTACACACTGTAGCCTCAGATTCCTGTTCTTGGTGTGAAACCGGAAAAGGTCTTCTGCTGTTGTTTCCTATCCGCCTCAGGTTTTGACGAACTGTGCATTTTGAGATGCTTTTCTGCTCACCATGGTCGTAAAGAGTGGTTATTTGCCTGTATTTACCGTAGCCCGTACCGTAGCTCAAGCTAATCTGGCCTTTCTCATCTGACTCACTTTACGTCTGGCTGCTTTTCAAAGCAAAATTAAGTTTGTTACAGACGTCACACATTTCTGCATATCACACATTTTGCATATTCTGCTATTGATTCCTAGACAGTTTAGAAAGTACAGGAAATGTGTAATGAATAATACACTTGGTCATGCTATTACAGGAAAATAATCAGTGATGGGGCTCGTGAGGTGGCTTGATTGTGGCTCGAATAAGAGTTACTGTTGCCACCCTGAAGTTGATTATTTTCCTATAACAGCATGTGCTGTAGTGTTTAATTCCTCTTAAACCACAGCAATATGCCAACAATTACAATGTTTTATTTATTTAAAAAAATGATGTCATATTTAATATCAGTTTATAGCTACGTTTGATGTTGTGGAATATCTGAGAGACAAGTTAGTTCCTGTCATGGCTTACGTTATAGCAGTTATAAACAGTTGTTCCTTCACCTCTCTTTTCTCTCCCTGGCGTCACATGTTACTACTGTTACAAAGTGCTGACACTGGAGACTCCTTCCAAAAAACTCGCAGAAAACTTCACCATGTCAACAATTATACACATTTTTTGTAACTGGTTATGTGGAGTGTTCGCCGTACAAGTCCCTGTGTAAGTTGTAACTATGGAAACAATAACATATTAGAACGAGCGCATTAAAATTAACCTCTGATTCTGCTGTTATAGAAAATTAATCCACATCTTCTGACAAATCAGACTCGAGAAATCAACAGCTCTGTGGTGTAAATAGTAATACTTTTTGAAAAAGAAGAGCAGAGGCCAGTTTGAGGTAGATAGTTAAGTTTTTTTTTTTTTTTAACGTTACGATATTTACGTATTTACGTTTTTAGGTGAGACATCACTTGTTAGCTAGGTTAGCCTTGTAACACGTCTTGGCTGCTCAAAACAGGAAGAGAGTGTAAATTCTCCTTTTTTGTGCTCAGATGTTTCGACGTTCATTTAAAGCTGCTCTGCGCTCTGTGAGATCCTCACCCTCGCTGACAGCGGCGAGTTTTTCTCCGTGTGGCCGACAGATTTTCCCGCAAGCGCCCGTGTCTGGCACCTGCTGGCCATGTGGAATTTTTTTCCCCCCTACAGTCATTAACGATGCTGTTAATATTTTATGTGGTGTTTTTATTTTTCGAGATAAAGGGCGGGCTTCTGCTTTTGATGAGCGACGCATTTCCCCTCGTTGCCAGCCAAGTGCACTTCAATCCAGTCTTCTGCTTTAAGCTCACTTCAGTTAACGCATTCACGCTGGGCCTCTGGAGCACGTTCAGGTGTGTGGAGGGCAAAATCTTTACACGCCATAGTGCTTGGCATGCTAGTCATATTCGGAAGCGTGTGAACTAACCATCTGGCCACATGGGGGTTTTACAGCCAGCATGGACGCTTCACACTCATCAAACAGCTGCAAATGTGAGTGTGTGTTTGTACAGAAAGAGAAGCGACTCGTTTTGAAGTCCTCGCGTGTGAAGTGTCGCTTGTGGAAGTCAGATGATGAATATTTTATGCTCGTTAATCGATGGCGTCAGGAGCTGCATAATCCAGGCCTCAGCCCCGCGCCGCCGTAGTGGCAACAGTTGCATTGGAGATGGGCTTCTAATCAGGACAATTAACGTGATTAATTACCATCTGTGGCGCCTTACAAAGCGCTATCTCAATGGAAATTACACGAGAGTGCACAGTCGGCCACCAAGACGGCATCAGAGAAACACGCAGCATGCTTCCACATAAAGGCCTGATCTCCCCGAACAACACGCCTCCGCTTCCGGATAAAGAACGCAACAAAAGATTCTCATTTTACTGCTCGCTGATGCAACGACATGCTTATTACAAAACACAAATCTCATTTCTTTTCTCCTTTCTGTTCCTCTGTCTCCCTCATTCATTGTCTTTGTCTCTCATTTTTCACTCATTTTTATATCTTGGTCCCTCTTTCCTTCCATCCCTCCATTCACCTCTCTATTTCTCTCCATCTTTTGTCTTGGCCTCATTTTATTTCCACTATTTTTTTTTATCTCTTTCTCCATCATTCTCTTTTGCTACCATTTTATCACTGTCTTCCTGTCTTTCTCTTTTTTTTTTTTGTCGCTCTCTGCATTTGTTTTGCTCTGTTACTTCTTTCTGCTGATTTCCTTCTCTCTGCTTGTCTCCTTCTTTGTCTTGGTCTCTCATTTTTTTTTTCTCCTTTTTTTTCTCTTTCCCTCCATCCCTCTATTCACCTCTCTATTTCTCCCGTTCTTGGCCTTTCATTTCTTGTCCTTAACTTTTTGCGTCTTGGTCTACACTATATTACCAAAAGTATTCGGTCACCTGCCTTGACTCACATATGAACTTAAGTGCCATCCCATTCCTAACCCATAGGGTTCAATATGATGTCGGTCCACCTTTTGCAGCTATTACAGCTTCAACTCTTCTGGGAAGGCTGTCCACAAGGTTGAGGAGTGTGTTTATAGGAATTTTTGACCATTCTTCCAAAA
>CM040981.1:24911867-24938919 GCA_022985145.1 Pangasius djambal
TGGCATCCTATGACAGTTCCACGCTGGAATTCACTGAGCTCCTGAGAGCGGCCCATTCTTTCACAAATGTTTGTAAAAACAGTCTGCATGCCTAAGTGCTTGATTTTATACACCTGTGGCCAGGCCAAGTGATTAGGACACCTGATTCTGATCATTTGGATGGGTGACCGAATACTTTTGGTAATATAGTGTATCTCTTCCGCCTTCATTCCCCTTTATCACTCCATCTCTATCCTCCTGTCTTCCTTTCTGTCATTCTCTCTTTTTGTCTCTCCCTCCATCTCTCTTTCTGCCCTTTTCTCTGCTCATTTTCTTTGTGTTGCTCTGTTCCTTCTTTCTGTTTATTTTCTTCTTTGTCATGGCCTTTAATTTTTCTCTCCTTTTTTATATCATGGTCCCTTGTTCCCCGTCCCACCATTTGATCCTTTCCATTTCACTCCTTCTTTGTCTTGGCCTCTCTCATTTCTATTCCTTTAATTTTCTGTGTCTTGGTCTGTCTCTACCTCTATCATCCCCCTTCACCACTCCACCTCTCATTCTGTCTCCCTCTCCGTCACTCCTTTTCCTCACTGTCTTTTTGTCTTATGTTGCCTTGGTCTCTTTCTCTCTTCATCTCTGTTTCTGTCACTCCATCTCTCCGTCTACTCCTCTCTGTACATCTCTTTCTTTGACTTGGTCTGTTTCTTTTTCTTCCTTCCTCTGCCTCTTTCTAACTTCTCCCTCTCCTCTTTTTTGTCTCTATATCTCTTTTCCATTACCTCTTTACCTCTTTATTTCTTTTTTTCTCAGTTTCTTTCCTTTGTTGTCTTGGTCTCTTTTTTAATAACTCTTTTGTTCCGTCTCTTTTCCTCTGTCTCACTACGTTTCTTTGTCTTGGTCTGTGCTTCTCTCCTTCTTTGTCATGGCCTCTCATTCTTCTCTCTGTTTCTCACTCTCTACCTCTCCCTATATCTCTCTTCACCCTCTACTTCTTTCTTTTTCACTTCTTTTTCTGCCTTGTTCTCTCTTTCTCTCTCTTTTTCTCTCTCTTTATACTTTTTTTTTTAATTCTGTCTTTAATATGTCTCCCCCTCCATGTCTCCTTCTTCACCTTTCTTTATTCTCTCATTTTTCTCTCTTTTTTTTACAGTCTTGGTCTCTCTTTCCCTCATCCCTCCATTCACCTCTCTGTTTCTCTTCTTCTTTGTCATGGCGTCATTTTGTTTCCTCTATTTTTCCGCTTCTCTTCCTTCATCATTTCCTTTTGCTTTATTTTGTCTCCATTCTCCTCTCTCTCTCTCTCTCTCTCTCCCTCTCTCTCTCTCTCTCGATCTGCCTGTCTACTCTCTGTCTTCTCTTTCGCTTATTGTCTTTTGGATCAACCACCCCTTTTCCTCATTTTCTTGCCACTATCTCTTCCTCTTCCTTTCTGTATATCTGCTTCTTTGTCTTGGTCTGTTATTGTTTCTACTCAATCTCTCTCTCTCTCTCTCTCTCTCTCTCCCCCCTGCAGTCACGCTGCTCCCTCTGCTGAGTTCTCAGTGGACCGATCCCGTCACCTCATGTCCTTTTTGACCATGCTCGGCCCGAGTCCTGACTGGAACGTTGGTCTGAGCGCCGAGGATCTGTGCACGGCTGAGTGCGGCTGGGTGCAGAGACTCACTAAAGACCTGCTGCCTTGGGACGCAGGGACCGACAGCGGACACAGCTACGAGGTCAGTCCTCCATCCGCCATGTTCAACCCACTTTCACAGAAAAACAATGGCTTTTTATTTAATCTTCTCCAGCACGCAAGTACACTGAATCCCAAAGGGCTTCTTACTCACTATATATGCTCACTACATACGGTATAACACAAGGGCACTGTGCAATCTGCTGAGTGCACTGTATATCCACGTTTGGTTAGGAAATCGAAAAATTACGTAAAAATAAACAATGACAACAAGTTTATGAAATGTGTTTTGAAAGAGTAGAGCATTCAAGAGTGTAACTATTATTTAAAAAATCTAATTAGTTTCCAAACAGCATTAATTCACTATTAAATCTACAAAGCACAGAATTAATTTAATCAGATAAACAGGTGTACAGGAAATGTTTTGTATCTTTTAATCGATGTTTTAAAGTAACGTATTAGCAAGCATTAAATCAAACAGACATGTCGGTTTTCTGCGTTATGACAGATTAATATGTTTATAATGACAAGGTGCAGGTGCATTGTTTCGTAACACGAGTGTGCGGCTGCTTCGCATTTTCTTTTAGTTTATTGCTCATGAATATACACACAACCGGAATAAAATGGAAGGCGAGAGAGGGAGAAAGAGAGAGGGCGTGAGTGACATTAAGAGACGAGAACACGAGGAGTGGGTGAGTGAGAGACAGAGAGAGACAGATAGGTAAATGAACTGTAAGACAATCAGGTCTGTTTGTGTTATTTAGACGCTTATAAATTGCTTAAATGTCAGTGCTGTAAACATGCGCGCAGACTGTCGTGGTGTGACGTCCCTGACGCTGCCCCCTGCTGGTAAACGAGATACGGAGACACTCATTTCCTCTCTGTTTGAACACACTGATGGCCTGTGCAGAATTGATTCCATTAAAAAAAAAATGGTCAAAAACTCTTTGTAAAAACTTCAGCAAACGAGAACAGTTGGTGTTTGATTTTTAGCCCTCTGTGAAGTCGCTAGTGCGGAACGACTGGAGCGAACAGGTGACTCTCGGGGTGGCTCGGAGGAAAGCAGCGCTATAAATCACTCAGAGAGGGAATATTACGCAGAGAATGAACGATGCAGATGGAAATGAAAGGTGGGAGCCCCTGGCAGATGGCATTCAGCAAATGACTCACTCTTTTTCCTCTCTCTCTCCCTCTCTCTCTCTCTCTCTCTCTCTCTCTCTTTTAGTCTCCCAACAAACCAACAGTCCCTCAGGAGCGGATTCGGCCCCTCACCAGCCTCGATCACCCACAGAGCCCCTTCTACGACCCTTCAGGAGGCCCGATAACACCCCTGGCCCGAGTCCTGGTGGAGAGGATAGCCAGGAAGGTGCTTACTTTAGTGTCTAATAGTAATGAATAGGAAAACTCTACTACTTTGTTCCTCTTTCTTTTAACAAGAGCTTGTCTTTTAGCTGGCATGCTAATTAGAGATGGCATCAAACTGGGTCGGGCCGATGCCACCAAAATATGGTGGGTTGGATATTGGAAACCCTGTATCAAAATTTCCTGTATTTTTGGGAGCTGTAATTGTTGACATATAAAGATGCTTGATTGAATTTTAATATATTTATGCTATACTTCATTATATTTATTATATTTGCAATGCAACTGGTTTTTATGTGAAAGTTGCGGTTTCATTTAAGCCGTGTTTTTATGCTGTTTTTTTTTCTCTGTTTTTTCACATTCAGTTTAAAATATCACTTTAAAGCTTAGTAATATTTAAAGAAAAAATATCGAATGGGTATCGATTTCGGCTGATACTCAAGGTTTCGGGATCGATATCAGAAAAGAAGAAGCGGTATTATGCCATCTATGGTGCTAATGTTTGCCAGTTAGCTCTAATATCAGTTTATGTTTTGGAATAATGTAGCTTAAATATAAAATAGGTAAGTATTCTTTCTTACAAATCTGATAAATCTTTTACAGACCGCCATTGTGAGTGTAGAGAATGAACCAGAAACACAGTTGCAGAATTAAGAATAACGCATAAGTGTTTGTGTAATGAGTCCATTGCTCACTATAACTGTTTTTGTTCTGCAAGCTCAGAACACAGCTTAAAGCCGATCTCAAGCTTAAAGTTAGCCGAGCAACACTAGCGCACGTGTACCTTTTAGGTTGATTATCATGATCTATCTTTGCTCAAAGGAGCAAATTTAAGGAGAAAGGCTTCTCTGGGATGATGCCTGCTGCATTGCATTCAGTCACACCAGAAATTCAGGGATGAGTCTTTTGCTGTACTACTTTCAGGCACGGTGCTGTTGAATGGCACATGAAGCCTGTGTTCGAAATTTCCGTCTAATTCGAAGCTAATAGAAAGGACTGTGAATTACTGTTGATTATTCTTACAAGATTGTCAGGGCAACATACAGCACCTCAGCAATGTTATGTTCTAGAGTATCGTTTTCATTTTGTTTTCATTTTTAACCAAAAATTTTTTTTAAAAATCCTAGTATTTGTTAAAGTTATGAGAGGGTTAGCATTTGAGGCTGTGGCAGGCTATTTAGAGGACCAGTTAGCTAGGCAGATGTGGTTCTGGTTGATTAGACATCCTTAATTTGTATGTCTAAGAGTTAGTTTGCCAAACTAAAATGTTTTATTTGCTAAAACGAGTAAATATCCATAATGCTAATTTAGTTGGATCCAATGCCAGTATTTATTTGTGTACATTTTTGTATATTAGTAGATATTATTACAATTGTTGCATCTATAATAATATGTATGATACAAAAATACGTGTTGAATATTTTATAATAAAATTCTAGGGCACGTCCATTGCTAAGTAGTGAACAGAACATAAGGGGTTAACATAAGTGCGGATAAATTTTATATTCTGTGTGTGGTTTGCTTTGTGATTTTTTTTCCCATGGTTCTTTTTTTTGTGATTGCTAAAGCGATGATTAATTTGTTGTGTGCATTAGCGTGAGCAGCTGCACCCTGTTACATGCTGATGGAGTGTGCTGGAACTGCCGAGTCACGCACAGTTCATTTGTTCTAGAAAGTTCAACCATGGAGCATAACATCAACATCTGAAAATCATACGGGTATTACTCACAAATTCAAAAGTACAAAAGGGGCATTTAGGCCATTCTGGGTTTGGTTACTCTTCTCTTCCCAGCTACTCTTTTTTCAGATCTGGCGTTCAGCACCATCTCTCAGAATACAGATGTTTTGTGTCTGCCTCACCACTGGGACGAGTGCTTGCGCTTGGGGAGGTGTAGGAATGAAGACGAGGCTTTTTGGCTCACAGACAGATCTGCTTTTGTTTACCACAGATTGCGATCTAACGATAATTGTTGTTGTGTGTTCCTCAAATCCTCAGGGAGAGCAGTGCAACACGGTTCCTGACACGGTGGACGATATCGTGGCCGACATAGCCCAGGAGGAGACTGAGGAGGGTGCGTATAGCCTCGCTTCCTTATCTCCGTTCCGATAGTTCCTGGACAGTTTAATTAACAAGACAGCTAGCAGGATTCCTTGTGTAAACCTCCGGAGGTGTCTCTAGCCGCGATAAGCCCATGCAACCAGCTGTGATTTACGATCAGGAACCACTCCGGTGCTAATTTACAGCTCTTGTAAATTAGGTGCCATTGCTGTCCGGATGATTCAGCTGTTTGGAACAGAGGGATAAAGGAATGAAAGACAAACCTGGAGTTAGATCGTTGTTGAGGCCTTTTAGAAACTTTTCGAAATGCCACCTTAAGGTTCAGGCTGCTAATTGGAGAAAACAAAAGGGAAGATTGGTGAGCGTCTTAGTCACCTAGCATCTAATAGATGGGCCTGGATTGTAACTCACTGACACATGCAGGTTTAACGGGCTAAAGTTTCCCCACGAGGAAGGAGGCATTACTCAACAAGCTTTTATGTATGTCATTAGGGATTTTAACCATTGACGGCTACAGGCACAGCAACAGTGACAGTAAACTGTGCTATTTTGTGCATGTACACATTTAACTGGCTGCTTCCTGTCCCTAATGGTTTACTAAATAACTCTCAGTTTGATACAGTAAATACAATATGTCGAAGAAGCCTTTATTTGTCACATACGTTACAGTGAAATTCTTTTCATCACATATCCAAGCTTGTTAGGAAGTTGAGGTCAGAGCACAGGGTCAGCCATGATACAGCGCCCCTGGGGCAGAGAGGGTTAAGGGCCTTGCTCAAGGGCCCACCAGTGGCAGTGGAAGATCAATCCTCGATCTTCTGATCAGTAACCCAGAGACTTTAACCACCGAACCACCACTGCTCATTTTTCTTGCCATTCAGAGAAAGTCATTTTTTTCATTCCTATGTGCATTTTTCAGATAAATAACTTAAAACATTAATGAAACCTCCAAAATCTACAACATTTTTCTCTATCTCAACCTGGTGAACTTGATCTTAAATGAGAATCGTTAAAATACCTCAATAGCCTAATTATTTATGCATTAATGAGTGAATCTTATGCTTGAAACATTCTTTTCTAGGAGTCATCCATTATTTACATAATTACATCGTTTTCATACTCAAACCAATGAAGCTACGTACATGATTTATTGTCAGCCAACAGCAACTCACTCTTCGAGTGCTGATTTTTCAGTGCTATTCACCTGCCATCTAAGGATAATTAAAGATAAGTAGAGATGTACCCTTGTAGAAGTATTCGTCCTCCTTGACCTTGTGTTTTCCAGTCCACTGGCCTATTTTACTGTGTGGGCAGGTGTTATGTTGGCTGTCGCTGCTCAACACAAACCAACACAACCAACACAGAACAGACTGGTTATTAAGAGGATGTCAGCATCAAATCAGCATCACATATCAGCTAATGTTTAGAGCATGATATTGGTTTCAAAATGAAAAGGACAAAAGGAACCCTAGAAATGCTCAACTTATTTTCACCGAACTACAACTCTCAGTCCCAAAATTCTTCTCTTTTTTTATTTATTTGCCCCTGTCTCTCTCTAGAAAATGAATGGGAGCAAAAGTTCAAACCTTAAATTTACTTTTCTTTCCACTTACGCTTTGATTTCTGCATCTCCAATTTATTTCAAGTCACTATATCCATCTCTACTGCTACCAGCGCTTAAAGTCCCTAATGCTGAAAGCGAGGAATCTGACACGAAGCCGCATCAGCAGGATCAAAATGAGACGAAATGAAATAAAAGGCCTGAGACAAACCCCATGACAGCACGAGCTATATTCGATTCTGCTGTCATCACAGTACAAAAACATTTTTACTGATATTGGAAATGTTCACCCAGTCAGAGTAGGCGAATAATTAAGCATTCTTCTAGCTATTTGCATATGGTATGTTGGGTGCAAATCACATTTATGTCATCCAAGTGACACCAGCAAATTTACTGCTCATTAACCAAACGCCTACAACCAGAATAGTTTTATACTTTTATTTTATATACAGAGCTGTCAGTTATCTTTAATCAGAAATATTCATTTAGGTCACTTTCATTCATTTTAACTGTAATTTAGTTACTGTGATTGATCCCTCAAGTTGGTGGAAAATTGGTGACAACCCTAAATTCTGTTAGCTCTTATTTCTGTTCTCTCTTATTTTGGCTAGTCCCAAATTAGAGTCACTTTATATTCTGCTTGTTAAATGCAAAATATAAACAGGCATGTCCACACAGCCACTTTCACTTAGCTACATCTACAAGTAATAATTCACTTCTCTGTCTCTCCCCTCCACAGGAGACAGCACTCCGGAGACGTGTATCTACTCGAACTGGTCTCCGTGGTCGGCGTGCAGCTCATCCACGTGTGCGAAGGGTCTACGCATGAGGCAGAGGATGCTGAAGGCTCAGCTTGACGCCGGTGTGCCGTGCCCTCACACGCAGGACTTCGAGCCCTGTATGGCACCCGGCTGTAGCGAAGAGGGTGAGTACAGGTTAAACAAGCACACACATACGCACACACACAAAGACGTGAGACACACACAGACAAGTGTTCAGGGCACTAAAGCCAAGTGTGTGAGGCTGACTCATCTTCATACACGGCACTCTTCACACAGATGAAGAGAGAACAGGGCAGGAGGTCATAATGAAGAATTGGTATATTTTAGAGAAAATTACTCATTTCTGTAGAAATGATATGTATTTAATTTAATGTTTGGCAATAATAGTAAGAAGATTTTTTTAAAAAAAATTTAACTGTTAATGTATACAGTATATTATATATATATATATATATATGAGGCATAGATGTATGTTAGTTATGGAGAAACATGCAGGAGCGAGAGCAACCTTAAATTATTATTTTTTTTTGTATTATTTATTTAATTTTTTATTGATTTTTACATATTTTGTATTTTTATATTATTTGTACTATTAATTATGCCATTTTTGTCATTTTTTAACAGTCATTGTAATTCCAATTGCCAGTTGTTTCCTGTTGAAAGTTCATCTTGTTGATCCATTTCTAGTAAATAGAGCTCTCCCTATTCAGGTACAGTGGGGTCCACAAGTCTGAAACCTCATGGACAATCTGGGATTTTTTTTTTTTTTCATTTAAATTAGAAATAAACAGAAGGTTTTAGAATTTTTTAAAGAAATACTTACAACAAAGAAAGATGATGTTCAATATCTTGAGTATTTAATATTCAGCACTATTTCTAGGTCCCTGTTTAAATGTTAGCAAATGTGTGATATTGACCACGTTAACTGCTTTGTACAAAAGGTCAGATTTTCCTCATGCCTAATCTCTTGTATTGAAGCATGTATTCAGACAACACTCCAATGGATTTGATCTAAAATGGATCATAAAATTTTACACTAACTTGTGGAGTCCATGCCAGTTTGAGTGCACACTCTCATTAAAGCATAAAGGGGACGAACCAAATACTAAGAAACTCGGAAATTCATGTAAAAATTTAAAGATTCTACTTTTCACTTAAGTTTTTGTCAATAACATAATTTGGAATGAAAATTAACTGTATTTTTTGTATTGAATTAGAAAAGAATGCAAAATAAAACCATTTTCACTAGTGGTCTTAGACTTTTGGACCCCATTGTATATAGGAGTCTGGTCTTGTATGACTGAAAATACAACTTCCCAGGAGCATCTCCAAAATGGAGTGGACAGACTTTAATAGATAAAAATGTCGTTCTGGTGTCAATTTGGTTAGCAGTTTCCTACATTACCCACAATGCCATTTAACTACCTGATACTTACCCCAGTGGGAATTAGCCCTTGCTACATTTATAGAAAGTGATGCAGCAGCACTTTAACCCTTTACTCTGTCCAGCTCTCTTACCTCATCATGCGTACGTTCTACTTAAATAGATTAGCTTGCTAATACTGACAAGAGCATCATTGTGCTCATCATCTCATAGATCCCTAACTAGCCGAGTCGGGTTTCATTGCATTGGTGCATTGCATCTGGAACTTTGAGTCCAACTTTGCTTTCTCTACTATGTCTAATACAACATTGCTGGAAAATGGTGAGCGAGAAGCAAGGAATTTTTTTCTCCTATTAAACACCATTAATAGTTAACTGCAATAACATTGTGAAAAAAGGTATTTTTGTCTGATTTGTGTCACTTGAAGCCTTACAAGAACATTGCCTTGTTCTCAGCCGAAGGTGAGGTAGATCTATAATCAGAGTTGAGAATGTAGAATAAGTTTTTATGTGAAACATGGATGCGATTGACTTTAAACTAGGACACATTTTTGCTGAAGTAAATATATGGAAGGATCCTGGTTAGAGCAAACCACTGACAGCAGGTTTAATGTGTATCATCTTCCCATTGCAGTTTCTTCAAGAATCTGTGTAGTGTGTTGCACGTCAGGTGTACACACTAAAAATGTCTGCATACACAAAAACAGGAGAGCGAGACGAGACGAGAGGAGAAGAGTGAAACAGAGAATAATTTTTTTGCTAAGGTGGCTTGACAGATGAGAATAAAAAAATAAGGTTGAGAATAAATTGTGAACAAATTGAGAATAAAAAAAAAAGCTTTATAGGAGACTCTCCATGAGTGTAACTTTAGATTGTGTTCATACTGTTTGAAAAACTTTCAGTAAGTCTTTACCTTTACTAAGCTAAAGGTATAGAAAACTTTAAATGGAGTCGTTCTTCTTGTATGGATGCAAAGATGTCAAAAGGTTTTATTGAGGTAAAAGTTTGTAAAGTTGAGATTTGGTACACACACTTTAAATCTCAGCCCACTTTGTTTTCCTGTGGTTAAAAGTATAAAAAGGTCCTGGCGTGTTCTGGATTCAGATGATCTTATCTGATCTTGAGTGTTGACAGTAAGTTGTGGATTATCCTCCCACTCCAGTGCAGCGAATTGATTTCCTTCTTTTGAACGAAGAAACTCTGAGCCTGTTTATAGGAATAGTGTATCGTTTACAGGAATTGATGGGAAGTTTTCACCTTAGCTGAATGAACCTTTGGCCAGAGATATAGCATATGACAGTAGGGACCACATTAATGCAGCCAATGTGTATTTCTCTCTGTGTCTCTGCTTTTCGGAGGAGATAAAATAAGGTAGCTGCTGAATTGTGAAATGCAAAAACAGCTTATTTGATGCAGCTGATTGCAGAATCAGAGGGGAATTGTTCGATTTTACAGAGGCAAATTAACAAATATAATAAAAGTGACTCATCAGAAAGCCACAATAGAATTAAATATGAATGGAAAAATCATTAGAGATAATATAGAAATTGCAGTGACTATTTTTACATTTTTTTAATTTGCAAATAAAGCTATATTGACCCCCCCCCTTCACACACACACACACACACACACACACACACACTTCAATATTATTAGACTCATGATATATAATCCCAATTCATTTCATTTGGTTGTAACACTACAAAATCTGCAAAAGTTCAATGGGGGTGAATACTTATTCTAAGTACTCTCTATGTAGCTGAACCAAGCTTATCACCAGAGACCAATATAATTTTTCAGTGAAAAATGTTTTTATGCAGTGTATTAAAAAGAAATCAAGTTTTATATTCCAAACGCTTTGAGTTCAGGCCAAAGTAGCTCCTTGCTATCACAGTAAAATCATTAAAAAAATTTATTAGATAAAAGTAAAGTAGTGGACAGTGATTTTCTGAAATGAAAAAAAGCTTTTATAGGCGTAGAATACTTGTACATAAACTTAAAATCTTAGCAAATCCCAACATCAAGATATACAGTAAGTTGCAGGTTGTAAGCTGGTGTCATATCTGGTATAAGGAAGTCCTGTCCCATTAAATAGGTGACTAGCATTAGCATCGAAGATTATTAGCAATTGTAAATATGACTTCAAATATTTATAAATATCCTCTCAGAGGGTTTGCTCATGTTAACTAGCAAATTTCTCTCAAAATTCTTTCAGTAAATATGACTTGAAAATCCCCTTAAAACTCCTGTCAGATTAGCACGTTAGCTAGCCGACTATCATTAAAAGAGATGTTTAACATTTATGAATATGACACGTCAATCCTGTCAGCAAAAATATAGAGGGTTTGCTTGTGTTAGATAACTGACTATCATTAGCATAAAAAACTGAAAATATGACCTGAAAATCCCCTTAAAACTCCTGTCAAGCTAGCTCTTGTTAGCTAGCTGACTATCATTAATGGGGAATATGAAAAGGACTTGGATATGAACATTTCCTTTCAGAAATCCTATCAGCTTAGTTCATGGTAGCTAACTTACTAGCATTAGAAGAGATTAATAACATTTATGTATTTTGTATTTATGTATTATGAAAATCCTCCCAGTAATACCTGTCAGGTTGGCTCATGTTAGCTAGCTGACTAGCATTAGTAGAGATTATTAACATGACTTAAAACATTCGTCTCAGTACTCCTGTCAAGTTAGCTCACGTTACCTACCTGTCTACAGCATTTGTAGAGATTATTAGCAATTATCAATATGAATCCTCTCAGAAATCCTTTCAATTTAGTTCATGTTAGCTAGCTGACTAGAATTGGCAGTAAAAACTAACATTTATAATTATGACCTGTAAATCCCATCAGAACTCCTGTCAGGTTAGTTCATGTTAGCTAGCTGACTTGAATTAGTAGAGAATATTAATTATTTTATATATTATATATAAACTTCTTAAAAATTCCTCTCAGAAATCATGTCAGCTTAGCTCATCATTTAAACTAGCTGACTATCATTAGCAGCAAAAACTATGCATTTTTATGATCTATGAATATGGCCTGAAGATCCTCTCAGTAATCCTGTCAAGTTAGCACACGCTAGCTAGCTGACTAGAATTAGTAGAGAATATGAATGTGTTTGAATATGAGTTAAAAAAAAAAAAAACTTAAAAAATCAGTCAGTTTAGTCCATGTTAGCTAGCTGAATGTTAGCAGGGAAGATTATGGCCATTTACAAAGTATAACTTTTTATTAAAAATACTCAGTAAATTCTGTTGTTAGCCATAGACACAAACACAAATTCCCATAAATGGCCTTTCAAGATGTGAAAGTTGCAGAACCATTTTTGCTTTCTCTTTAACTTTCTCTGTCCTTTGACCCAGCTATTTGTCCTCATTGTTTCAGCCTCTCTGTGTCCTGTTCCAGTCATTGCAGGCTTTAGTTTTCCCTCTGAAGCTCTCCATCGATTAACGCTGCAAGCTGTGCTGCTTTGTTTTTATTTAATGGTCCGTTAGCTGGTCATATTGATTCATGATGGGCTTGACCAGCACTGGGGCCGGTGTGGCTGCCGCTGGAGTCCCCCCTCAGCAAGGCATTATTAATTTACATCTCTTATTAATGATTCGCTTAGTTGCGCTTCATTAACGCGGCTTGCCAATCAGTCCCACGAGCCTGCAGTATGAGGAAATCTATGGAGAATTGGCCAAAGTTCATTCATTCCGTCTGGTGAGAAATCTATTTACAAGCTCTTGCTTTGGGGCTAATTGGGAAAGCCTGCATGGAGATAAAGAGAGTGTGTTTTATGCTTGATGGGTTATAGAGGACTGAGGTAAAGAAGGAAATAGAAAGAGCAGCAAGATTGATATGGTGTCCATCAATGTGTTACGAGTGGTTTATTTTCTCACCTGTAAAGCCATTGTAAGCCGTTTTTTTTAGATATTACACACACAAATCTCCAAGAATATTTCCCAAATTACATAATCAATTACTACCATGGACACTACGGAAATGGAATGGACTTGAAAATGTGTTAATATAGCACCTAAGTACAAAGTTACCAGAGTTACTGGAAAATATGTCATTTCTGAATATCAAATGACATTCCTCTAAATTTTAATTTAAAAAAAATTGAGACATCCTAACCCTAGTGCAGTCTAGTTTAGTATTTGTCCCATTAGTGTTGCCCATTAGAGCTGAAACCTTTTTGCTATAATTATCTATCTGTAAATTAAACCTTACAAATTAGCCATTATATTGCAGTGTTTAATAAAAACTCAAATTAAACTCAATTCCCTTTATGTGTAGATTTTATCACTGCTGTTACAATAACACTAATTTTTGCTTTTATTAACTCCAGCCTAATAGTAACTGCACATTCTAATTCATCCTGTAATTGCCAGAATACAGTGTCTACCCTAAAAACACTAACAAATAGGCTTATTACAATTAGGCTAATGTGAAAATGATAACATACATTGCTTTGGTGTGTGGGTTCGTCACAGCAAACATGCTTAGAGTCCAAATAATAGGACACGTGTTTGCGATGATGCATGGACTTGTGTTGAGAAAATCTCAGAAATGTTTGAACAATTGCTCTATATGTGTTGTAAATCTCATGTGTACTCATTGTGCATCATTATGCAGAAGATTTATCCATGTGCCTACCAATCCTGCAGTGGCACACTGTCAGACAGTCCCTGGGTTTCTTCAGTGCATGTTTTCTGCATTATGAATTAGTTATTTCTCCTTTATCTCTTCTGATAGACAAGTTTTGCCTCAGGCTTTCCTGTGGGTGTGTACAAGACCTTGTGACCTTTACGGCGCAGTAAGCAAACATGTGTGCTGTCGTGCAGAGGCGTCGCCGTGCATGCTGTCCGAGTGGATCAGCTGGTCTCCGTGCAGCGCGACGTGCGGGATGGGCATGAGATCCAGAGAGCGCTACATTAAAGTGTTTCCCGAGGATGGCTCAAGCTGCAGGGAGCCCACAGAGGAAACGGAGAAGTGTGTGGTCAACGATGACTGCTGTGAGTCAGGATGCTCTTGTGTGTGTGAAGTAAAGCTTGATTAAGTACAAACTGAAGTGCAGTTTTTGAGTATTTGTTTTGAGTTTCTCTCTCAGGTGAAACTTATGAAAAAAATACTACATTCTACCCAGTATATTTCAAAACAGATACTCTATTTTTACATAAAGTACATATTTTTGTCAATCCTAAGCTGATTTTTAAATAATCAGACATCTTTAAGTAGTAAATTCACACATAATTGTCTGTTTGTACACTTTTACATGAAAAAAAGATGTGTAAAAAGTGACAAGAGAGGCATCAGAGTAAAGCAGCTGCATGATTAAACAATTCAGAGATATAACGATGAATTTAGAGGTATACTACATGACGAATTAACTGCTGTTTCTAGCTACTATGATACTACTATGGGTTGCCAGACTGTAATCACTGGTTCCACCAATAAGCATTTAAAATTTTTCCCCAATTAGTTATAAATTGAATAAATAAATACTTTTTTGACTACGGTAGCCTATACTTAGCCAATTTTCAGAGGGAAATATACACAACATGGTGACAATGATGTCAATGTGATCAGCTCGCATTAGTTCAATGGTTTCCTCACAATTTCACTGGTGATGTATATTTTGCACTGTCAATATTCTGCTTGCCAATACATTCACACTAGCATGTCATTCATGTCTCTTAGGGGTAGGTGCTGTCCAGTGGGCTTTTTACGTTCCCATGAGAAATGCATAACCTGCAACCCACTATATGACTTAAAAACTTAATCACTTTTGTGCACTAGAATTTATACTAGCTTCATTGGCAGATGAGCAAAGCAAGCTAACTGTACTAGCTACATACACTCAAGAGAGGCAACCAACAATCTCTGCTACTTCCATCCAAGCTTTATTTTTCTTCGTAATGTCCCTATACACCGTATTAGAGAGGTCATGTATGAAAGGAAAAGATGAAACCGTAGTTGTAACTTTTTCTTCCTTTTTTGCATAAGTAAATGGGAACTAATTGCAGGAAATTGAGAAGGGAACTGAAAAAATGTCGCACTACACGTGCCATAGGATTGGTCAAAGGAGTTATTCAAGTTGCTTGTCGCGTTGTAGCTTTGTCGCTTGTTGCTCTTGTTGAAATCACGTCTTCGTTGTGCGCATGTACATAGAAAATGAATGGTTGCCTTTCGCTTTATTGCTTGCTAGTGTGAATGTAGGGAAACTCTCAGCAAAGCAGTGGGATGTAGTTTAAATAGAAATGATTGTAAGCTGAAATAAGGCCAGTAGTTTTACTGTAATTGACATTCATATCTACAGAACATTTTGAAAATAACTAATAATAGTTTAATGAATAGAATAAATCTAAATCCTAAGACAGTGATTTTGTAATGTCAGTAATCACAATACTGTAAATGAAAATGACAAAATTAGAAAGTATTAGTTAAGTGTACACTTTTGTAGAAATACCGTTACAACAACATTCTCATCATAAAAGGACATAAATTCTAGCAAATCTCCAAGTGTTTACTCCATGAACCTGAAACTCAGCATTACCTGAACAGTTTCTTTCCTCAGGCTATCATTAATGATCACTCTTCCTACACACATCTCTCACCCCATCCTACACAACTGAAACCTGTAATCAGTAGAAACACAACAACAGTGTAGAAGGCTGATGTTTATAATGTAACTGTACATACTAATCACTAGGCACGGCTTTATGCTTTTACTGGATATTTGTATTGACATTATATACTTCATATCACTGGAATTAATGTATGACAAAGAAAAAGTACTCATATATCGTGTACTTTGTGGCCAAAAATGTGTTCCTGAGTTCTGTGTGTGTGTGTGTTGCATGCACTAGCCCCCAGTAGCTGTATCATGACAGAGTGGGCCGACTGGGAACCGTGCAGTGTGAGCTGCGGAGTAGGGAGGAAGATGAGGACGAGGATGATGAAGATGTCCGCGTCTGATGGCTCACCGTGCCAACCCAAGCTGGAGGAGTATGAGAAGTGCATGATGCCTGAGTGCAGTGAGTATGACCAGCAAATTAGCAGCAGAATCACTACTGGTTCAGGGTAGAGTTTTCCTAAAATCTGAGAAAATTAACCACACCATATGTTTTTTTTTTGCCCTTTGTCCAACTAAGCTTAACAGCCAAGCTTGAACTCTCATCATGTTTTCTCAGGGCTGAGCACTCTCACTGCTCTTCCCACTTCTCATTTAAAATGAATGGGGGACAAGCGACTGTAGCCTTCAGTGTGAAAAGCTCTTAACGCAGTCATACTATTTGGCTGTATAAATGCTTTGTTGTTTCCCACCTTTCCCAAATGCCACTCTTTCTTGTTATCTCAACACATGCTTTATCTAAAAGACACGCAGCCATGCTGCTGCACTAAAAAACACTTGTCTCTTTAACTGACATTAGTGCAGAGATGCCCTTGAGTTCATAGACGTCCTGAATCATAATGTTTGTCATTAAATGTGTCCGTTTAAATAGAGTGATGTCTAGAGACGGCAGTGGATAAACATAGGCAACTGTCTCGGGCTGGGGTGGGGGTGTGTGTGTGTCTATCTACACCCCTACTACCACCACTAGCCACCACCACACCAACATTACAGACACCTCCCTGTGAGACTAACACTGTCTGAATCGAACTTTAATTACATTTTAGAAACTGTTTCAATCTGTTTCGGCTGCAAGCTATAAGATTTTTAACGCACTTCACTTATAAAAATGGTGAGGACAAAATCAGACAGGGACTCAGTTTCCTCAGTCTCTCCAGTATATTTTAGCATAACTAACCAATATAAATTATGGAGTTATGACATAACTGATGCTTGAGAGAAAGACCATGCTATCAAATAACCCCTCTCCAGGGTGGTTTCTGAATCTTTGACAGGAGTTGAACCCAATGTGGTCTTCTGCTGTTGTAGCCCATCCACCTCAGGGTTCAACTTGATGCATGTTCTGAGGTGCTTTTCTGTTCACCACGGTTGTAAAGAGTGGTTATTTGGGTTAATGTAGCCTTCCCGTCGGCTTGAAGTAGTCTAGCAGTTTTCTTCTTCGGCTCGTCTGAACTGAAGCTCTTTGTCCCGTATCTGCAGGAATTTATGCCTTGCACTGCTGTCACATTATTGGCTAATTGGATAATTGCATGAATAAGCAGGGGTACAGGTGTTCTTATTAGAGTGGCTGGCAAGTGTAATTTCTTTAACAACCAATATATAAATGCCCTGTATAAAGGAGGGCAAAATAAAGTCCAGGTCGAAGATGAGGAGATCCAATCCGTATACTTTATAAACACAGTCCTTTTATTTCTGGTATTGATTTTGCTTCAGAGAAAAACCAAGAGGCTCTCTATATAATGACACCTTTCTTTATTTGTAATAGTAACTATTATTATTTCGTTTTTGTTTGAGACAGTTGTGATTATTTAGTTGTTGTTGTTGTTTTTTTTCCAGAACTTGTGAAGCGAATCATCCCAAGCAATTTGATGGAAAATTGAACAGCAGTGCAGGAGTGTTTTGGTTTTCTTTAGGGAGTTTAGGGAGATGGATGAAGCTGCAGGAATGCAGCGTTCTTGTGCAGGTCTAGAAATACTGAATGAATATGGAATTCATACGTACTCATTTCCAGGTACTCAATTTGAGGAAAAAAGTATAGATGATATGTTGTCAAAGGAAGACTAAAGACATTAAGGTTCTACGCAGCTTATACCACAGCACTGATGAATCCTCGATTCTGATAGGTCAGAAGGTGTCGTTTACTTTACTATAGCATCTCTGACCGTAGTTCTGAACGCAATTCAAATCACAGGTTAATATTAATACCCTCACACTAATTCTGTACGTTACCATTTCTATAGTAACAACCAGTTCATGACATTTGACTAGTGGACACTCATAATCTAAGACTAAACCGATTTTTTAAGTAATGTTGTTATTTAACTATGAAAAATGTTACAAATATTGCTCTATAATGCTTTCTGTTAGAAGACATTTATTTAAACGTCTTTCCAGCTTCAGTTCTTTGAGGTAAAGCCACATGGCAAAGTCTCAGAAACTCACAGTGTATCAGAAACATGTCAAGCTGCAAAAGAGGCTGGTGAGGAACTGTTTATAGCTGATCTAGCGTAAGTGATAACAGGAGCTAACTTAAACATAGCTACAAAAGGATAAAAACTACAAGATGTCATTCTTTAATAAATAAAATATGTAATTGGTGGCAAATTGAGGAATAAAACATGTTTGGGACGTGCTCATTGATTATTTTCCTATAACAACACACCACCAGGTGTTTTATTCCTTACATAACGCATTTTTCAATTATCTATTCATGATACTGTTAATGATTTTCAGTGTTCACAGGGAAGCCAAACATAGAAAAACACATCAGTGTAGAAAAGGTCTTATAAAGGACATGGCAACAGCTGTGGAGTTTCTGGAAAGAGGTTGGGAAGGGAAGTGAAATTTTGCCCGGGGCGCGGAATAGCTCAGAGAGTTTCACTGTCCCGATAGCTTTCTTGAGTCCCGAACGTGAAGAAGAATGTTTATAACTATGTTTACGACAGAATCCCATGTGGCATTATCTAGAAATATCCATCACTTTCACCATAAACTGAACACTTCTACGTCCACCCTTACTGACCTCCACAGCCTCAGTCACCTCAGCACACTGTTTCCCAATCCCTCCTGCAGTCGAGCAAATTATTAACTATCTCACTGTGACCCAGAATCACTTGACTGTTTCTGATTTAAAAACCTGACAGTGAGTAACTGCGTTGTTTCTGGTCTGTAATGTTTTATTGATTTGTTATTTTCTTGCTGGTGTCTTTATTAGCTTTGGTCTTTTTTATAGCTTGTGTATGAAATTGCTGTTGCACATCAAACAAAATGAGCACGGACTGTTCAACAGAAATTAGCCACATACCTCAGTGAAGGTCAGGAGAAGAGAATACAGGGGATACAGTTTATTGTAATGTGTGTGTGTGTGTGTGTGTGTGTGTGTGTGTGTGTGTGTGTGTGTGTGTGTGTGTGTAGATGCCTTGTCTTGTATGGTATCAGAGTGGTCAGACTGGGGTCACTGCAGCGTGTCGTGTGGGGTGGGAATTCATGTGCGGCGGCGCATGTTGAAGACTCCAGCGCTGCCCGGCCAGTGTACAGAACAGCTGGAGCAAGTAGAGAAGTGCATGATGCCCGAGTGTCGTGAGTAACACACACACACACACACAAACACAAAATATATATACCCAACAAACCTTTTTAAAGGAATACTCCAGCATTTTCAGCCTAATTACAATCCTTTGCATCTACATGACACAAATTTCATCAAGCGTTTGCTTCAAACTCAGTTGTAGTATATGGAAGTCACTTTGTTGGGCACTTGTTGAATTCTGTTCATTTTTAAAATATGTGACTGTATAATGCAAATGAGACAGGCAAGAAAAAGCAAAACTGTTCTTATATTATGTTTTATTCAGATTATTATTATATTTTTTTCCCCCCTTGTTTTCTCCCCAATTTCATCTTTTCAATTCCCACCCACTAGCTAACTCTCCCCTATCACACGACAGCTACACACTGGAGAGGATAGGACTTAACACTTGTGTCACAGGGCAGTTTAACACACTCGGAGCAAAGCGTTATCTGCCCTGTTTCATATACATGAGCTCACAGACACCCGTGATTGGCTGGTGTTGCTCTGATTGACATGGGAGTGAAAGCACGGCCAATTTTGCTTTCGTAACTTCTTGACTTTAGCGTGTGTGTCTTGACTACATATAGCCAAGTGGGACGTCACATGACATACTGGTTTATTTTAAGCAATGTGACGCAAATCTCCTCATATTCGCTCCCTAACCAGACTCAGACTTGTCGCTACCTGAAGCTAAAAAAAGCACTTGATGGCATTTGTGACAAGTTTAAGGTTTTTTAACTTTGGAAGCTCTGTTGTGATAAAAAAAAAAAAAAAAACGTCATCGACAACGCTTTTTTAAAATCAATCATATTCCACTCAGCTTGTGGCTGCTTCCCATATTACATGTAAAACAGTCTAACGCTGGAGCGGAGCGGAGCGGTACAGTAAAATTTCCAGCTACTAGCACATTCCCAAAGGTTTCGTGTTTTTCATTTACAATCATTCATGCACAAAATGATATTATTGACCATTTTTAACAACTGCCCTTAGGCTTCCATGATGAGTGAATTTGGAATATAGAGGCTTTTTCATTCTATTAATTCTTGTCTAAGGTAATCACTCATACATTAGAGATATAGTATATATGGATTGAATGATGGAGTATTCCTTTAAAAATTGAACAACCCATTACATAATCAGGTGCTGTAGTTTCCTATTGCACACTGTACCCGTGGATTTGAGAACATTTTACAAATTGCTATAAAATTGTCGTAGACAAAATAACTGTGATTGTGCAACAGTCAAACTGGCTTGGCATTGAAGTGCACTCAGTTTTTCTTACTTCCAGTGAGAGACCCTTCAAAGTTCTTACTGCGAAGGCTGTAGGGGTTTGAAGGGATCTAGACATGATCACTTCAGCATGGACCGCACCATTAGTGTGATGTTAACGCTTTCATATGTCTCTGTCGTTCTCCTCCTCTCTACCTCTCTCCTCCAGCTGTGGACTGTATGCTGTCTGAGTGGACCGACTGGTCTGAGTGTAACAAGTCCTGTGGGAAGGGTCACATGATCCGCACTCGCATGGTGAAGTTAGAGCCGGAGTTCGGCGGTATCCCGTGTCCTGAAACTGTGCAGAGGAAGAAATGTAAGATCAGGAAGTGCACACGGGGCCCACGGGCCAGCGACCGCAAAAAAGCCAAGCAAGACGCCACAGAGAGGCGGAGAGATAAAGTGGGACGGGAGTCTGTCAGGATATATGAGGAGATACCAGGTCTGACATTTAACTTCTGCTGGTTCACATCCCTGTTTCTTGCAATAGTTTTCCTTAAAGCAGCACATAAGTAAAGCATTTTAATAAACAATTCTGATGAGCAAAAACTGGTATATAAAATCATCTTACTTTAAATAACATTTAGATAAAATAGATAGATAGACTGATTGATTGCTCAAGGTTCCTCTCTCTGGTAGGCCTGGGACTTGAACTCATAACCTTCTTGTCACAAGCACAAAACCTTAAAAGCGACCACTGATAAACCTCAGCAACCTTAATTTTCCAAAAGTTGAAATAAACAAGCACAGAAAATGCAAAACAAAGAAGGAAGTCTCATCTTTTAAGGAAGTAAAGAAAATAGACAAGTGAAAAGCACAAGATGTGATGAAGAAGAAGTTAGGTCTTTATGCTGTACTTGTGAATAAATTGTAACAATTTTATGCTGAGATTAGTCTTGTGTTTACCGAACATCATATTATACCATAATTTAAAGAGTTCTGCCATATACTGTCACAGTTTTAATCCATGGGACATTAATAACACTTTTCTGTACATTTGGTTTCTCTCATTAGTTTGCAAATTAGGCCCGTGGTCCAGCTGGACAGACTGTACCAAGCAGTGCGGCGGGGGTGTCCAGGAGCGTGTGAAGCCTGTGAGGAAGAAAAGCAAAGGCAAATGCAGGCCCGCCAGAGAGAACCGCATGTGCAATGAGCAGCCCTGCTGAAGAACTCTACGTTTCTTATCCACAGACACGAGTACAAACACAAACACACACAAACAGAGGCGTGGAGTGTGAGGTCTTTCTGGACTGGTTAGATGGTGTCTAGAGATTTTAGAATAGTACACACACGGTTAGAGAAGACCACACAGATGTCTGTGATTAGTTTTAGTTGCCTTTTCAGCAGCTATATGTATTACTATCTAACCAACCAACTTCACAGTCATACACTAAAAAACAGAGCTTGGCTTTCTTTACTGAATATTATCTGTCATTTTGTTTTTGTTTTTGTTTTGTTTTTATTACACTACTTCCGAACCCTGTCTCAGTTTACATTTACTGTACAGTTGATATTAAAGTGTGCTTTTCACACAGTAAATTACCATATGCCCATTTACACAGACAGCATTGCGGTGCTGAAAGGGCTAAATTCTCATCTTAATCCTGATTAGGTCTAGCCTAAATATTGTGTGATTTAACCCTCGAAACTCCCAGGACACTTCAATGGGTCCAGACTTGAAGGGGTCAGTGGGTCCTTGCTCTTGTAACTACATGCCTGTCCTATTATTTAAACTGTACTAAATAATTCATAGTAGTAATTTGTTAAATACAAGGAAGGAACAAAATACTTGGGGTGTGCTGTTATAGGAAAATAATCAACGACATGGCCCGACATGAAGCAGAGTTACTGTTACCACCCTGAAGTTGATTATTTTACTATAACAGCATGCTCCAAAGTGTTTTATTCCCCTTATACCACAGCAACCTGCCAACAACCTTTTTTTTACTTTCTTTTGTACTTCGTTTATAGTTACAGTTAATGTTGCCAAACAAGTTAGTTCCTGTTGTCACTTATGTTATAGCAGCTATCAACAGTCATTCTCTCACCAGCTTCTTTTTTTCTCTCTGTAAGTTAATAAGACAAAAAAAAACACAGCTTGTCAGATTACTGAGAAAGTCCTCCATCCTGAAGACTTTCCTGGGGCGGAAAACGTACTGTTAAAAAGCACTGACACTGGAGACTCCTTCCAAACATGCTAAATAAAAATCTCCTCATAGAAAACTTCACATAAACAGATTCTTTTTTAAAAACAGTGTTTAATTCTTGATGTGGTGGTGTACACATGATACAAGTCCCTGTGAATTAGTTGCTACCGTAGAGATGATAATCTATTACAGCAAGTACATTAATTTAAACCTGCGATTTGCCTTGCAGCCTTCTGACCAATCAGAATAGAGAATTTAACATCGCTGTGGTATAAAATATAACTACTATCAATTCATTCAGTCATTCATTTATCTTCAGTAAATGTTTTATCCTGGTCAGGGTCACAGTGGATCCAGAGCCTATACTGAGAAAGCTAGGCGCAAGGCGGGAGAATTCACCTCAGATGGGATGCCAGTCCTTGGCAGGGCGTCATGTACACACTCATCCAAACACTCATTAGGTCTACGGATAATGTGCTTTAAAATGAATGATAAGAGTTGAAGGGGTTCAGCCTCGTCCCAAATGGTGCACTAAGCTTTGTGTTCCACCTCCAAGGCAGTTTAATGTCATCGATCAAGAAATTGTGGATCAGTTGTGCGTTAATCCTCAAAGCCTCGCGGGTGCAGAATTTCATTCTGTTCCTTAACCAAAACAGAAATTGCAGTTATATCTAATGTACACAGTATCTCCATTTCAAATGACATGAGCTGCTGATGAAATCAGATATTTAGTTAGAGCTTTTTTTGTTGCATGTAAGCTATAAGCTTAATTTTGCCCAATGGCAAGTTGGATTGAAGATAAGAAACACATTAAGACTTTGAATATCGTTCTTCATTGCTGTGTGTGGTTTTTGGGAATAATAGACTGCTGTTACGTTAGTACTGATATAGCCACTCAGGAGCACCAAATGGACCATCAAAATAAGAAATGTCAAGTGAAATTAATGGTAAGAGACCCATTTGAATATCTTTGTCTTCATCAGTGTTGGTGTATGTTGCTCTGTGCTCTCAAAATACTCATGTGCCATGATTGGTCCAAACCAATGCCACAAAGCATTGATATAGTCTTCACCAAATGGCCCATTTAGAGCACCTATAGCCACTTAGGAGAACCCTTTAACCCCCAAAATGAGAAATGTCAAGTAAAATTGATGATGAGACCCATTTTTGTATCTTTGTCTTCATCAGCGTTGGTGTGCGTTTCTCTTTGCTCTAGACAAACACGGCCAGGATTGGTCCCAACCGATACCCCCACAAGGTTTTGGGTAATGGACCACTGTTAAGTCAGCATTAATATAGGCTTCACCAAAGGGTGCATTTAGGGCTCTTAGAGCAGCTGAGGAGCACCATTTGAACACCCAAATAAGAACTGTTGGCCACATGATTCATGACACTTTAATACCCATTTGTATATATTTGTCTTCATCAATGTTTTCTGACTCGCAACAAACCTGTACACCATGATTGGCCATAGGTAATATCGCAAAGGGTTATGGGAAACTGTTGCGTTAGCAAGAATGCAGCATTCTCCCACGTGCTCAATTGAGGACCGAAAGACCACCAGTGCACCATTTGGGACAGTCTGAGAATAGTCTTATCCTGTAGCATCATCTCTGCCAAATATGGACCAATCTGAAGTCAGTGCGGTTCAGTCAAGTTGATTTTTATTTCAGTTCCATTCCCAGTACAACAGAGTTTCCACAGTCATGGTATAGTTTCAGTAGAATGCGCAAGTGCAGCACTATGCTCTTCTTGGTCAAGGACATCAGGCAAGATTTGCATTTCAATCAAGTCCCCCTCCCCACAGTCACTTGTCCGATCCCTGCCTCTAATCCGAGGTGAGCGCCACCACATCAAGCCTTCTCTATTGAGCACTATCAAGGTGGGTCACCCACAATCAATGACCAATCGATTTGGACAGCAACCATCTGCCAAGGAGGGATCGATTTTCTCCTGTCACTACAAAGCAGTTTTGTCATATCGTCTCAAAGATTCACAGCTGACAAAATGTTTTTGTTTGTTTTTTTCCTTTTTTTGTGGTTATATGTACAAAGGAAAACTCATATAATATCTCATGGGTGGTTCAAAATGATACTGCTGAACAGAAAGCACAGGTAAGAACAACCATTCCACGATGTGTAAAAAAATGTTAATTTTAGCCTGAAAATAGCTATGTTGTGACCTTTTTAATCCTCTGTAATCCATGTAGAGGCACAGTAACTCAGCTGTAGAAAGTAGAGTGCAGTATTAATTTTAGACACTTTATAACTTTTGCTGTGGAATTTTGATATACTCAACACCCAGGACTTGCCAAGGTCATGTGTAGGTCTCTCTCTCTCAATCTCTCTGTCATTTTTTTTTTTTCCTCTCCTCTACAATATATTACTATTTTGGAATAAATCACCTTTACAATAAAAGTAAATGTGACAAAATCTCAGTGTGTTGCAACTTCTTGTCATCTACCGTGCATTACCAATCCTCTGTATCAGCCTTTTTTTCATTGCCATGATCAAGGTTTGTTAATGATTATTCAAAGGTTGAATAACTTATTAAGAATTACGTGAATTATATTATAAAATTGATCATATTTTCAATTTTAAAATCGAACAACGTAAAGAACATTTGCTAAATATCTCAAGATTTTAAATTCTACACAAATGGTGAAATGTCATTTCTGAGCATGCAGTGTAGAGATAACTACCACTATCACACTAGCAAGTGAATGAATGGAGATTTTCTCAGTTCTTTGCCGGTTAGCTATGATGCAGTAACGTGATGAGTATAAATGACATGATTCCTCGGACCAATCCTATGGGGCATGTGGTCCAACGTTTTTTCAGTTCCCCACTCACAACTTTAATTCACACTTAAGCGGTCAGTACACACCTACAACAGACAAGCTATAAGCAGCATGAGTAACTGTAGCTTGCTAGTGTGAATACAGGAATACTAGAAACAGAATATAAAGCAGAGAGCGTTGAAATAGAGTCCTGTTTGAGTATTTTTTTTTTTACAAAGAAAGACAATGGTGTGCATGAAAACAGCTTCTGAGGAGACATAGTGGATATTAATTAAAAAGGTGTGGCCACAAATTAATATAATATGGCCATGAGTTAAGCTTTTGTGGCCAAAAAGTAGTGTATTTTAAAATGAGTGAGACAGAAGTCAACTGAAAAAAGTGGTTTAATATTAGTGCTAGATAAAATTATTTAACAAATTTTAAAGAAAAGGTTATCGGAAAATGATTTCTTTATTATTTAGTCAATAAAATGTCATACACCTTTATTTAGAAAAAAAAATGCCATTTTCAGTATGAAAATCAACAATAATCTATATTTTTCAGAAATGCCTCTGTATGATCTTACAGAAAAGGGACAGGAAAGAACAGGAAACAATATTTCATGAATGGAGGTTGTCTAGAAACTGAGCATGAGAAATGATAGGTTTAAACCACTCTAGTTAGTGTATACAGGAAGGTTTATATGGGAAATTATCATGTATATCATAATGACATAAATTAGCATACAGTACTGTGCAAAGGTCTTAGGCACATGTAAAGAAATGCTGTAAAGCAAGAACGGCTTCAGAAATAATGAAAATTTACATTTAAAAACTGTCTACGAAGAGCAATAAACTCAGTAAAAAAGATCAGTGAGCTAAGCAAAGTCAGTATTTGGTGTGACAAGCCTTTGCTTTTTAAAAAATGCATCAGTAGTCTCAGGTACACTTTGTGCAGTTTTATAAGGAAATTGCCTGGTGAGGTTTTCTGAGGTACTTGTAGAATCTGCCATAGTTCTTGTGGAGACATGACTTCATTGTGGGGTTTGTCTGAAAAAAATGGTCTATCATGTAATTTTGGTTGGAAAAGTAAACTTATCTTTAAGTTTACTTATCTTTAAGTCTTTCAGAATTCAAAACAGCCCTGCCCCATCAAGGCATGGACTCCACAAGACCTCTGAAGGTGTGCTGTGGTATCTGGCACCAAGACGTTAGCAGCAGATCTGTTAAGTCCTGTAAGTTGCGAGGTGGGGCCTCCATGGACTGGACTTGTTTGTCCAGCACATCCCACAGCTGCTCGATCAGATTGGGCAATTTGGGCAATTTGGAGGCCAAGGCAACACCTTGAACTCTTTGTCATGTTCTTCAAACCATTCCTGAACAATTTTTTGCAGCGCGGCTGGGCACATTATCCTGCTGAAAGAGGCCACTGCCATTAGGGAACACTGTTGCCATGGAGTGGTGTACTTGGTCTGCAACAGTGTTTAGCTATGTGGTCAAAGTAATATCCACATGAATGCCACAACCCAAGGTTTCCTAGCAGAACGTTCCCCAGAGCATCACACCGCCTCTGCCGGCTTACCTTCTTCCCATAGTGCATCCTAGTGCTGTCTCTTCCCCAGGTAAGCAATGCACACACACCCAGCCGTCCACAAGACCTCACCCTCAGCACTGGAGCTCCCCAGGGTTGTGTTCTGAGCCCCCTGCTGTACTCTCTGTACACCCACGACTGCACAGCCACCTCCAACTCCACAACGATCGTCAAATTTGCTGATGACACTGCTGTGGTGGGCCTGATCACCGACAGCAATGAGACGGCCTACCTAGAGGAGATTAAACTCCTGGAGACATGGTGC
>CM040981.1:24943181-24977146 GCA_022985145.1 Pangasius djambal
TCTTTGGGCAATCCTCCAGGAGGCTTGGAGTAATATATCAAGTCAATGTTTGAATAAACTGACTGCTCGGATGCCTAGTGTTGTCCCTTATTATCAATGCAAAATGGTCACTAACTAAAGAGGATTTATGCTGATATTGCCCAAAAACCCTATTTTGTTCAGGCGTTTCCAAACTTTTGGAGGGCAGTGTACATATACTTTTTTTTTTTAAAGCGTGCAATTGTTAATACGGTTTCCTGTAAGGAGATGTTTATTGAACATTTTGGAAGGAGTTACAGTAAGAGTCAAAACGTTAAAGCTGATGCACTAACAAGAAAAGAAAGAAAGAAAGAAAGAAAGAAAGAAAGAAAGAATTTTAAAAATGGAAAGAATTACAGAAAAATAAACAAGCAATAAATATCTAAGGAAAGAAGAGCAACAGAAAAATAAACAAGAAAGAAAGAAAGAGACAATACAAGAAAGAAAGAATAACAACAAGCAACAAAGAAAGAAAGAGTAGCAGAAAAAGTAAACTAGCAACAAATGAATAAATAAATTAATAGAGTAAACAGAAAATGTAAGCAAGCGACATGAACGAAAAAAGAGGAGAAGAAAAAAATAAAGCAACACCAGGAAAGAAAGAAGCAGAAAACATATTCAAGAAGGGAACAGAAAAATAACGAAGCAACACATAAAAAACAAGCAAAAATTTATAGTATAATATTTTTGGAGAGAGTTACAGTAACAGTCAAAAAAGTCAAAGCTGTTCCTTTAGTTAAAAGCTGTTCTTTACGTTTTTTGCCTTAAGAAATATGTTTTTTTTCACCTGTAGTTATCTAATTTTATATAAATGGATTAAACATTATATTTCCGACATTAACTCGTTGTAGCATCTTTTCTTTCCTCCATGTGACCCAAAGTATTACAGTCTCATTAAGCAAAAAGTGTTAATTGCATGACAACTGGTTAAACAATTTTGTTTTAATGATGTCAGGTCGGTTGAATGTTGTTTGTTCTTCTTTTAAGTGCTCTTCGAATGTCATTTATGAATTCCAGTGCTGTTTTATTGTGCTGTTGTCATTTCCCCTTGGTTGAATCCCCTGTGCCATTCTAAAGGCCATTTCATTACTTTCTCAGGTCAACTGAAATTCAGTAGATGAGGCCCTGGAGGCCAGGGGAATCAACTTAATATTGGTGTAGACTTTGGGAGCAGAACTTACACAGATGGCATTGCAATGTGATAAAATTTGTTTCATTAACCAGCCCAAAAAAAATTAAAAAAAAAAAAAAAAGTTATATGATAAATAATGTTTCAAAAATATATGATTTTAAATTGCTGCTTTCAAATTTGGTTTTAGGTAGCTGCCAACATCTGTACATGACAGCTGATGAAACATTCCTTTATTTGGAGGATGAAACATTCCTCCGAATGAGTTCGTTATCACTCGAGCTAGTTACCAAACAGGCAAGAATGAACTCTAGCTAGTTATCAAACAAGTTGTTTGGAAATCTAGCTAGTTATCAAGTGAGGTAGTTGGTACTCTAGCTACGTGCTAAGCGAGCTAGTTGGAATTCTAGCTAGCTTAGCCGTTATTGCTGTACATGAAAAACAGGTATAATTCTTGCTTCAAGTGTGGGAGCTTCAAATGTTCAGATGTTCAAATCTCAGACAGTTAACAGGACTGTTGTGATTGTAATTTCAGAAAAAAAACAACAACAACTTAAGCAGCGTGAGCTTGATTGTGGAAAGTGGTCTCTCAGTGGTTAAAATGTCTGAGATTGCAATTAGTGCCACAAGTGCAGAAGTAGAGTATCAAGATGAATCAGGGAGGTCAGAAGATCAAGAGGAAGAAGAAGATCAGCAGTAGAAGTGTATCATTAAGCATCTGAAGTGCATATTGAGCGAAAGAGAAAGAGAAAGAACAGATTATTAGGTATGCTCTTATCCTACAGTGGTTTAAAAGGCTGTACATCGTGATCAGAGTAGACAGTGTGAAATCCTATAGCAGGCTAACTGACAGGATATAAAGTCCAAAAAGCTTTTATTGTTGGACTTTGGTTTGCAGCGTGAATGAGTTGTTTCACATTTAACCAACAGAAGCTTTGGTCCCCATCAGAATCTATTAATTCAGGTTACTGAAATCAAAAATGTCTGCCTTGATGTATTAAAAGAGCATTGATTGGCACAACTAAATCAAGTAAGGGCAACCTAGATGAACTAACTGAATTTTGAATAAATCATGAAGCTTCTCCACACATTACGTCAGTAAGCTCTTGGATGCTAATATGCCCTAGATCTACACTGCTGGCACAGATTTGAGGTCTGAAGCGTATAAATCCTTCAGCTCTACTCGAGTAGTACATACATTATTTGAAGGATGTAGTGATTGGCCAGTCGTGAACCCTGCCTGAGGAATTCAAGCCATAACTTTATAAGTAATGAGGCGAGCCGTTTGATTTGGTCGGGTAACAAAAAGTATCACATTTCTTGGTTCTTTACTAATGTCAGAAAAATATGTTTATTTTTAAAGTAAATGTCTAAAACATACAGGAGATGATAAAGAATACTGCATTAGTAGTGTGCATGGTTTAATGGGAAATTGGATACTGGCAATTTACTTGATATTTACTTTGACTAACTTACTTTTATTCATTTAGCAGACACTTTTATTCAAAGCAACATACAAATGAGGAAATACAAGCAAAGCAATACATCAAACAGAGAACAATACAAGTAGTGCTACCATACAACTGAGATTTAATTGAGTGCTAGAGGAGCAAAGTGAACAGAGTAGAGGTGTAAGAGCAGGTGTGAGTGCAGTTGTTTTTTTTTTTTCTTTGAGTGGGGACAAGTTAGGGGTTAACTAAGTGTTCACGGAAGAGGTGGGTCTTTAGCCATTTTGTGAAGATAGTGACGGATTCTGCTGTCCAGATTGAGGTCATTCCACCGCTGAGGGACAGTCAGTTTGAAGGTTCTGCAGAGGGACCTCTTGCTTTGCCGAGTAGGCACTACCAGGCATCGGTTGTTAACTGATCGCAGGTTGTGGGAGGGAATGTAAACCTCAAAGAGAGTGTTGAGGTAAGGGGGTGCTGTTCCAGACAAGGTCTTACACATGAGCATCAAGGCATTGAATTTGATGTGGGCAGCTACAGGAAGCCAGTGGAGGGAGATGAAGAGGGGTGTGACATGGGTCCTTTTGTGCTGGTTGAAAACAAGACATGTTGCTGCATTCTGAATCATCTGAAGGGGTTTGATGGAGCTGGCTGAGAAGCCCGGGAGTAATGTGTTGCAATAGTCCAGTTTTGAGATAACAAGAGCCTGGACTAGTGGCTGTGTGGCATGATCAGTGAGATAGGGTCTGATTTTCTTGATGTTATACAGAATGAACCTACAGGACTGTGCAGTTGTTGAAATGTGGTCTGCAAAGTTCAAGTGGTCATCAAAAGTCACCCCAAGGTTTCTGGCTGTCCTGGTTGGTTTGAGTGTGGTTGAGCCTAGCTGTACGGTGAGGTTGCGGTTGGTTGATTGAGGGGAAGGCAGGGATGACGACTAGCTCTTTTGTCAAGTTGAGCTTAATGTGGCATTCCTTCATCCAGTCCGAGATGTCAGACAGGCAGGCAGAGATGCGTGCTGTGATCGATGTTTCAGATATTTGAGGAATCAATTTTGACTGTGACATAATAGAGTTTCTGATCACATGTATTTGTGTTTGTCTTTCTTCTATCATGAGACACGTCATCCTTTCTTTCTTCCTCTCGGCCTCTGAATACAGTACACAGACGCAGATATTTATTTTATGTACCTATATCTGTGAGTGTGTGGCCCGTGAGACTGCCGTCCATCTCTAGCTGTGCACTGTTCCTGTTCAGGGAAAAAAAAAAACAGCTTCACACTTTTCTATAGTATAGTGGCACTATACTGACTACCATACTGACTATCATAGCCATTTCGAATTGGTCTCAAATCCGATTGGTCAGATTGGTGTTGATTAATTTTCTATAACAGCATCCCTGAAAGTAGCTGGCTGTAAGGCAAATGATGGGTTTATATTAATGTGCTCATTCTGCAGTATATGTTAGCGTCTCTATAGTAACAACTCGCACAGGTGGATGCTCTATGTAATCTAAGACTAACAATAAAAGGATTAAAAAAAATCACTGACATGGTGAAATTTTCAGTAAGGAGAGGTTTATTTAACATTCACAGAAGAAGTCTCCAGTGACGTCTCTTAGTAACGTCAATAAGTTTTACACCATAGGAGAGACATTTCCGTGTGCTTTTTGGTTTCTCAGTAACATGACAAACTGTGAGGAAGAGGCTACTGAGGGAACTTTCTATAGCTGTTTATAATGTAAGTAATTAAAAGTAACTATAAATGGATAAAAAGTATGACGTTTTCTTTAATAAATAACAAATTGTAACCTTTGGTGTAAGAGGAATACAACACTTCAGGGCATGCTGTTATTGGAAAATAATCAACTTTAGGGTGGTAACAGTAACTCCGATACACATCAGGCCACATCACGCCACCCTGTCGCTGATTATTTTTCTATATATTTCCCTATACAGCACGTCCCGTGTGTTTTATTCCTTACTTGACAGTTATCTACCATATTGACAATATGCTCAGTTCCATTCAAGCTGCCAGTTACAGAATAAACATTTCCTGCGTTTTGACCTTGAACAGAAACCAGGGGCTTTGAATATTTCATTATCTGTTCGGAAACACACAGGAATCGATAGCATGTCCAGACATGGCGAGACGTTCCAAGCAGTGCGTGTCTCAAGCCTGACCAGCTGCTGTGTTTCAGCAAACTGTGGAGCCAGACTGCAACATACTGTATATAAGATCCTACATTGACTTCGATCATATGACTATAATAAATGGTTTATTTAAATTTATATCAGGCTGATTTACATAATATTCATTAAATATAATTAAAGTTGACAAAGAGTTTGTTTCTACCTCTTCGTTGTCATGTAGCATAACATAAAGCACACAGGAGGGAACTATATAGAAGAAGTGTTCCACGTTGAGGAGACAAAAGCCCTTGCTGGAAATCTTATTTGAAATCTTGCCCATGTAATTATAGCACCATGACATACTAATGCAATTCTACACACAGTCATGCACACCTAATATTTCCCAGTATGGAAAGTGGTAAGAGATGTCCTACCATGAAATATTACAAATTGACTAAGATTATGGGTTGAGATCATTTAATGTTTTTTTTTATACCACGGCACTGTTAAATTCTCAATTCTGGTTGGTCAGAAGGTGTTGATTCATTTTCCATAACAGCAGGTCTGACAATAATGTCAGCTACAAGTATATTAATACTTTCAGTCTGATACTTTAACATTTCTATAGTATCAGCTTACTTGTATGGTGGATGCTCCATATAAACAGATTAACAATGTGTGTAATCATTGATCTGTGGAAGATGAGATCATGGAAGGGGTCTCCAGTGTCAGTGCTTTGTAACAGGCAGAGGTAAAGCTGTAACACAGGAAAGTCCTTGCAACAGAGAGCTTTCTTGGTAACATGACAAGCTTCATGTTATTGTCATATTAAGGGCAAGAGAGATAGAAAAGAGAGACTGGTGAGGGAACTAGTGGTTATATCTGCTATAAGTGATAACAGGAACAAATTAGTCTCGTGGACGTTCCACGACATCAAACAAATAAAATGTATGACGTGTCATGGCTGATGTGTTAGATTTCATTCTATTTCATATGAATGAAGTCGAAGAAAAGATATAACAGCTCTTCATACAAATCGAATTGGGTGAATTGTTGCCAAGTGAATTTTCAGTACCTGTTCATAGGGAAGAACAGTTCATTCATCAGACCATTTGCTTTCGCCTTGAATATGACCAACATCATTATAATGGTTCTACAATAAACCAGAGATCTACTTGAGAATCACATGTGCAGATTGAGGCTCCAGAAATGGTTTTTCATCACCAAACTCAACTCGTGAGGTACTGCACCAAGACGTCTGGCCACTGCTGGGTCCTAATGTTGACAAACCCCATGACTGACAAACACTTGGGAAATTAGCAAGAAGCCCTGAAGCTTAACACAGACCCAAATGTAAATATTCTGTGCTTGGCAGAAACTGGTAGAATTAATAGAGACGGTTTGTAAAGTGCTTCTCGGAAGTTGATTAATTCCGTTTTTCTGCCAGAATACAGTGATGACCTGGTGCGATTTATGAGTATGAGCGTTGGAAGGAATAACTGTTCCCTGTCATTTCAGCAGGCCACGTGTTCAGAGTAATTTCACTTTTATTGTTCAGCCGCAGACTCCACAGGAAAATTGGGGCACCAGAGAAATACCTGAATCAGGTCATAATTCATGACTCGAGGATTACGTACACGGCGAAGCAGGAGAGAGGGTGAAAAAGTGGGCAATAATGTTGGGAAAGATAAATAGATCATCCTGCATCACAGCACAGGACAATGAGAGACAATATTGCATGCATGCAAAAATATTACGGAATGACTATTAAATACATCGTTTCTGAATTTGAAAAATATTTCACCAAAAATCATAAAGTAACTTTTCTGAGTTCTGCATTTAAAACCCTATCAGATACTGAATTCAAATACTTTGTTTTTGTATTTTGAATACATTACAGCCCAGGACTGCATACATGTTACATTCCCAACATGTTTTATTCATGGTTGTTCTTGAGAAATTCTTTTTTTCAGGATAGAAACACAGTCAGAGCACTGTGGCACATGTGAACGTACCACAAATCATAAATCCATTAGCTTGGGCACTGGGCCAGTACAAGCTCCAGTGTGCTGCTCAGTCGCATGATTTGTTTGGAAACCTGGTTGACCAGGCTAAAAAAGTGATGGCTAATGTAATACAAGAAGGTATGTTGAGCTAATTAATTTAAGTGCATTAATACAAACTAAGAAAAATGAACAAGTATATCACTGTGCTACATTGTGTTTGTAGCACAGTGATGATATTCATAAAAAAATTATTCAAATAATAAAAAAAAAAGTGTTTTAGCTATGAGATGTCGTGTTCTGTCCTCTCATCATGGTTGCGTTGTTTAACAAAGAAAAAAAAAGTGCTGTTTTTGTTAAGAGACACTTAATATTTTTGGAAGGATTCTCTGGAAGTATCAAGAAAGGAGTTTATGCTTTCCAGTTTCTAGGTAAAATGACAAGCTGCATTTTATGAGAGAGAGAGAGAGAGAAAGAAAGAAAGAATAGGAGATACAGATGAGGAAACAACTATAAACTAATAAAATGTGTAATGTGTCATTCATTAATAAATTAAACATTCTAATGATTACAATGTTTAATAAATTAAACATTGTAATGATTGGAAAATTGCTGCAGTATAAGCGAAATAACACACTCCAGACTGTGTGGTTATACAAAAATCATCCAAATTTGGGGTGGTAATTCTTGGCATGGATTATTTTTGCATAACTGCCCGGTCTGTTGTGTATTATACCTTACTAATTCGAAATTGGCTATTGTCTTGATTTTCTCACAATATGTTTAACCACGAGGTGATGTGTTATGCATATTGTGCTAGCAGGATAGTTATATATGTCTGCTTTCAACTGCACTTTATTTTGTTGGTTATTTCTTTCCTTTTTTTGTTCTGTCATTGTTTCCACATACCTTTTCCTGATTCTGCAAATCTGAATCTGTGCACACTAATTAATCCACCTAGTAAAAACGGTTGCGCCATCAGCCAGATTGCGCCTTAGTTGATGTGTGTGTAGTGCAGCAGGTGGTGGGATTCAGAAGTAAATTGTGTTGTAGTTACAGCACCAAGGTGTGTCACACCACTATGAAAGATCATTGTGTTTAATCTATGTCTGCTATATGATTTACTGTAATACTAAGTGAGACCGGAGTCACTCTTTATGATGATGATAATGATGATGATGTTTGTGTGAGTAAGTGCATCTTTAATGAATCCACTTTATTGTTATTAGGCAGAGTATGAATTTACTGTTGTAGACTCATCCATGTTCACCACAGACCCAGTTATTTAGTTATTTACACTCTCTCTCCCTCTTGAAATAATTTCTCTTTACTTCAAATGTATTGGGTAAAGTTAAACTTAATTGCACCGTAACTCACTATGGGTCTCGTAGGATATATTGTCTGCTGCTCTCCCACTTTTTTTTTTTATTGTTTACTTTCTGCAGGGGGAAAAGAAATCTCATCTTTCCGTGTCGCAAATCCACTATTCCAGTCCAGAAGGCACACTGCAGAGAAGAGGCTCTGAGTCTTTATGGACAGCTTGAGCTGTGGAGTTGAAGTACATCGAGTACAGGTTGAACCCAGAGCCAAAACATTTCACACATTCATTTGGTGCTGGTGGTTGGTTGGATGGATAAAATACTCCAGAGTCCTTTCATAACCATATACTGGCTTAAGTGGTTGCTGGAAAATGGAGTGAGTTAAAGCAGTCAATAGTAATAAACAGCCATTAAGAATTTAAAGATTTAACAATAACAAAAAGCAATAATGCTGCAGCTTCCACGGACCACAAGGAAGCATGAGGGAAAAAAAAAAAGGCTAATCGTGTCAATGCATAACCCATAGGGGAGCGCTGACACAATTGTAACACAAGTTTTCTCAACGTTCATGCATGCAAGTGTGACTTCATTACATCCATTTACAAGTTCATCACTTCTCCCTGTCCACCGGAAAAACGGCAGAATTTGACCACTCTCGCAAGAGATATTTGTATAAAAAAAATTTTTAATTAAAAAAAAAAAAAAGATATTTGAGTTTTCTGTGTGGCACAAAGGAAAAGCATTTGCTCTATCATTGGTAGATCATTGATTCATGGCTGAGAGCTAAGAGAGAAAAATTGGGAGCAAAATTAACCAATCATGGGCATCTGTGAGCTCAGGTATGCAGAAGACGATAGATAGTGCTTTCCTCCGAGTGTGTCACACGGCCCTGTGAAACAGAACAAAGGGCAGTTCAGAAAGATGTTGTTGACTGGCTTCACACGTCTTGGAGAAAGCAGGTGTCAGCCTTCACTCTCCATTGTTTGTAGTTGCTGTATGATGGGGAGAGCGGATGGGTGGGAACTAGGGAGAAAATGGGGGAGAATTGAGTCAGAAAAATATTTCTAATATTTTCTTTTTCCTTATATGTTCAAAAACTGAAAACCATGCAGTACACACGTATCTCTACATTACCTATTTGCATCAATTTCAGAGTTTGTACATGCTCCGTCTGTTTTGTAAATTGTAATAAATCATGGGTGTCGCCTGTGGTACAGTTGTACCATCTTGCTTCATGGGGTCTCAGACTGTTAAAGGTAGTAAAATGTGACAATGCTGAGACAGAAAAGACACACACACACTGATATCTGTGCTCGTATATGCGCACGGATTAAATGGGTGATTGTTCTGTGCGGGCTTCTCTGTGTGTACATAATGGACAACCGATGATCATTTTAATTACTTCACATTTAACATCGAAGCTATATCACACTGACTAAGAATGAATGGTGATGTTTGATGTTATGTGGGAACTAGGAAGTCTATGATTATCTTTCATAGTATATTTCCTATCTGAATGAGTCACATGGTCTTGGCAGCAGAAAAAGACCAAATATATACAAGGTGCTAAGGTCTTGCCTAAGTATTTAATCCAACAGAGACAAACCTCCACCTCTAGATTACACGACATATTAGAAATTAGGAGCTTGGCAAAAATAATGGTCATCCCGCAATAGAGGCAATTGCCAGAGCACGTCTTTAGTCTTTTATTGATATTATCAAGGTCTGTACAGATCCTTAAAAGTCTTTAAAATGCTTGATTTTGTACAATTTGGCAGGTGTCAGGTGTCTTCTATGTGTCTAAAGTAACACCATTATGCCTAATTTTCACTTCATTTAAAGTAAATGAAACCAGACAAACTTTCTATGAGACATCTTGATATTTATTGTTTCTGAGAAATTGCCTAAGAATGCATTGTAACACTTCTGAGCACTGAAATTAAACTACTCACTGGGATAATGTTACTTAAATAGGAAGCAGTGTTTAGCTATTGGTGTCTTTTCTCCCTACCTGATTTACAGGACATCACACCATTATATTTTGTTAAAGGAAAACAATCAACAATGTTGTGGCGTGATGAGGCTTAATGCGAAATGCGTAAGTTTTCCTGCAACAGCACAGCTGAAGTGTTTTACTCCTCTAATACCACACCAATGTGTCAGCAATTACAATTTTTATTTATGAAAGAAGTATTTAGAGTTACTGAGTTGGCAGCTATAAACAGTCGCTCCTTCACTTTTTCTTGAAGTTAATTACACAGAAGAAAAGACAAGAAACCACAAACACCTCTGTCCTGAAGTGTTGGAAAACAGACTGTTACAAAGCACTGACACTGGAGACTCCTTCCATTAAATTTTTCACTGTTAAATAAATAGCCATTTTTTTATTATTAGGTGTAGATCATGTGTGCGGTATCCATAGAACTGGATGTTTATTAACTTTCTCTTACTTAATTCTGACAAGACAGAAGTACTTGTACTAGGACCACATCCAGTTATAAGTAAGCCTTTCTGATTACATAATAACTCCGGGTGGCCTTTCTGTTTCATCATGTGCAGCAGTAAAAGATCTTGGTGTGATTATCGACTCTAGTCTTTCTTTTGAAACTCATGTAGATAATATCACTAGGATCACTTTCTTTCATCTCAGAAACATTGCTAAAATAAGAAATATATTGTCACTACATGACACAGAAAAATTAGTTCATGCTTTTGTTACCTCTAGGTTGGATTACTGTAATGTCTTACTGTCTGGATGTTCCAGTAGATAAATAATAAACAAGTAATGAACAAAGCATAAAGCATAAACAAGCTGCAGTTAGTCCAGAATGTAGCAGCGAGAGTCCTTACTAGAACCAGAAGATATGGCCACATCACCCCTATCTTATCCACACTGCATTGGCTCCCAATCAAATTTCGTATTGATTATAAAATGCTAATATTTACCTATAAAGCACTAAATGGTCTCGTGCCACAGTACCTGAGTGAAAGTTTATGATCCGCCACGCCTACTTAGATCAAAAGGTGCAGGCTATTTGTTGGTACCTCGAATAGTGTGTGCTACAGCTGGGGGTAGAGCTTTCTCTTACAAAGCCCCACAGTTACGGAACAGCCTTCCACTTAGTGTTCGGGGCTCAGACACAGTCTCAGTGTTTAAGTCTAGGCTGAAAACATATTTGTTTAGTCAAGCCATTTGTGAATAGTTTTTTCTTAGGTACAGGGGCAGGTCTGGAGGGTTCACAGGCATAGAGTGTTGTGGTGAACTGGGATGTTTGGATGCTGTCGCCCCCCCACTCTCACGCGTCCACTCAGGTTTGTTGACGGTGGAGTGGCTGGCTGGCTTATGTCCCAGGTTGCCCTCATGTCTGTGTTAGCTTCTGGCTCTCCCTTTTAGTTATGCTGTCATAGCTAGTCTTGCTGGATTCCCTGCTTGCAATCTGCACGCAAAGTACATTGTCCTTAACCATTAGAGGACAAAAGCTTACCTAACAATCTCTTCCTCTCTCTCCCTCTTTCTTTTTTAACCAACTTCTTGCAAAAACTGTGATGAATTTACTGGTTGCACAATTGCACTATTTGTCCATATAGTACACAATAATAGAAGGGATTTATTTATAATCGCACTATCCGTTGCACCCAGATGAGGATGGGTTCCCTTTTGAGCCTGGTTCCTCTCAAGGTTTCTTCCTCATATTATCTCAGGGAGTTTTTCCTTGCCACCGTCACCTCTGGCTTGCTCATTAGGGATAAATTCGCATATTTACATTTTTTTTTTTGGAATTCATTTATTTCTGTAAAGCTGCTTTGTGACAATGTCCATTGTTAAAAGCGCTATACAAATAAAATTGAATTGAATTGAATTGAAGTATTCAGCGACGGTGGAGTTTCACACCTTTAAACTTCTAGTATGAAACATTGCATTGATGTTTATTAAAGCTGGATTTCAGCAGTGTAAGAAAGAGCTTTGGTTCTTAACATTCAATAAAAGCTAGACTGGAGTATAAAAAAAAAGACTTGCCATAGTGTTCAACCATAGTTCAGCAGTGACCTGTCTCACAGCCCTGCCTTCTAGGCAGTCCACAGTAATTGGATCCACTGCATCAGGGGTTGTGGTTGTCCTGTGGTAGGATGCTTTCCTTTCTAATTGTGGCTGTATTGTGCAGCCATGGTTATGTCACACACCCTGTCAGCGGCCACTCTTAAGTCTTTAACAGTTGAATGGTGACTTGTGAATTCTTGAGTAGTAATTTGAGAGGGCTTTTCCTCTTTTTTAGAGAGTGCAGGTAAGTCGAGTCTGAGGTCCATTAAGTGACTCTGGGTGTGCTGTCATTTATGTATATACAGTAGCTGTAGGGTAGGCTGTGACATTGGGATCTACACCTTCAAGGTTTCCCTAGAGGAAAAAAACAAGTAACCTAAAGATACATTAAGTTACGTTTATTGTCACTGTACAAGTACAATGAGATATCATTTGGAGCAAGCCAGTAGCTGCCATCAAGTGTAAAGGATAAGACAATAAATATAAAATAAAGGATACAAATAAAAAACATATTAAAATGTCAGTAGAAATAAAGTACAATGGCCTACCATGACCTCTGAAGCATATTAAAGTTCTAGACTTGTTTTAAGTGTAAGGGAAATTGTTCCTGAGTGGTTCTCTGGATAGTTAAAGGTTCACTTGATTCCTTAAAGGGTTTTATCTGGAGCCCTCACTAAAATGTTGCTAGTTAAATGTAATGTAAATATTGTAGTAGTGTAGTTTAGAATTTTATCCTATTAAGCAATCATCTCCAAATTATTGTATCCTAATAATTATTGCCTAAAAATATTGCCAATGTTGTGCTCACATTAAAAGAAACATTTCCATGATTTTGCAGAACAATTTCATAATGCCATGTTAATATATTTAATATTGCTCTTGACATTTCATTTTTTCCCACATTTTTTTTCTCCCCAATTTAGTCACCTGCCTATTCCCTCCCAGCCGCCAGCTCTCCCCTATCATATGACTGCTACCAACTGGGGAGGGTGAAGGCTAATGTGGCCTTCCTCCAACACATGTGAAGCCAGGCATCTGCATTTTTCAAACTGCTGCATCACAGATCAGTGTAACACAGTGGGAGGAAAGCGCTATCTGCCCTCTTCCACATACATGAGGCCACAGTTGGTTGGCATTCCGTAATTTTTAACTGAATGACACTCAAATATTTAGCCAATTTCATTGGCTGTGTATGCTTTCCCAAGATATCTTGCATGCGTGCCTTTATTGTCAATGTGATAAGTTCAGTTTAACTCAGATACTAAGTTCATTATTAACCATTTATTCATCACTAGTTGCACTTAAGAGTTAACTGAAAACCTAGAGGTTTTTTGGCAAATGTCAGGCTATGGTGCTGCATCAGATGGCATTTGAGGGGGCTAATAATATCAGAAATTAGCTTAGTATGGACTACACGTGACATTTAGATTTGATGCATATGAAGATTCACAGTTTGAGGGAAAATCTGCGCAAAGAACCCAACCAACCTGCTCCAGGCTTCTCTGTGAATGGTTGCCAAATTGGATAGACTGTTTCCACCCCCAAACTGTAAGTCAAACTGCCAGATGAATGATAAATCATAAAACACTGCAGACATGATGAATAATCAACCAGACCAGACTGATACTTATACCATTTATATACACTTAGCTTTCTAAAATGGTTCTACTTGAAACCCTCTATTAGAGCTCTAAACATAAACTTTTTTTTCAAAGACTGTAGGGGAAATTGCTCTCATGTGGATTGATTGATTTTTTTCTAAGAGTGCAAGGGAAAATGTTCCTCAGTGGTTCTCTGGATAGCTCATTTGCTTTCTTAAAGACTTTTTTTTTTGTAACCCTCTCTGATTGGTAAACTGTTGTAAGGTTCTATTTAGAACTTTTAAGGGTTCCCTTAAAGAGACAAACAGAAGAAGGTATTAGGGGTCTACAAGCAAATGTTCCTCTGTGGCTTTCTGGATGGTTAAGGGTTCTTAGCTTCCCTAAGAGGTTCTGCTTGGGAATATTTCTGATTTGGAAACATTCTGTTGTAGGGTTTGACAAAATACCTTTGAGTCTCCTCCTAGAGAGGGATGGTTATGGGTTGCTAGCCTCCTAAAGCGGTTCAATTTGGAACCTTTTCTGAAAGAGAACTCCTGTGTTTGAAAGTCTGAGAGATGTAGAGTTACACATAGAGACTTTAATTGTTAAACTGGAGAAACTAAGGAACTGCTTAGGGTAGATGCTAGATGGTGCTTTTTTGTAAGAGTTTAGTTATGAACTCAGTGATGACTTTAGCCTGGTATACTCTTGGAAAACAAGCATCTATCTAGCACCCTAGAGGGTTCTTCAGTCTGACCTTCTGGAAGAGAGCCATTTTTTAAAGTATCGAAGTATGAAGTTTTTTTGTGAGGAAAAAGTTTTGTGAGGAAACCTGAAATATGTCATTCATTCATTCATTCATTCATTCATCTTCAGTAATGCTTTATCCTGGTCAGGGTTGTGGTGGACCCAGCACCTATTCCAGGAACACTGGACACAAGGTGGGATTACACCCTGGATGGAACGCTAGTCCATTTAATGTCACCCATCTGCCTACCAGCATTTTTGGGAAGTTGGAGGAAACTGGAGAACTCAAAGGAAACGCACACAGCCATTGGGGGGGCATGCAGAAGGATCATGGAGGTGTCAGGCAGCAATGTTAAACGTTGCACTACTGTATAGATATATAGATAGATATACTGTATAATGAAAATGATAATTTTTGAACAACATTTTACACAAATAAATTTTACAGGTGCAGCAGTTCCATCCCCTGTGAACACAAATATTTTACCAGTGTAAAAGATGGCCAGGGGGCTCCATCTCCATTTTAGCCACCAGACCAGGACTGGATAGAAATGGACAAATGAAATGATCTTTATATGAGCTGATCAGGTCAGGTCAATGGTTGGGCTGTTGATGTCATTCTATTTGAAAATACAAAGTTGCTTGAATCTGGCAGCCCTACTGAAAAGAAGAGTTTCAAGCTTCCCAAGCTTTAGCACATGTTTAAACCTGTTTCCATGGAAATATAAAAATGCAACAGAAGACTGAACTTGTTTCCAAAGAAACTCTCAATAGGAAGAGAGCTCTTTTCTGCCCTCAGCCATTGACCAGGCTGACATGATAGCTACTTTGCTAAACCAGGTTATCCTACTTGATGTTTTCGAGTGCACTCACTAGCTCTTTACAGTATGTTGGAGTCTGTCAGTGAGGGTTTTTTATGAATCATGCTGTAATGCTGAATGAACATGGGTGCTATGGGAACAAATGATGAGAACAGGAAAATGTGTTTTCACCTTGTTAGCCACAGATGCACTTCTGGCAAAAGAGACCCCGTTGCCATAGTAACAAAATATGGCCATGGCATGTTTCGGGTTCTTGTGGGATTTGTCCTTTTATGAGCTTTTCTGAGCACAAGCCATAAGGCAAACTAAATAAAACACACACGGGAGCCAGATGACTCAATCCAGCCTATAAATGTAGATAACAAAGAAGACAAACAAATTAAGAAGCTATTTTACTCAGTAAATTTCTCTCAATTCAATATGCTACTACAGACTATGATTTTTGGAATTATGATAATAGTTACTGTTTATATTATACAATATGTTCAATCTTTACCTTTTAGAGCTGCCTACAACCTCTTTTGGATCCTTTGAGCAGCTTTTAGATTTTCTAAATTCATCAAATGCCAGAGGCCATACACTTTCGATTAGGTCTGAAGATTGAAAGTCATTCCAAGCTTTTTTTTCTCCCCCAAGTTATTTCCAAGGTAACACTTTGTTTGAAGTACCTACATATGGCCTTTATTACACATTTATAAGCACTGCATAAACAATTTATAACACACTGTTGGAGAATTTATGAAAGGTCAAAACTGGTGGTATTAGAGGTTTTATGTGACTTTGTCTATACGTGAAAGAGTGAAGAGTAGAACTCCCCTGTATAACTGAAATTCATTACCTTGTAATTAATTATGACTTTGACAAATTTGGTGAGGTATACATAGTGCTTTATAACAGTGTTATAAATGTAAATTTAACTACCAAATTGCATTGTATACCAAGTTGTATTATAACAGTGCTTCTATTTGAATAAATAGTCTCTTAGTAACAAGCACTTCAGAAAAAGAACTTTATAAAAAGTAAATAAAAAATAGATGCATTAAATGCACATCCCCAATGTTAAGATAAGATGGCAGATGGACACTTTTTTTTTTTTTTTTGGAAGATTTCTCAATGTTTTATGAATGTGCTTATACTAAAAGCAATATAAAACCCAAGATAATGATAAACATTACAGTCTTACACAGTAAACCCATAATGGCCATTGAGACCTCTTCTCTCATATTTCTTTCATATAGATACAAACCAGCATCCATTATAAAATCTTTCATCTGGTCACAGGGACATAAACTTTATACAAATCCTCCATTATTGCTTTCTAAAACATTAATGCGATGTTAATGGAATGTGTTATAAATTCAAATAGACTGTTTAGTATAAACATTTATGTGATTAGAAGCGATTTTTTTGAATTTATGGGTTTAAATAAAAAACAAACAAACAGATAACTATATCTTGTATCTGACTTTTTTAATTGAAAAAATGTATTTGCTTTTTGGAGTCAATAAGATTTGCCTTTTAAAGGTTCAATAAATTAGTAATTATTTCCAAGTCACCAATTAACACAACTTTTTGTACAACAGCATGTAGGATCTGTTTATTTTGAACCAGGGCAAGAAATCGCAAGAGAAATGGCAGAAGATGACTGTCATATTACACGTGCTTAACACATTTTGCAGTCAATGTGATGTAAATATGACAATGTTAACCATTACAAAATACTGATGTATTCATCTATCTATCTGTCTTTTCATTAATTTGTTAAAAAAAAAAGCAGTGCCTACATGCCAATTTGAATCCTGTTGAAATTGCTATTACAAGATTCCATGGAAACAAACCGTTGCACTGTGTAGTAGAATGGGGTGCGGTTGAGATATAAAACACTGTCTCTAACACATTCTAAAGACCGAGTTGTTCATGGAGAACATTTGTTAATTGTTTATAACATCACGATATCACGATATTTCTAACGAGTCACGATATCATTAGCCTACATTTTATGATTTTATAAAGCAATACCGTGATTTTAGTTCAGTGTACTTTTAAATTTCTAAGTCTTTTAGTTCAGAGCATAAGACAAATAAGACCTACACATTTCCTCCCTCCGCTATAGAACTTAAAATATCCAAACTGGCAGACGTAATAGCATTTAGATGTCTGTTTGTACTTCAGGCAATACAAATTTAATGAGTCCATAGGGATTATGAACTAGAGGAAAAAGCATTCCCCTGACTGGTTTAAACTGGTTTTAAAATATAACTTTGCACCTAGCTTAGAGCTAAGAGAAATCTTTTGGGAGAGTCATGTCGACATATAAAACAGGGCAGAAACTGAATCTAGTTCATCTGGTCGTGTGGCAATAGTGTTGGGAAACCTTTTTGAAAAGTTTTAATGAGATGAATGATTTTTAGCAGCATGTTAGGAATCTTAAATATGTGATTTTCCTAAAATTGCATGTGCCATACATCATCTAAATTTCTGCAAGGATTTGTATATATATGGACATATATGGACATGATTCTATTGTTATCTCTTATCCATTATTTGTTTCACAACGAGACGTAATCTCAGTTTACAAGTTCAGGAACACAAAATGTCCACTAGAATCTTTCCAGGTCCTCATATAGTTCTATTTAAAGTACTGTGTGAATAAGACACAGAAAGTGGCCTCGGTCTTTCTTTCAGGCCATCTGTCTGGGCAGTTCATCGCTTGCTGTGTGCTCACTGGGGTTATTACAGGCACCAGAGTGTTGGGCGGACAGCGGACAGCATTGGTTCTCTCTCTCTCATATATATATATCGACTTGTCATATTACAGCAAGAGTCTCAAATTGAAATTCTGCCCACAATATTTTTGTGAGCCTTTGAAGGGCTATTTATTCTATATATCTATATATCTTTTCTGTGGATTAACACAAAAAAAAAACTTACACACTGAAAGTAGAATAGGACCCTTCTAGGAAAAAGAAGGACTAACAAACTATACAAACACTACTGAGCGATAACATTTATTATACTGATAGCCACTTGACTAAAATTATTTTATACTCAAAGTCCAATTAAATAAGGACATCTGTACACCTGCACATTAATGCAATTATCAAATCAGCCAATCATGTGGCAACAGCGCAATGCATTAAATCATGCAGATACAGGTCAAGAGTCTAATTAATGTTCACATTAAACATTAGAATTGTTTTTTTTTTTTAAAAAGTGATCTCATTGACTGTGGCATGGATGTTGGCGCCAGAAGGGTGGTCTGAATATTTCAGAAACTGCTGATCTCCTGGGATTTTCATGCACAACAGTCTCTAGAATTTACACCTAATGATACAAAAACATCCAGTGAGCAGCAGTTCTGGATAACCCAGAGAAAACCCACATGGAAATGAGGAGACCATGAAACACTCCATACAGACAGTAACCTGAGCTCAGGATTGAACTGGGACCCTAGAGCTGTGAGGTAGCAATGCTACCGACTGTACCACCGTGTCGCCTGGAGCTAAACTTGTCCGTCCCATATCTGGGATGTACTATGTTTATGTATCCGCATCAGCAAGAATCACATTAGAACCTGGAATATATCCCTCCAGTGGCCTCTGGCTGGTGTGTTTTCTTCTCTCTTTAGCCAACATGGAATAGTTTTATTACCTCAGGCACCAATATCTCTAAAACTGGTCTCAGACTTGTTAAATCTCGGATGTACTGTGGCTAAGAGCACATTTATGGAGCTTTGAGACATCTATGAAGCATCCATTTTCCATTCTCATTCATATCGGAGGTTTGTGGAAGTTCTTAAATATATTACTTATTACTTTGTTGAAGGCACATTAGTGCTTCTTAACAATGTTATAAAAGATCTTTATCCTCTTACCTTTTGTATACAAAGGATAATACTATAAGAAGTTCCAGAATCAGAGGTGCACTTTAGTAATTCTCTTGTCAATGAAGCAGTGACTTGGTGTTGCAGTGAATGAGTTTAGATCTGGGTCAGCTGTTCTCGTCAAAATGAGTTACTTCATTAAAAACAGATAGTGTATTAGAGTTGAATTCAAAGGACTGAAGCTCTTTCATGCACGCCTTCCAATTCATGTTAGCATCTTCAATCTAGTCGCGCGCACCCTCACAGAGCACAATACTGCTCTTCATCTAGGATTACGGGTCTAATTGCTCGCTCCCAGAATAGACCAAAGTCATTTTGAAAGCAGACCTGTCCTTTTGGGCCACCCAGAGAAATAAGAAAAACATCATCTTGCAAATAAGATGAACATGTCTGCTTTGTCAATTAAAAATATACTGTTATATCTCTATAGCTGAAATGTCATGTCTTGCTGCAGATAGCTTGTATAATGCTGTCACCAAACACTGAGGTGCTCAATATCAGGCCATCAAACTGATCTAGGATCATCTGTTCCGGGCTAAAAATGGTCAGCCTGTTCTTTCTATAAATAATCCAGGAGGATCTGCTGCATCTTTATTGCCACAGAGAGAAACTGTGCCTGTCCTGTCTATTTAGACTGATGATGATGGGATTTTTACTAAGGGCAATGGCTAATTAAAATACATGGGATGGTTTTTACTAAGAGCAAATAATTAAATAATTGCATTTGTAGAAAGTGTATATTAGTGCTTAATTATAACAATATTGTAAATTCAAAATTAATCATCATATGGCTGTACCCAAATATGAATACATTATTTGGAATGAATAGATGCTGTTCAAAGTGGCTGCAAATACAGATATGAAAAAAGTGCCCTATTCATTTTTTTTTCCCTTTGGAAAGCTGGCCATAAAGGTTCACAGGTTCATCTGGTTAAGCCTAGAGGTGTACACTGGGACTGGAATCCTGCAGAATAAAAGAGAAAATTATGGATTTTTTAATTTCATGCACTAAACCTATACAGATAAAAATAGACAAATATTGCCATTGTCTTATACCCCTAAATCACCCCATTTGTTTGAGGAGCCCAAGAATTTAATTGCCACTAAACTTAGGCCCCATCAATGACATCAACAGGTAGAACCATGTCCAGTTTGGCCAGAATGGGGCTATGAACAACATTGGTTCTATAGTCTGATGGATAAGCTACAGAGTCTTAGAGCTGTAGATTTGGGCAATGGTGTGCCAATGCATCCTGGCCTACTGCCTCTGTCTCTGACCTGCCCATGAACCACAATGGATAGTGAATTTTTGTGTCTTATGAATTTGCCAATACCTGGGCTTGGCCTGGAAGGTAGTCTGGTCTTAGAGAAAGAAGATGTGCTTCTGCCCACTCTCAGAACTTGCTCACCCACCTCAACAGCATTGATGACTGAGGAGTTTAGGGGTTCCTGAAAATGTTGCAGCAATAACAAAACAGTTTTTATTTCAATGCTGAAATTGAGCATTGATTTTTCACCTTCCTTTCATTGTCCATTTTTCCAGGAAGAACACCTAAGGTCATGCCTGAAGGTGAAAACGTGAACTGGACCAACCCCTTAGGATTCACACACATGCTCCTGTCACTTTTACTGACACATGCATCTGTGATATGGCTGACAGGAGGTTAAAGCATTCAGCCAGCATTGAAATGGCCAGAGGTGCAGCATTACTACTGTAGTTGCTGCTGCAACATTCCAGCCAAATGTACAAAGTCTGCCTATGGCCATTCACAATTTCCTAACTGCATCCATGACCAAGATGGCTCAATCTGTCAAGGTGGATTGCAGTGCAAGCGAGTCAAGCTATATGCCAATGCACTTCACAGTCTGTACAGGAGTCAAAAGACTCTCCTCGTGATTGACTTTTTGCCCCAGAGCTTTTAAATATAAGATCAGAAACTCTGTCTGCCTCATCGCTTGGTGTTGCATCTGTCCATATAACAGTCAGTCATCCAGATAAGGGAGTCCACACTGGCCCTGGTGTTGCATAGACTCTAAGGCAACTTGCACTCACTTTGCGAAACTGGTCATTTTTTTGAATGAAAAAATATCTTTAAAAACACCCAGAATCTGGTCCATCTTTATTGCCTGTTTCTCTAGGAGCAATTGCACTTGTGCAACCAGCATAGCCAGTTGGCTTGGGTCTCGTAGCCAGCACCCAAGGCTTTGGTTGTGGTTGATGGTGAAACAATGCCCTGTGGACATTGTACATAATAGCCACCGGGCTGATGTTTTTAAACTCCAATTTTTCAGTTGCGTAAGGGAAAACTAGCCCACTGTCGACAGAATATTTTCAGAAGTGACACTTGGAAACAGCATCTTTTGGCAATTTTGATGAATCGTGCTCCCAATGGCATTTCGGCCAGCCAAAACTTGCCTTCTCTTTCTATTTTAACACACCCAGTGATTTAGTGCACCTCGTTGCTATGGCTCCTAGAGTATCATATTCTTTGCAAAACCAGAATATCATTCTTTTTCATTTCTTTTGTATTAAGGCTGTATGTAGAACATCATCTAGGATATATTTACATATATCACTGGTGGGGCCACAAGTCACTTTACCAGAGGAATTAATCTCAGCCCTAAGGCTTCTCCATCTACCATTACAGTCAGTATGCATGCCATATTATCAGATCACAGATTCAATGAGCTTCTGAATGCACATAAGAACTCTTTAATGAAATTGGTCCATTGAAATTGGTACACTGGCAGATGTACTTTGAAATGGATTAAACATTTGATTAGCTGTGTCAGGTGAAAGGTCCAGTTGTATTTTTGCAAGTTTTATTTTTGCCAAGGGGCAGTCTTAATTCCAACCTGCTGAACTCTGTCATTGTGCTCTGGTCACTAGAACGCTGGTCTACCAGTATTCCCTGCCAAAGTGAGACTAAAGTTTAGAGAATGTGATGCAGCCATTGAAAGTACATCAGGGTCAGTCTCTCTTTGAGAGACATCTACACTAATCTCCTCCAAGCTCTGCCCTTCGTTACACTGGTGCATTGCCACTAACAGCCTTGTCTCATGCCCACCGCCAGTTCCTCTACTATGCATTCGAGCACATCATAGGTGCTTACTCTTCCCTTTCAGTGGATCTGAATACTGAGCCTTCTGCTCGTGCCACGACAAAGCAAACGAGCTAACTTTTTTCTTCCTGGGGCAGCCATGTCTGCTGCTCACTCCTCTCCCTACTGCAATAAGGCAGCATCAGCGAAAGGGAATGAATTCTCAGCAGTAGTCCCCTAGCCTGCTTATTCTGCAGTAAGGGCAAGGCCCTATAAGGACTTGTCGAAGATGCTCCAGTTGCAAACAATTTGCAAATTGGGCATTAATGATATCCATCATCCAACTCCATTAAGGCTTATCATCCTTGCCTGAAATACAAGAGGTTGGGGAACCTGAAGAAACGTTCAGCAATTCACTAAAATGATGAAATTACTCAAATTCCACAGTGCAGTCCAGTATCATGAGGTGAGAGTAGTAATAAGACTAATAACACAATTGCAATCACTCTCAAATAAATTACTGTGGTGCGTAAGTACAGTTTAAAAACAGAAGGCCTCAGTGAATGTTTGTTGGCCTGATTGTAATTGTCTCTTATTACTGATTTAAAGAACGTAATTACGACACAGTATTTAAATATGAAGTAGACACTATGTTTATACTATGTTTTAACTATAGACACTATGTTTATACAGACAGAGGAAGAGGATGTGTATTTGCACAGAGAGTAAGAGAGAGCAAGCGACGTGTGTGTGTGTGTGTGTGTGTGTGTGTGTGTGTGTGTGTGTGTGCAGAGAGAGCATACTGAGATGTCTATGACACAGGGGAGACAGTGTGTATCTAAGCTTTGACTACAGCCTTTAGAGAGCCATGAATAGTTTATGTAGCAGATCAGGGAATCTCTCTCTGTGGAAGTTCACTCTGTTAGTTGCCATAGACAACAAGAGATGAATGAGAGGCAGATAGAAAATAAAAAGTAAACTGAATCTATCAAACCAGTACAGTGTGATACCAGGCTGATGCGCATGTGCACACTGAATGCTTAAGTTCAGTCAGAGCCTCTATCAGCATCTTTATGTAACTGCAGGTTGGATCAGACATAGTGGGCCTCATTTATCAAACTGGATATGAATCAATTTATTCGTGAATCATTCATAGAAGCATTTGCACAAGAAATGTGGTGTTCATGAATGACAATGCAGTTTGTTCAGAAAAACATTTGTAAATCTGAGTGCTAAGGAGACTCACTAATGAGATGCGTTACTGTGATTTTATATGTGGGTTATGCTGTCAAGTTTAAATCGCTTATTTATTTCAATTACACACACCAATTTAATGAATATTTTGTGAAACTCACACAAATGACTTGAAAGAAAGCAATTCAAAACGAATCCACCAACTAGGACAAAAGTAATGGCACCCTATAAAAGGAGATAGTTGGTGTATGTCTATGGTAGCCAAAGCGCTGCAATGGCTGAGCTGCATTATTAGAAGATTTACTGCATACCGCACTTAGGAGGTGCTCTTTCCCAGTTTAGTTGTTCTTTTATTGTTTTCGGCTCACTGCGAGTTCTGCCTTTTATTGAGTTCTGTCACTGTCACTAAATGTAAATCACCTGTGTGAAATGGTGTGAACTACACTTCCCAGCAGCCCCAGCATGTCACATGTCCTAATCACCTGGGTCTTGTCTCACTCTCATTAGCTCCCTATTCTAGTTCTAATGTTTGTAGTGTTTCTGCACCACACTGTCAAGCTTTTGTTGTTGTTGGGTTCATGTCTTTTTGTGTGTGCCACAGCCTTGCACTTAGTCTATGTGTTTTGTCTAGTCTCCATTGTTTATGTACAAGATCCTTGTTTTCACTGTTTTGTTGTCAATAAATCTGTACTTGCATCCACTGACAGAAAGCCAGGAAGCCCTCCTAGAGAGGAAGTGGGGAAGGGAGCTTGGGTCAAGGCCACTCAGGGATGGCTCTATGCCATGCACCCCTTCTGGAAATTTTTTGCCCCACTTTCCCCCACTATAAACGTCCCTCAACCCCTTGCTCCACGGAAAACGACACTCCGCCTCCTTGCTCTGCTGAGGACGTCACCCTGCTCCTTTGCTCCACTGAGGATGTTGGTCTGTCTCCTTGCTCCACTGAGGATGTCGCTCTGCCTTCCTACTCCGCTAAGGATGTCGCTCTGCATCCTTGCTCGCCTGAGGATGTCGCTCTGCCTTCCTGCTCCGCTGAAGACGTCACTCCTTCCCCTGCTTTGCAGTGTATGTCACTCCCCCCTATGTTTCGCAGAGGACATTGCTCCCCCTCTTGTTTCACGGAGAACGCCGCTCCCCTTCTGGCCTCGCGAAGGACATCGCTCCACCTCTGATTGCGAAGAGGATGTCACTGACCCCTCTGGCTTTGTGGAGGACATCGCTCCCTCCTCAGTCTCCACCTTGAATTTCACTCCCTCTGCTGGCTTTGTGGTGGCCATTGCTCCACGCTTGTGCTCTGACTTGGACATCGCACCATCCCTCAGCTATGCAGAGGAGATCGCTCCTCCTCACTGCCTGAGGGAGAACGTCGCGTCTCTTGCCGGCTTAGCGATGGGTTGTGCTCCTAAGTACCTTGATCAGCTAAGAGACATCTTGTCTGGTGATCTAGGACCCCCTTTCGAACTTATTTCGCACTTCGGGAGCCGAGCGTTAAGGGGGGGGGTTCTGTCATGGTAGCGCCCAAAGGGTGCTGAACTACACTTCCCAGCAACCCCAGCACATCACATGTCCTAATCACGCTCACCTGTGTATCGTCTCACCCACATTAGAACCCCTATAAGTTCTAGTGTTTCTGCACCTCATTGTCAAGCTTTTGTTGTTGCTGTGTTCATGTCTTGTCGTGTGTGACACAGCCTAGCTCTCAGTCAAGCTATGCGTTTTGCCTAGTATCCTTTTTTATGTATAAAATCCTTGTTTTCACTGTTGTTTGTTTTGCACTTTATTTCAATAAATCTGCAAAATCCCTGACACTGTGCCGTGAACATGCTTAGGATTTTACGGCTGATTGGCATTTATCAACATACACATGGGAAAATAAGTTTTACCTAAACTTTTCTAAATCTGGTGGTTTGTTTGTTTGTTTGTTTGTTTGTTTGTTTTGGCCTTTGCCACATTGCCACACAAATTTATTAAAAGATTAATAAATGAGGCTAATTACTATATTTGTTTGGAGGCTTTTGTAGCACACATCGTCTTCTTTTGTGCCTTTCCAATAGTAAATATGTCGTCTTGTTCAGTTTTCTCTTTTGATCCACCCTCGCACAATGTACTAATACACTAATTAATTTACTATTCAAAATCACAGTCTTCTAATCTCCTTTTCTGATTTGATTTCGGGCCAGTTTTCACTTACCGGACATGCACAATGGCTAAATCAATAGGAGAGGAAACACAGGGGATCTCTTTTGATCTTAAAGACAGTTAAAGTTTATTTTGAAGAACATTCTTTTTTTTTCTATGCTGAATTGATTTGCTTGAAGTCACAAGAAAATCAGCACAGAACCTCCTGCATATTTACCCTCATCAATAAATCCTGATTCTGTGAATATGCAAATAGGAAACTCTACCATGGGTGTTCCTTTGCTAGCATCTTTCCAATAAAGCATGTGAGTTGATTAAGAAATAAGGCGTAGGCGTTAACTAACATCACCTGGGCTAGCAAGCAACACCCTGACAAACGAGCTGTGGACATGCATCGTTGTTCCGTCCTATCTGACAGAACCATGCTCACAAGTGTGCAAGCAACTGCAGAGAGAAAAAAACGTCTCCATCTTCTTAATAAAATAAAGACAGCTCAAAGAAGGATAACAATGTTTGCAATTTGCATATAATATGATAACCATAAAAATCCAAAGTAAATATCTACTGTTAATGCAAATAGGTAAGGCAAAAGGAGTTGGGGAATGTAATTTTTTCTTTTTTTTTTTTTTTTGCAGAGTCACTGCACTAACAATTATTGCTCTGTGATTTACCCACATTTTATAAAATGTAATGTATTCAAGTATAATTGATGGAGCCAGATGGTTTATTTTGTTGTTGTTGTTGTTATTATTATTATTATTATTATTATTATTATTATTATTATTAAAAGCATCCCTGAGCTTGATCACTGGTTTGATCCTGAGCTTGGATTTCTTCGGCACTCTCCGGTTTCCTCCTACCTCCCAAAACATGCCACTAGGTGATTTGGCAACCCTGACCCAGGATGCAGCAGTTACTAAGATGAATTATTATTATTATTATTATTATTATTATTATTATTATTATTATTATTATTATTATCATTATTATTATGTTGTTGTCACTGGAAAGGTCTAATGCTGATGGTATTTGCACAGGTCTTGTGTAGTAGGCATGCTGAACTGAAAGTCTGTTATGTTTTTGTGACTTTATTCTTCAGTACAGCAGAAAAAACAATGACGAGAGGAGCTGAGGGGGAGGAGCCTCAGCGTTGGGATGTACAAACCGGGGACTCCAAAGCGCATGCATTTGGACTCTCACGCGTAACTCTCACGCGCTCGCGCGCGGCTTCAGTCCACTTCCTTGTGCGCTCGCGCACTTTCCGTCGCGCGTACTCCAGCACGAGCGCACCGCCGACTCGAGCCCGTGCTACTTTTCTGTGCCGCTTGAGCCACACTTAACAGAAATAACGGCTTGTTCTTTCTGTCTGCATGCGAGCTATGCGGTTTTAGATGGACCGAGTCTGATAGCGCGTGCCTGCTGTAGGAGTCCGGCCGCGGCCGCGTGCGACTCCGGGTTGCGCTTTTGGATGAGCGCGGCCGAGCCGGAGCGGCGCGCGCTTCACGAGGATGCTGCGGGGAAATGCCTGCGGGAAGGGAGGATGAGATGTGCGGGAAGGCGCTGGAGCTGCTCTCTGAGCTGTGCTCGCGGGGAGAGGTGCACAGCGACAAGTGCGCCGACTTCATCTACTCCTTCCGCGATCTGGGCAGACCGGACTACTCAGACTCCGGTAAGTTCCGACTCCTTTTACCAACCAGTGCGCGTGCCTTACAGAGTTGGTTATTGAGTTGTAACACTGATGCCTGGGCATTCCCAAGTAGTGCATTGATATTGTTCTTCAAGATTCATGTCAAACATATTGAAACCTATTGAAACTGATGTTGGATTAGCTTTTATCTCCTATCTCCATGAAAAAAAAAATAAATCAACATCAACAAACAAAACCATTTAAGAAGCTGTTAAAGTCTGCGAGACTGAGGATGGACTTTGTTGAGTGCTCTGAAAGCCGCACCCTTTTACCGACCATAATGTGCTTTCAAACATCACATCATGCCTGAAACCATTTTTACTAGCTTTATGGGTACATTATTCCTGTTTCTCTTCTGCAACCTTCCTGCAGCTAATACAAAACTAATACTAAAGATAGCATTATGCAGAAAAATGAGTTTATTATTTAATTTGTCTTTGTATGTAGTAGTATAAGTATATCTCTGCATAGTGGGTAGCTCCAGGGTCCCAGATTCAATCCTGAGCACGGGTTACTCTCTGTGTAGTGTTTCACATGTTCTCCCCATCTGCTTGGGTTTCCTCCGGGTTCTCCGCTTTCCTCCGACCTCCCAAAAACATGTCAGTAAGTGGATTGGTTGCTCGAATCGAATGTGTGTATGGTGCCCTGGGATAGACTGGCATCCCTTAAAGGGTGTGTTCCCATAACCCCACTACACCCCCGCCCCACGTCATGCCCAGTGATCCCGGGATAGGCTCCAGATCCACCGAGACACTGACCAGACCAGGCTAAAGTGCTTACTGAAAAATGAATGAATGAATGAATCTCTATATAGTGTATTTGCCATGAAAGGAAGGTGGAACTTCACTGGACACTGGTCCAACATCCTGAAATGAAAATATCCAGAAACACCTCTGATTCTGTAGGAAATCCGACCACAGTTTAGTAATCAAAATCCATTTCAATGTAACACCCTGATACCTTTTCCTAAACAGACATGCATTAAGTATGATTGTTCTAAAAATGTGACACATGAATGTGCAAAAGTGCAGAGTTTTATCAAGCGCTCAGATCTGGACAGTTCAACCCGATCCTGGAAAATTCTTTCGCTCAGATTTTGATTCAGATATACAAGATTATCTTTTCATGCATTCACATTATCATTATTCTCCTATTGCTGTGCTTTCAAGTGTCTGAACATCTTGTAAAGCATTCTGAATAAGAGCTGCAGCTAAATATCCACATCATGTTGGAAATCTCAGCAGATTAGCAACAATCTTTATCCCTGGCTCTCACCATTGTTACTTGAACTTTAGCCGTAAATCTTAAGCAGTTAAACCACTACTGAGTCATGTCATTAAAAGGTCACGATCTTTTATTTCACCATCTTTTAGAACTGGATTTGTGCAGGGTAAACATTGTTTAAACATCATTACGCTCAGAGGATGCAACAAGAGAACACCAGAAAAAAAAAAAATATCACATTGTCAAATCAATTTTCGTCAATGATGGTGTTCTATTGAGTGGTTTATGACGGATAAGAAGTGTGAAAGTGTGATGGTCTATTATTGGCTCAGATACGAGGAGCGCTCATTACTCTTTATTCACTTCGATCCAGAGAAATCATTACCCCTGATTAGATTAAGTCAACTTCAGAAAGTATTTATAAACTTTTTTTTATTTGCCGCTCCATGGGCCTCATGTATCAACTTGGAAATGATTCATAAACCATTAGCATAAAATTCATTTGTATCTTTTGAGAGCTTGTGCAAATTCACGGATACGGAGAGTCGCTAGTGTGAATCTTAAATGATCAGATTCAAATCTTAGGATTGGTGATGAGTTAGTGCAATTTTATATATGGATTTCTCTGTCAATTTTTAAACGTGTATTAATTTTAATTATACACACAGATTCAAAGAAGATTTGTGAAACTCATTTCATATTAATGACTTGAAAGGAAGCAGTCCAAAACAGATCCATAAATAATGACAATTAAGACTAGCCATTCAAGTAGGGGGAAAAAAAAGTCAGTACATGCCGTGCTTGTACAGGAAGAGCTCTTTCACTAATTTTTTGCCATTTTGTCATTTTCATTTGGCTTTCTGTGAGCGTGTGTGGGTGTCACCGCGGCTTTACAGCTGATTGGTGTTTATCAACATACTTACATGAGTATGAAGAATGAGTGCACTAAAATCTAAAAATCTGGCGACGGTTGTTGTCAATCGTATGAAAACATGTACACACAACTTTACTAAAAGACTGATAAATGAGGCCCATTAGTTGAGGAAAAGCAACTGTAGAGTATATGCAAAGGGTATGACCTGTATGCTATTTGCTATCATACTGTATTCCTCTTCTCCTCATCATATTTGGCATTATTTCGATAGTATTGTTAGTACATCCACAATACCCAGTTCTCCATTGGGTCCTGTGGATCCCATAGCCCAGCTCTTACCATTCATCCATCCTGTCTTATAGGAAAACAAAGCAACTGTCATAGTGCCAGGTTTAGTCTCTTATATTTGTATTGAGTACAGTGTTTTCAAGTTGTCATTAGAGAGACCGCTGCATATCTCACACATGTGACCACCGCCAGTGAACCGTGCTCGTCATTCATTTCCCCTAAGAAGAGTTACACTTTAATTAAAGCGAGCAGCTGAGGCTGACCCGACATGGGACTAACTAATCCCAGGAATTATTTAGTCCTGATGAATCCTTGCAGAGCTCAGCAGAAAGTGCATGTTGTAACAAAAACTATCATGAGATTGTAACATGATGTTTTACTAATTCTAATGCACTGGATATTAGATGAAGAGTGTGGACAATATGAAAAAAAAGCTGGCTTGAGATGCTGTGTATTGTAATCTGCGTCCGTATCGTACGATTATAAATTCACTGCAAAGCAATCACAATACCGAGGGAGCATCTGCAAAGCAGGGAATGATATTTTTTTTCTCTGACAAATAGTCAAAGCTGTGTCCTTTATACTAGGGTGAGATCTAATCTTATCTTCTGTGTGGCTGAAACGCTCTCTCCGGGTCTCAGAGTCGGCATTATGATACGGTTCACGTGTTGCGTGTTGCTTTACGTCTCACGTCACACATTCAAATTTAGATCAGCAGTTGACAGAGGTGGGAAAATTCTCAGCAGCTGATGGTGGGGGACTGAACTCGGTGAACATTGTTTTATGTAACACCATATGTGGGTGAAGACACGCATTTTTAATCAAAATATGCGTTAAAAAAATAAACACGACTGCAAATCAAAAACAAAAAAGCAAAGCTACAGACACAACAGCAAATAGCTAAGGCTGATATATTTTCCTGTTTAAAATTTTGACTCTGCATGCCACTTTATTTATAATTTGAAAACTAACTAAAACAAAATGCATCTTAACCTCTTATTCATTGCCTTTGAAAGACTAGAAGTTCATAGACCAGAAGTTCAAGACGAATCTAAGCAAATCAGCAGATTAGGAACAGCAGATCAGGAACCTGATTGGTCATAAGGCGTTGATTTATTTTCTATAAGAGCAGATCTGACAGTATTGTCTCTGTTATAACAGCACAGTCCCGGGAAATTCTTTGGAAGAGTAATCTAATATTAAGCAGATGAACAAAAATATAATCATTGATTATGGTGAGCTTTTCTGTAAGGAGACATTTAATTAACATCTGCAGTGTCAATGCTTTGTAACAGTCACTGGTTTATCTGTAATATCACAAGCCACGCTTTCTGTCTTATAAATTTCAAGCGGGACAAATGTGAGCCCGGTGAACGACTGTTTAACTGTTACAACATAAGGTTACAAGATAACAGAAACAAACCTGTCTCACAGACAGAATTAAATGTAACTATAAGCGGATAAAAAGTATGTGTTATTTTGTAATAAATAAACAATCGATAGTGTTGGGAAATCGCTGTGGTATTAGAGGAATAAAACACTTCAGGTTGTGTTGAAGGAACATAATCAACTTCAGGGGGTTATAACAGTAACTCCACTTCACATCTGGCCACATCACATCACCCCCATCGTTGATTATTTCCCCATAATAGCACGTCTCCAACTGTTTTATTCTTTACTTATTAAATTACATCATAAACAGATGTGTACATTCATGTTAAGGTGTATTTCTTTAAAAAAAAAAAAAAAACATTCTGACTTTATCATAAGCATTCAAATGCCTTTGGCAGCATAACTGACATTTATACTAATGTCATTGAATGAAATACAATACATACCAATAAATGCACCATAAGTACACCTAAATCGTTTATACTTTAATTAATGTTTAATAATTTTAAGGTCCTTCAAAGCAATGCATGTTATGAACATGCAAGGTCTGATCCCTTTTTTGTACACCTTTCTGTCAACAACCTTCAGAATGATGAATCTGATTGGTTCTTCACATTTCACATGTATTCACATATATTTTTTGCGCTGGCTCACAGAATCCCATCTTCACACGTTATTAAAGTCTTTTGTGTGGAGCATTTAGAGGCGAATAAATGAGAATTCCACCTGTTTGCTGACAGGTAAGGGAAAACGTCTGTGTATGGACGTCTGCCCTGTCAATCAAACAGCTTCTTTCTGTGAATGTAGGCGGTTTATGGCCGTGTGTAATAATGAAAGGTAGCACCATCAGTAGAGGGCTGGCTTGCGAAAACTAGAGTGCTTTAAGCCCTCCGGCATTTTTTATCCTAGACTCTGTAGCATCTGTCATATGTGTGGTAACCACAGACAAACATTTTCAACACATTTTCCTGTACTAAAAAAAGCACAGAAAGCCCATTTACTTAAAATTCACTTATAATTTAAGTTTAAGGGTAGTTGTTAAATATTTCAAATATGTGATTACATAATGCAATAGAACTGAGCCACTTCTCTGCCTTACCTACTTCCCCTATAAAAAAGTAGTCTGAGCTCTACAATAACAAATAAATCAGATTTAGATTTTAATTTATAAAAGCACTTACTAAAAATTCATTAATGAGTTATACAAGAATATGTTTAGCGTAACCGTTTATTGAGTAAGGAATAAAACGCAACAGGGCGTGTTGTTATAAGAAAATAATCAACAGCAGGATGGTGTGATTACCACAGCAATTTGCCAGTGATTAGAATCTCTTGTTAATGATATTAACATTGCACAATGTCTGTAAAGCAAATTAGTTTCTGTTACTGCTTACATTTATAGCTCCCTAACTAGCCTCTCTTTCTTTCTCTCTTTCATTTGAAGTTAGCACTGGAGACTCCTTTTCGAAAATGCTAAATAAACATCTCCTCACAGGAAACCTCGCCACATCACTGATTATACATTTTTCTTCAAAAGAAAACTCTAACATATTTTTCTTTTGTTCCATTTATTATTTTTAGTAAACAGGTTTTTTGTTCTTTGTTCAAAAAAAAAAAAAAAAAAAAAAAATCACACATCTATACACACTTCACCAGCTGTTCATACCTCAGATTGTTAGTGACCTGGCACTTATTTCTAATACAACTTGGTCTACAAACTGCCCTGATGGTGTAAATCTGTAGAAAAAAAAAATATATATCTTATTGGCAATAGGAAAATTATAATTACACACAGATATTTGGTTAGATATTAAGACCATATCAAACACATATTGGGCACACATTACAGAATGCAAAATGAATCAGGTAAAATGCATCACAAATAAAAATACAAAAATATTGACACTAATACAATCTGACATTTGAGAATGTAACTATTCACAGGGCTCAATTAGTATAAAAAGCTCTAAACATTAGGGTTAGGGATGAGGTTATAGTTCACTCTCACACTTTCAGTCACACCAAGCAATTGTAGTTGCAATTTTATGCTTTTTTTAAAAAAAAAAAATTGGTTAATAATTTTGCAAACTACAGGGTGTCCCAAAAGTCCACATACATACATAGGGGACTATGTTTGCCAGCACCACGTTGGTTGTGCCTTCGTCAGTGGATGTTGGTGGGTATCCACTTCTCGGTTGGTCCACAACGCTTCCAGTCTTTTTGAATTTGTTAATACGTTTAGCAACAGTGTGATGTGTGTGATGTGCTTGCCATGTTTACTGTTAAAGTCCATTACAACCTTGTGACAGCTTCTCGATCCAGCCATGAGAATGATTTCAATACATGCTGCTTTTGTTAAAGGCATTCTTAAAGGCTATCTAGGAAAAAAAAAAACAATATAAACTAAGTATGAAAACTTTTGGAAGACATTTTGCTAAAAAGTATTAATTTCCCCTATGTATGGAGACTTTTGGGACACCCTGTATATTGCTTCAAGGGGGGTGAATACTTACCCTCGGTTCGCACTAGTAAGTGACAAAGCGACAAGCCATCAGTCATTTTCTATGTACATGTGTGAAACCAGCCACAATTACAGCGACAAGCAATAAACCAACAGTGCAACAAGTGACATTACAATTGAGCTGAATTCAGTTAGGTACATCACAATAAAGCGACAAATACAAGCAATTGTCTTAAATTATTTCTACGACTAATCCTCACTAATCCTCCAAACAATCCTGCTGTTTATGGTCTGGTGTTTCTTCACTTATCCACTCACTACCTGTAATTAGTCCATGTTTACTGTTTGATATGCAAAAATGGAAATACGTCTTTGTTTCATCTTCTACTGTCATACACAACCTCATTAAATATGTATAGAATCATTATGAAGAAAAAATAAAGCTCGGAAGGAAGTAGCATAGATCTTTGGTGCCTCCGGTGAATGTATGCAGCTAGTACTGTTAGCTTGCTTGGCTAATCTGCCAAAGAAGCTACAACCAAGCCTTGCA
>CM040981.1:24981548-25053126 GCA_022985145.1 Pangasius djambal
GAACTGACATGCACACTGACCACGCCTCCTTCACTGGAACTGACATGCACACTGACCACACCTCCTTCACTGGAACTGACATGCACACTGACCACGCCTCCTTCACTGGAACTGACATGCACACTGACCACGCCTCCTTCACTGGAACTGACATGCACACTGACCACGCATCCTTCACTGGAACTGACATGCACACTGACCACGCCTCCTTCACTGGAATTGACATGCACACTGACCACGCCTCCTTCACTGGAATTGACATGCACACTGACCACGCCTTCTTCACTGTAACTGACATTGACATTGGCCACACCTCCTCACAACAACAGCCACAACTTGTCCACTGCGATTGACAGGCAAGATCACACCTCTATATACTACTTTATATAGAAGAAGGAATATAAATGTATATGATTTAATGACTCGGTTAAAAAAGATCTTAGAAGAATTTAATTGATGCAAGCCCTACTTTTCAGACACTTCATTCAGATCACGCTCCTGTCTGAGCTTGAAGTGCTTCATTGTTGCTTTTCCTCTTTGATGAGTATCCATTCATTAGAAACAATGCATTTTCTATGCAAATTAAGTTAAGGCAATTAAACTTGTCATTGCTTTTCTCCAGACATAGCATGCAATTAGCAAAGCTCGCTGAATTCCCGGGTCCTTTTTTCCGTCAGAGACTGATACTGTGTTTAATTAGTTCGATTACACCTTGTCAAGCATTACAAAAGAAAGTGCATGGGTCAGAGGGTTTAAACCCATTAAAAGGACCTCAGCTCATCCTGTACCCCCACCTCCTAATGAATATGATGTAAGGCATTAGACAAGACATGCTCATCCTCGAGTAGCGTTTGTAGACTTCAGCACAGCAGCAGGGACGGTTGCAACAAATTTCACACTGTCTCAGTTAAGCCCAAGTGACACATTTTTATGGTTTATGGGCTGTTGAATGGTGCTCCAACAACATTAAAAAGACTTTTATATGAAACCGCAATACAACATTGTTGGTACTAAAACCCATTAGATCTTACTGCTGCTTTTAACATGCTGTCTGATCCGGCCTCGATGGCTCAATAGATCATGAATTAATTTTTTAATGAATAAATTCTCTGTGGATGCAATATACCAGTGAGCCTGTTTACCAATCCTGAAGGAGTGAGCCCAGTCTCAAACATGCTCCATGAAATGTGTATTTGAAATATGTATTTGCATTATTTTACACAACATGCAACATTTTAGTCTAAATAATGCAGGCTGATTTTTAACATTGAACACTTCACCAGTGGGTTGTGTTGTTAACCACTATAGGGTAACTACAGTAAAGAACACTGGTATGGATCTTTCTCCTGTCATGCATCGTTAGCTCTCAAAGAAACAGAAAGAGGGAAGTCAAGTGCAGAAGGAGAAGGGAGAGAGAGGAGGGACAGGTGCATGGGAGGAGATAGAGGGTCAGAGACTGAAGGATGGAAGCAAGGAAGCAGAATAAACGAGGGATGACATGACAGAAAGACACATGAGATAAAGGGGGGGTGAAACCAATCGAATCCTGATCAATCTGTGTGTTTGAATCAATCTTGACATTCACACAGTCCCACAAATGCAAATCATTTTGGTCCAAATAAATAATTTTAAAAAAGAAAAGAATCAATTTTGGGGTGGTGTGCTACGTCCTGACATGAAACAGAGTTACTGTTGCCACCCTGAGGGTGATTATTTTCCTATAACGGCATGTCCCGAAGGGGTTTATGCCTCTTATACCACAGCAATTTGCCACTGTTTTTTATTTATTTATTAACAAACAACACATAATCCATCACCAGCCTCTTTTTTTCTCTCTTGAAGTTAATAATACAAAACAATGCTCCTTTTCATGTTACCAGGAAACCAAGAAATGCCATCAAATGCCATCAAAACCATCAAGTTGTTCTAAAGTTCTGTCTGTTACAAAGCACTGACGCTGGAATCTCCTAAAAATACTAAATAATGATTATAAGATTGTATGTTTTCCCTTGTTAAATGACAATTCATTTACATTTAGTCTTAGATTATGTGGAGTGTCTGGTATACAAGTGAATGTATAAGTTGTTACAATGGAGACAATTACATATTAGAAGGAGTGCATTAATATTAATGCGCTGAGTTGCCTTTCAGCCAGAAGTGCTGCCAAAGCTGCTGCTATAGAAAATTAATCAACACCTTCTATACAATGTGTAATGTATAATGAGGTATAATGTCAACATGCGCAATGCGAAGTGTGAATAAACAGAGCCAGCTCTAACTTTTTGTGGGCTAAGACATAGTGTGTATTTATGTATTTTAGTGTATTTGGGAGTGATAATGACACAATTCAAATGATAGTAGGGTAAAAACTAAAATAATTGTCCTCCCTTGTTCTGTAGATGAAAACATGGAGACTGGAAAGTTTTACCGTCTGACCACACCTTGTACAGTACACTTCATTCTCACTCAAGAAGGCAACAGCAGAGTTTTTCTTCCCATAAAGGTTTAAAGGCATATTTCAGAAATTTCAGAATTTTATAGTACATTGGCTAGAATCTGGTAGATGTCTTGACCTTTCTAGAAATGTACACAATTGCTATCCTACTATGCCGACCCCAAAGCTGTCTCTTTTATTTATGGGATTCTCTATTTACATTACGGTATTGTATTTAGAATTTTGACCCAGACTTGCCACAGACAGCTTTGTTGAACCCTGAATATTGTGCAGCTCCAGTCCTGGAGGAACAGAAACCTTGCTGTCAGTCTGGTTTAATCAGACACTTAATCTTAATGTGGGTGCAGAAACCAGATCGGACCATGTGTTCTGTTCTCATAATGTTATAAAACCTGACACTGTGCTTTATAAGCCCAGTGTTACCTTCTTGTTAGTTCACTCAGTGGTGCTAATCCTCACCTAGCTAGTGTGTATCGTCTGTAAGGCTGCTTCCACACTTTTTTTTTTTTTCCAGCAGAGCTTCTAAAATTTAAAAAGTTCAGCAAAGTGCTGAGTCACATCCAGTGAACTTCCATTGCACTTGCAAGTTGGGGGTGGGGGGGCAAACGAGAAACACAACCATGGAGAGCAAAATGGTAGTATAAATCTAATCTTGTTAGTGAGCAGTTATAAGGGGGTTTATGAGTTTTTAATTGAAAATATTTAATTGCCAAAATACTAGTGCAGAAGGCAGCGTTTTTGCCTCGCAACTCCAGGGTCTGTGCGGTTTCCCCTGGGCTTCCTCTGGGTTCTCTGGTTTCCTCCCACCTCCCAAAAATTTGCCCCTAGTTGTAAATGTGTGTACATGTTTCCCAGCGATGGGCGTGGCATCCGATTCAGTGTGTATTCCTGCTTCACACCCAGTGTTCCGAGGATAGTCTCTGGATCCACCACAGGCCTGACCAGGATAAAGTAATTACAGAAGATGAATGAAAACACCTAGAGGCAATTTATTTTAGCCAATCCCGGCATGTTTTTGGGAAGTGAGAGGAAACTGGAGAACCTGGACCAAATCCACATGGACACGCAGAGAACATGAGAAACTCCGCACAGACACAAGCTAAACACAAGCTAAAGATCGAACCCTGGGACCCTCAAGCTGTCTGGTTTCTATTTTTTTTTTTTTTTTTTTTAAAAGCAAATACAAACATCACTATTGAATTCAGATTTTTGAGTGCAAATTCATATATTTAATACAACTTACTTTTTAATTTAAATATGCTTCCATAGGTTCGTGTCTGAAACTAAAAAAAGGTCTGATTGAGGTGCACAGGACAGTAACATTGTTCATGTTTATTTCTCCAAGCTTTGATTGCCTGATTCGTGATTCATTGGCTGTGAAGTGGACATGACTGATGCCACATCTGTGTTCAGGATTTTACATGATTTGGTAACTCATGCTTTGAAACACAATGTAATTATTTTTAGCTCTCTCTCCCTCTCTCTCTCCCTCTCTCTCGCTCTCTCTCTCCTTCTCTTTGATCTTTATTACAAGAATTTTATAGATACTGAGATAATTCACTGTGGATGTGCTGTATTCTTTCTAATCTCTGGACACAGAGCTAACCACAGAGCTTGGTCTCTTCCTCTGGTCTATAAAAGAGGGAGACGAGATACAGACATGAAAGCATGGGAGAGACTGTGGCTCATTCAGTCCCCACTATAAGCTCGTTCTCTGTCTGTGTGCCCTAATTCAGAGAGAGAACATCCTTCGAGAGTGGCCAAACGGCATGAATGGAGGAGAGAGAGAGAGGGAGAGAAAGAGAGAGAGAGCACCAGAGCATGAGAGAGAAGGGAGAGGAATAGAAGGATAGATGCACGGGATGATAGTGATGATATATGATGGGGATAGATAGTGAAGTGAGGAAGAGGAGGAGTGTGAGTGAGATGATTGGATGAATGGATCCACGCAGGGAAGAGCGTGAGAAGAAAGTTGAAGAGAGACACATGGCAGGAGATAGAGGGTAGCAGGGGGGTTACTGAGAATGAAGGAGAGAAAGAAGTGAGAAACGGAAAGAGGAGAAAGTAAGACAAGACAAGAAGGAAGGACAGAGGGAAGGAGAATAAGTGAAAGAGAGACAGGGCGTTAGGGAGGATGATGGACGAGCACAGATAATATTTCTCGCTATTTGTTTAGAGAGCTCTCATAGCTACCCAACTCTATTCCTGGAGATCTTTGTTTTTGCAGCATTTATCTCCAACTTTAATAGAGCTGATGTGGTTAATCAAGGGCTGTGTCTCAAATCACATACAACCCTCATGTACAAACCCACTTAAAGTATGTTCTATACACTAAACTAAGTACACAGAATAGTACTTAATATTAAGTATTAATAGTAGAATACTTTTAAATATTGGGTCATAGTAGTAAGGTAGTGTTTATCTTAGTGTACAGACTGACAGCACCCCAAGCTCAGGATCGACCCTGGTCCTTTACTACCATGCAGTCCATTCCATTTTATTTTAAGCTTATTAAAAAAATTTTCATTTGTATAACAAGATAAACTCTGTGTACACTGGACTCGCATTTTACTTAGTATTGAAGATAACTTACAACTAGACATAGAATGTGAAATCTAGTATTGGGTTAGGGGTTGCAATAATAACTGGTAATAACAAATAACTATTAATGCTATAGCTAGCTGTGTTTTTTATTTGCCCTGACTACAAATGCTAACTGATATGGACATTGATTATTTCTTGCAGTGCTGCTGTTCTCTGTTATAGCCAGCATGTTAATAAGACAAACTAACAGTAGCTTCTTTAGCTTTTAACAGATAGCTACGTTAGGTAACTAGCATCATTGGTATTTTGAAAAAGACACAATATGGCCAAAAGTATATGGACACCCAATGATCACACCCATACGTGTTTGTTGAACATCCCACTCCAGATTTATTCCCCGTTTGCTGTTATAATAAGCTCCACTCTTCTGGGAAGGCTTTCCACTAGATTTTGGAGCGTGGCTGTGGGGATTTGTGTTCATTCAGCTACAAGAGCATTAGTGAGGTCAGGCGCTGATGTTGGGATGTGAGGAGGTCTGGGGTGCAGACGGTGTTCCAGTTCATCCCAACGGTGTTCAGTGGGGTTGAGGTCAGGGCTCTGTGCAGGACACTCGAGTATTCCACAACAACTTTGGCAAACCATGTCTTCATGGAGCTCTCTTTGTGCACAGGGGCATCGTCATGCTGGAATAGGTTTGGACCCTGAAGGTCCAGTGAAGGGAAATTGTAATGCTACAGCTTAAAAAGACACTCTATACAATTTTTTGCTTCATACTTTGTGGTTTGAGGAAGAACCACATACAGGTCTGATGGTCAGGTATCCACAAACTTTTGACCACATAATGTATGTTTTGTGTTCATTGCAGCTCCTTTCATTATTATAATATAACAATTTTTGTAAAATGATTGAATGAAATATGTACAGTATATAAATGAATGTCTTCCTACTGAATATTAGTTCACATTTTACCTGAAACACTTCCTTGATTGCTTTTGCAATCAATGATATACATTGCAAGTCAGTATGAAGTCTGGTGTTACATCAAGGAAAATCTCAAACGTTTTTTTTTCCCCAATGGTTATGGTTGAAATTCTCTCTTTAAACATGTTGATACATGGATACTTTAGAGGACTTCTGACTCCTCGAACAGTTTGTTGTTGATGTTGGGTGCTGCCTCTGTTGTAAACTGATTTGGGAAAAGTGTCTGCCTAATGAATAAATGCAAATGTACATGATGTAAATGAGTATGTGCTGGATGACTGACTTATGCTGTTGCTGGTCTCATTTCCTTTGGGATCAAGCAAGTCATTAATATTCCAGCCTGGATACATAAAACAGTGCATTATCCATTGTGACACGTCTTCGCTGGTACATTGCATGTGCAGCAGAAAGATAATCATAAAAACAATGTTTTTTATAAAAAAAAAAAAAGTTATGTTTGTTATGATGATCTGAACTGCCATTCAAATATATAAAAAATTAGTTTTTAAATAGTTTTTATACCACAGCACTGTTGAATTCTTGATTCTGATTAGTCAGAAGGTGTTGATTAATTTTCTCTAACAGCATCTCTGACTGTTCCGACTGTAATTTAAACCCCAGGTATTCTTTCTAATTTATTATAATTTCTATAGTAACAGCTAAATCATACACCACGTAAATGGATTTGAAAATTCTGTGTAATCATTGATATGGTAAAGTTTTCTGTAAGCAGATGATTATTTTTTGAAGGAGTCTCCAGTGTCAGCCCATCGTTACACTCAGCATTATTACGGGCAGAAATATGTACGAGTTTGTGCATTTTCTTATGGTTTCTCCATAACATAAGCTGCACTTTTCTGTCTTATTAACTTTTCTGTCTTATTAAAAAAAGAGAGGTTGGTGATGGAACAACTTCACTTAACTCCCATATATCTCTAACTTTATGGCTTTATAACGATACTGCATTTGAAGATTATAGCCAAAACTAGTAGAAATGTTTTTTCAGTCTAAAGTTTCTAAAGCCCTCTACAGCCATACTTTCAGTTAAAACCATGTATTTTTGAACGATTCATAAATATAGGATGAAAATTGAATGCTTAAAAAAAAGACAAACAGCTGTATATTTGCAGTTTCAAAATTACTCATTGTTACATTTATGTATTTACATACTGTTACTTCTTCCAGGAAAACAACTCCTTACCAGATCCAGATGGAATTGTGAAACCCATCACACATTGGATTTGGATTTGCTTGTCCTCATAGTATTTAACCTCAGATAACAAGCCATTTTGTTCCCTGTTTCTGTGGCCAGATGTGTCGGTAAGCCTGCTGTCGTTGATGGTGACCTCATGTGGCCTGGCTTTGTTTGGTGTCTCGCTCTTCGTGTCATGGAAATTGTTCTGGGTGCCATGGCGCGACCGCTTCTGGCCCTCCAGCCTGAAGGAGCAGCAAGGAGAGCAGCAGCCAGTACTGACCGAAGAGGAACTTTTGGAGCGCGAGTACAGCGCTGATTTCTTCAAGGACACTTCAGTGGCCACGCTGGTGCCCGAGTCAGCCATGAAGATCAGCCACACGTCACCGGACATCCAACTGGAGGCGCAGACCAAAGCCAAGGAGCACAACCACGTGCACATTGCACGTGTGCAGAGACAGATCACCGACCCCACTTCATCCGTCCGGTAAGCTCCGGTCTTGCTTTGCTGAACTGAAATTAATTTAATAATCTATAAATAATATTTGTCCCCAAGGATCTTTTGGTTGCTGGACATCAATCATTATTATCAGATCAAAAGAATTGACACTGAAGAACTTCTGCAGCGACAGTGTGCACATTGATGTTTGTCCCAGACTTGTAGAAAAGGTTTCGTGAAAAATTTAAACATTTTCCATTCACATCAAATTTAATCATTTGGCCAAGACATGTTTAATGTCTAAAGTTTTGTTCTCTAATTTTGCAATGGAGCTACAAACAAGGGATGCCAAAGGTACACAATAACAATTTGATAAATACAAGCCTACATTTTCATATACTTGCTTTAAACCTTGTCATTAAGCTATGGAATCCTATTGGACTTTTTCTTCATAGCAATTGTGAATGGTAAATACATGGGGTGTATTTACAATTTTATGTTAAACATGGAGTCATTAATATAATTTGCACAATTTCCAGCTTGGAACAATTCCAGCAAACTTTAGCTTTAGGTTGGCTCTGGTCTACCAGACTGCATTATGGGGAAAGAGATTCAGGTTGTCCAAAATGGCTGCATCTGTAAGGTTACAGTATGTAGCTGCATGGTGGACATGCTGCAAATACATGCGAATATCCAGTGCAAAACTACAGTAAACTACATACAAACTACCGAGTAACTATTTTGTGGGTAAAAGAAAAAAAAAATTACAACACTCTTCACTTAAAAGGAACAGTTATGGCTTGTATTACAAACTGTAACATGTAGCTAATATTTGAAAACACTAAGCTTAAACTTAGTCTGAAGAAGTTTAGCTATACCCCCAGCTTCCTCTTCTGCATTAGGAAGCAACTCAGCAGACATGTCTTTCTTTGAGGAAACAATAAATAAAACTTTATTTTGCTCCATGGTCATCAGCGATCTTTCTAGTCATCTCTGTCAGCCTGACTGATGTTATGCTTCAGGTAGAATAATAAAACTTGGTTTAACAAGATTTCTTGACATGGAGGACTGTAAATAACTAACAGAAGTACACATGCTGGTTTTCTTCCTGCAGACATAACTCCATTCGGAGGCAAATGAACCTCTCAAGCCCTGAGTTCAGCCCGGCTCAGTTCCAGAGACAGGAATCCTTATCCGGGCCGGGTCTGGGCCGGATTAAGCCGGAGCTGTACAAGCAGCGCTCTGTGGACACGGATGACGGTAGGAGAGCGGACAGCTGTGGCCGTCTACACTTTGTCCTTAAATATGACTGTGACCTGGAACAACTGATCGTGAAGATCCACAAGGCTGAGGATCTGCCTGCCAAGGACTTTTCGGGAACGTCGGATCCGTACGTGAAGATCTACCTACTGCCTGAGCGCAAGACCAAGCATCAGACCAAAGTGCACCGCAAGACCCTCAACCCTGTGTTTGATGAGGTCTTCTTATTTCCTGTGGCGTACGGCGAGCTGCATGCTCGCAAGCTGCACTTCAGCGTCTATGATTTTGACCGCTTCTCACGCCATGATCTCATTGGCCAAGTAGTGTTGGACAACTTCTTGGATTTGCCAGACTTCCCTGGGGAGACGAAACTCTGCAGAGATATTCTCTACGTCACTGCGGTAGGTCATTTCTTCAATTTAAGTTATGGAAACAGAGCTGGTGCTTAGTTTGTTATACTTCTTTGCACCTTTGTCAAAAAGCGATCTGCATAATGTGTATCAAATCCACTAACTGAGGCTCAAGATCCTCTCCAACAAACACAGTATACAGAGAGTGTAAAAACATGTACAAACTTCGGAACACTCTCAAAAAAGTCTAAGCAAATTTACTAAGAGAGTATACAAAGAATTGTGTTTCGAATGTGCAAAATAGCCTGCCTCTTTTGAGTGCTTGCCTTAATGAATATGCAAATTGGGGCTTTTAACTAAATGCGGGATGTTTTCGATTACAAATTGGTGTAACTGCGTGTGTAAATGAATACACCTGAAGGGCAAGTATTAAATTTATATAAGCTAATTTGACAAGGCTTGTTATATTAAGAACATTTCTCAAAACGATGTCTCTGTAACATAATTAGAAAGTTTCCCAAAATTAAAATTTTTATATTAAATATTCACTGATCACATGATCAAACCTCTGATGGAGACACCATAAAAAATGAACACTTTTTTTTTTTTTTTGTTTTCCCCCAAATGTCTCCCTAATTTATTCAAGGCCAATTCCCACCCTTCAGTTAGGACTTCCCTATCATATGACAGCTTCCGACCCAGGGAGGGTGAAGGCTATTATGCTGTTCCTTCAAGGCATGTGAAGCTAGCTGACCGCATCTTTTTGAACCTGCAAATGACAGGGGGTGACATGACGCACTTGGAGGAATGTGCTATCCGCCACCTTCCACCTGCATGAGGTCACAGACACCCATGACTGGATAGTGTTGTTGTGATTGATAGGGGAGAGAGAGTATGCCAAACCCTACCTCCCTAAGAGCTCGGTCAATTTTGCTTTCCTGGCCATGGATGACTGTAGCATCATCAGGATTCAAACTCATGATCTCCAGATGATAGGGCAAATGCTTTTCTGTTGCACCACTCAGTATAGTGCCCCATGAACAGTGTTTCGAGCATTCAGTGCTCCTGTTTGAATGAAACCTGCGCCATCACAACAATGTGAAAAAAATAAATAAAACAAATGTTGTGTGAACATAAAGAAATTTCTCAAAAACCAAAAATAGTCTTTTTAAAACCAACTACTGATTAAGTACTTTTGTATCTACATTTACGTTTATGGCATTTGGCAGACGCCCTTATCCAGAGCGACTTACAATAGTGCTTTGAAGTCTATCTAAGAGCAGAAAAGCACCTTCTCGAGAGCTCCTCTTTGTTTGGGTCCTTTTAAATTTTTATTAGGGGTGTTTAGCTCTAGTGTACATCATATATTGGTTTTAAGAAAGCTGCTCTCTTGTGACGGCTTTAAAGCATCAATCACAAAGCTACAATATCATTCGGCCAAGTCTTAGCCTCAGACAAGCATTGGAAATCAATAGGACGAATCTGTGCATTGATAGAAGTGCCAGGTATAATTATACAAACCACAAACAAAATTGCATACTTTGACAGCAGCACCCAAAAGAATCGATGCATAATTGGATCAAAGATAAGAAAGGATGCTTCAAATCCTGTCAATTTTATTCGCATAAGATTTTTTTAAAATAACCTTTCGGAGAAAGTGCGTCACCTCAGCAGCAAAGCCAGCTGACGCCTGTGTGGAGTTATTACAACCAGATCGATAACTGCTGAAGGGCTTTGTGTAGAATGTGTGCAGCTTAGACCCGCACCACTATGAAGGAATAGTCTCTATGTGGCATCACGAAGAGGTTAATTACTGGAGCGAAAGCATGTCGTGTACGTCCGAAGCACGTCTTCATTCGTCGCATCATTGGTGGTCCTGTAAAAAGCTGCAAATGTTCCGTGCTGCATTTGAATATATGTGTCAGGATGCTCTTTATTCTCAATTACAGGAAATGAGGTCACTAATCTGCAGGCAAGCTGACATTAAAAGCAGGCAAAGCTCTGAATGATTCTGAGATCCAGGCTAAAATGAGTGCTGAGGGTTTATAGCAAAGGAAATGGGAGTTTTTTAAAAAAAAAATTTTTGCTGTAGCTTGAAGGGCAGCCTTTAAATGGATTATTTCTTTATTATTTCTTCATTAGCATCATCGTTCATGATTATGAAGCCAAGTCACTGTGGTGTTCTCAAACGCATCCTTGTTAAGCAATAAAAATGGAGACTGGCCATGAAATTATGATAAGTGCACTGTTGTGATGCTAGCAGCTCTCAGCGATATTTCACTGTGGACTGTGAATGTCTGAAGGATAACGGGGCCGTAATGAGACTCTGGGTGCGTAGAGGTGTCACTTTTTTAAAGGACGCATTCTGAACTGAAACAATATGCCATATAAACATTTAGGAGCAGTTTACCCACAAGACTTCTTTTAATGAGTGCTCGGTAGGTTCAGCGAATGTGACAGCTCGGCCAATTAGTGTCACAGGCTCTTGTCTTCAGCTTGTTAGTCATCCTAACCATTTGTACCACAGAGGATTGTGTGTAACTGTGTGTAATAAGTGTTGCAGAGCCCCATTCAAACAATGTTCAGCAGTGTTCAGGTAGAACTGTAGAAGCGAAGCTAGATATCAACCCTGATCTCTCTCATGCTTCAAGAAAATAAAAGTATGTGGATGTTTTGGTGAGGCTTTGGAGGTGTTATCTGCACAGGGTTTGGTTTGATGGGAAAATTGGGTGATTCCACGATTGTGCCATTTAGCCCTTGTATCTCTTAAAACGTAAACCTAAGAATCATTAAAAATCATTTTCCAACATCGAATCTTAGCATTTAACTATTCAAAAAAATGTGTTAACCCATCTCAGACAGCTTCCAGAAAACGTTCCTTTTGCTCTTAAATAAGTAACTGTGTTGAAATGCAAAGCATCTTTGCTAATGGAATGAAGACATTCGGGGCAGTTTAATCCAGGGGTGTCCAATCTTATCCGTTAAGGGCCAGTGTGGGTGCAGGTTTTCATTCCAACCAAGCAGAAGCCACACCTGAGTCTATTGATAGCCAAGGTCAACTGATTAAACAGGTGGAATCAGGTGTGGCTCCTGCTTGAAGGGAATGAAAACCTGCACCCACACTGGCCCTTTGTAGATAAGATTGGACCCCCCTGGTCTAATCCTTTACTTTAGTTTGTTAAATTAATAAATCAGTCTGTAATTTGGGTAATGGATTTGTATTTTCAAAGTGACCTCATCAGTCAGTTTTACAATATCTCTAAAAGGTAATGAAAAAAAAAGAGAGAGATCTCGTACCTTTCTTCTTTCCATGATCTTCAGGAAATTTGGATTTGGCTTGTGGAATAATCCAAATATTTCATGGGGTGAATGTGTTCAGGTAACAAAGTTGATTGAATGTGAACTAAAAAGTACATTGTTCATAATGGATGACTCCTGGATAAAGGATGTTTCAAGCATAAGTTGGATGGATTCAGACATTAAAGCGAAAATCAGATGATTTTGGATGTACCGTAATAATTATAATTTAAGGTAAAGTGTAGTAGAGTGTAATTTTAGTGTTGTTTTTTTTTAACAATTTGTTATTTATCTGAAGCATGCATATACTGTAGGTTGTTGTGAAGGTCACTACTTGCATTTAAATGGTCTTTTACGTCTATATACATTTTTAAATGTAATATCAGTGAGACACCTCAGTCTTGGACTGTTACTAAAATTTTCCACATTATTACTGACGCTTAAAGATGAATAACTGAATAATTGATAAGATTAGAATTTCAAATGTATTTATTTGAAAGACTTTGAGGCAAAATCGAAGCCAAACATATACTCTATTTGGATTAGAAAAAAAAGGGTTCTTTCAACGTTTGATGTTTCTAGCTTTCTAAACAGGTTCTACTTGGAAGCTTTCGTAAAAGCCAAACCAAAGAACTCTAAGGTGCAAGATTTAACCTCTGTTTTTAAGAGTGTATGTTTTCACAGAGCTTTGCAGTTTAGAGTTAAGAATCTTGCTCAAGGGTTCAGCAGGAGTTCTCTGGTAGCCTTGTTCTATGAGCAAGGTGCTGAATCCCAGACTGTTGCTTGATTTCAAACTATTCTGCACATTGCCACAGCAACAGAATTGGTTCTCTGCACCAGAAAAGCTGCTGGTCTGGAGCCAAGATTCAGTAACAACAGGGGCTTGGGGATGGCATCATTTTCTCACCATAACAACAACTCAAACAACTCAAGTTATTTACCTGAACAGCATTCAATAAGATATTGGGAGGCACCAATCCAGTCCATAACATGACATTTAGTTCAGAATTATGTTGTGAATATGCAGTATATGTTATACTGCATGGTAGTTCAGATATATGTACTTAAAAGGTGATAGCTGCATTTAAAAGTTGCTGTTTCTGTCCCATTAGGACACTTCCTGGTCCATGAAGCTATTAAACAGAAACGGAAGATGCTCTTGTTTAATGGCTTCTAACTGATAAGCGAGGATGTACTGTTCCTTTGGAAATGTGCCACCATGGTTATTAATTTGCCTATCAAGCCGAACCCTGGGCAAATGCCAATCACCTTTTTCCCCGAGTGCCATGAGTAACCATCTACATATTTTTATGCTTTATTAAGCTTTAGAGTGATCAGGGAAGGAGGATATCTACTTCACAAACCTCCCACGTGTGATTACGCAGGCCGGTTATTAAAAACAGTTGGCTGGTCTCCTGAACATATGTCAGTACTGTCATTTGCACTCATCCTGCATTGATGGCTCACCCCTAAGCATCTGTTAGCATTTGTGAAACATACAAGAGCATAGTAGGGGTGTTTGAAATATTCATGGTATGATAACCTAGTCTAAATATATCACGGTTCAACGTATCATATCATATATCATATCATACAGTATCACACAAGCCAGTTGTTAAAAATGACAGGAAGATCTTTGTACAAATCTTTGCACATTCTTATATACAGTATAGTAACTTTTTTATAAAATCTCTTGCACTTGGTCAGCAACACCAGTTTCTTCTCTGTGTTTGATATCTGTAGGGTATGATGATGTTAGGAACATTCTAGGAACAGCAGCAGAGGTAGCAATGTAAAGCGTTTAAAACAGTAGCTGATTACAAAGCACTTGGCAGTTTTTTTCCCCTAAGTGCCTGGTGGTTACCGTAAAACCCTGCATAAACGCACACTCCAGTTTCTACCACATGGCTCGATCGTGGTGCAGAAACGGCGGTTGCTGTCGTGTGAGTTAGGGCAAGTGCAAGGGGAAGGGTAGCAAAACAAGACATGAAAGGGATGAGAACCACTGAGGTAAGGTAAAAAGTGAAGGGGTATACATTATGTGATAGAAATGCATTTTAATCTGTATTTTGAAAAAGTCTACGGTGAAGTAACGACCATATCACATCATATTCTGTGCCTAACTGTGGCAGTGTAACACACCTATCCCGTGGTTATGCTTGGTTTGATTTTAAAGTCTTGTGACTTTCTAAACCACCAGTGGCATCTTACTTTGGATCCCAGAGGTTTGCATCAAAGTGTCAGCAAGCATCTGAGGCCTTTCCAGCTCTCATATTATATAGGTCATATCTGTTGGGACATGCAGCATTAGACCAGCCACAGTACGTACATAAATACATAAATCATTTTCAAGAGACCTGATTATGTGTATGATATCCTACATGCAATAGAGCTTTATCTTTTATTAAAATATACATTTTGGAGTTGGATTCATATATGCATGTAGACTCGTTGTGAAGAAATTATGATATTAGACATAAATAGTCTGAATGCGTGGATTTAAGTGTGCATGTGCTGAAGAAAGAAAGAAATAGAACACAGAAGAAATAGAACTAGAGGATATTTGAAATTTGCATGTGGTTTCCTCAGTTACACTTTTATACACAGCCGCATGGCACAAGTGGGCGTAAGAACCCCTGTGGTAATACTACAGAGGAAAGTGTTTCCCTGTTCTTTGAAGGTGAAGGCAATGCTGAGTCTATGGAGGAAGAAGAAAATGTTTGCTGTTCACACATGCTTTTCGCCCTCTTGCTACACAGTTCTCACTGCTGTGATTACATTTCTGTTCACATCACTACCTTTAATCCTTCTAATCTTCATATTTAGAAGATCAACCAAGAATAGAGGTAGTGCAGTGAGCCTCAGAATATATGGTAAATATTAAAATGTTTGTATGATACCAAGGTTAAGTGTTATATCAAACATTCAACAAAGATTAGATGAAAAAAGTAAACCATAAATATGATGAAACATTGCGTAAACCCGAGCTGAATTTACTGCTCAGATAATCGACGTAGGCATGGCCTAATCTTCAAATTACCATGATTGATTGTACATCTCCCAACAGAGAGATATCAAACTTAACTATAAAGTTATTTCAGTGCTAGTTAGTTTTTACTGCCTAGGTTACCTTTTACTCACTAGGTTAGCTTTTGTTTGCTTGTTTGCTTTCATTTACTAGTTTAGCTTTCTCTTGCTAACTTGCTTTCGCTGCCTAGGTTAGCATTTACCATGTAGGTTAGCTTTCACTCGCTAGTTTGCTTTGATTCACTAGGTTAGGTTTTTCTTGCTCGTTTGTGTTCACTGACTAGGTTAGCATTTACTCACTAGGTTAGGTTTTTCTTAATAATTTGCTGTCCCTGCTTAGGCTGACATTTACATCATAAGTTGTCTTTCATTCTCTAGTTTGGTTAGCTTTCACTTGCTATTTTGCATTCACTGCTTAAGTCAGCTTTGCTTGCTAGGTTACTCAGACGCAAAGTGAATAATTTTGTTAAAAGCTATATTGCGGATACGACCAACGTCAGCCTTGTGACTGGCTGGATTGTGTAAGAATGTCTGCTTAAGATTAGAAATTCTGACATAGTACATGTAAACATTAGAATAGTCACTAATTATTAATCATTCATTTTGCACATTGTGACCCGTGTGATTAGCATTAGCCTAATTAGAGAATCATAATGGATTTAGGTGGTGCTTTAACTACAAGCGATCATAAAAACAGGACTGGATTTGGATCTCTGACTAGCTCTTGGTCAGAGAATGAAGCACATGGATTTGTAAAGCCGGCTTTACGACATACAATTTTTGTCCCATCTACCATTAGAGGAACCTTATTGATCTTCATCAACATGGAGAACAAGTTATCACACAGTTATAGAATTTAGCCACGACTTTATTTTATTATGTCAATGTAACACAAAATAATTTTAAAAAAACCCACAGAAATTGTAGTCTAAAACTGGCTTTAGATGCAACTCTGCCAGCAGTGATATTTGACATTTCTGAATTAAGTCTGAACTTTAAGCTGTCTGTCTTATTCAAGGTCTCTAATGGCAACAGCCCTTCGACAAATCTCTGTTTACCTGACTGTTTACTTTCCACTGTTTACATTACTGGAAACTGTTTCTAGGTCATTTAGACCGTTCTTATCGTCATATTTCCACTAATCTGGTTTGATCAGTTTTACTGACATGGTTAAGCTTTGATCCATAGTTTGTATTTTATAAATGGGATCTGCATTTGACTTGGAATTGGCATGGTGTGTTACATTAAAGAGAGAAAAATGTGCTAAAAAAAAACAAATAAATTCCTTTGTCATTTGAAACCCAAACACAAAATCCATAATAACATTATGCTGTATGTAAATCATTGTTTGATCAGTTGCATTTGTCCTGTAATCCATGGGCCACCTATAAATAAAATACAAGCTAGTTAACGTACGTAAAGGTCAATCCATTCCTCCCAGCTAGAGAGAAGGAGACACGGAGACAGATATTGAAGGAGGAGTAAAAGGTCAATCGGGATGATTTACTGCTACTGAATGAGCTGTCAGGAATGTTCACCTCTGCAATAAGGATATTTTCCTGCCCTGAGATATGTGACGACATTTCTACAGGAACTCTAATCGCATACTTATACAAAGACATTAAAAGTTACACTCTTTGCAGTACTAGTATACGTTTGCAAAGTTTACTGTGCTAGGATGTGATCTTGTTATGTTTGCATCGGTATTTCAGCAACAACATGCCAATATGCTAAGTGATGCTAAGGCTACTGGATGAAATGTTCAGAGGTCATAATCCTGGAATTCTTTATTGTCATGGGTACACTTGACAATCTTACTCCACACCACCAGAGGTCCCCATCACCTGAGTACTAACCTCCTTAATGGGTAAACAAGTTCACCTGATTCCGATCGTTTCCTCTTTCAGAGACACTCTATAAATATTTGTGAACTATATAAACACTTGTGAAGTCTTGCCTACTTATGCCTACTTTACCTTCTGCAATTCCGAGCCTTTTGTTATTTCCTGTTCGAAATTACGGTATTTTGAATATATTATTATACTTTGATTTTTTTTAGCATGTTTGCTGTTTTATACTTTCGGACCATACACTTTCGGACCATACACTTTCGGACCATATACTGTCGTTGTTTGATCGTTACATTACTCAAGTAAAAGTACAATTACCCTAAATAAATCTTCTGGTAAAAGTTGTAGTTTCAAATTCTGTACTCAAACTGAAGTTAGAAAAGTGACCAAGAAATCAAGAAACATAGTTACAGCTATTTAAGGCTAACTAACAACAGCTTTTTTTTTTCCCTAATCGCTGAAATGTTAGCTCGCATTGATTACTCTGTACATAAAAACTAGCTGAATGCTACTCACTCCTTTTGTCGCATCTGATATGAGAATTTGAATTGTGAAATATCTAAAACTATGTTTTGTTGTGTAACCCAGTAAAATTTAATGAGGTTAAGATACAGTCTTTTTGCCATAGTACAATAATGATTTATGAAGTTTGTTGTTTATTGTTCAGTAAACTTTTTGTGCATTTCAGTTCTAGGTTTTGTATATACAAGCATTTTTTACAGTCTAAAATGTAACTTAATGCTTAATGCTACTGTAATTTAATGCATTGTGTTGATAAACAGCTTTGCGTGCGTTATTACACTACTACGAATTACAACAATGACAAAATCAACAGTAAAATTAAATGAAATTTTTCTTAGTGATGGGTTGGTTACTATTTTGACTTACAGGAATAGAACAGATGCCTGTTAAAGGCTATGTATTGTTTCAATAAATCATATAATCACAGAAATATTCAATTGGTCACAAAAGCAACACACCTTTCACTGTTGTGTAGCTCCAAGTTGGCTAACAGTCAGTGATTTCAAGTTACACGGTTACATTTATATTATTCTTACATGCCTCTATTCATTTCCACTTATCATAAGCAGTCAGTGTCAGTATTTTGGGATGACGTACACCTTTAAGGGGTTCTTAAAACAGAATAAAAGGTTAGAGTAGCTCCAGAGGGACTTGTGAGTCCAGATAATCACCCAAGATGGACTGCCTGCACTCTCTCCCAGCCAATATTGAACCTCTGCACAACCGTGCTATAATCTCATTGACAGCGTGTGAGTGACCATAATTTCACCGCTGACTTGATTTAAGTGCTTATGAGAATGGAGGCGACTGTTATCCTATAGTCTACAGATGGAAGGGCGTGATTGAGTTAGCGAGCCTGAGAGGAGCGGTGGATTCGCAAGGCCCAGCCCTTAATGCCTAGCACACACAAAGAGGCTGAGTGCTAGAAACATTTGCACACAGTTAAAAACTGGTGAAACGTCACTTTTTTCTTTCCCACTAAACACTTTGGAGGCATGACCTTATAGGAAAAGAATCAACAATGGGGTGGTGGGATGCTGCCCGAAGTGATGGAGAATTACTTCAACCACGTTAAAGTCGATTATTTTCCTGTAACATCATGTCCTAAGGTGTTTTCTTCCTCTTATACAACAGCAAAGTAATTAAACAACAAAATAATTAGTATCCATATATAGTTACATTTACAGTTAGTTCCTGATTATGACTTATATCATAACAGCTATAAACAAATGTTCCCTTAGCAGCCTCTCTTTTTTCTTTCTGTTGAAGTTAATAAGAGGAAAAAACACACCTCGTCACATTACGGAGAAACTGCAAAGCGTAAAGTCGGGCGGCGGAAAACTTACTGAATGTTCCGTGGCCCTAAAACTGAAGACTTCTTCCATAAATGTTAAATAAACATCTCCTCACAGAAAGCTTCATTATATCAATAAATGCAACAGCATTTTTAAGCATGCTTAATCTGTTTATTACTCTTAGACCATGTGAAGCATCCACCGTACAAGTCACTGTGAATTAACCGTTTCTATAGAAACGAGAATGTACAGTCTTCTCCAAAATTACGGGAATGACAAGGCCAATTCTTTTATTTTATTTTATTTTTGGCTATACACTTTCGATCTCAAACCCAAGTGTATTCAGTATATAGCAAAAACAAGCGAATTGACTTTGCCATTCCAATACTTTCAGAGGGGACTGTATATGTGCTATATAACATATAATTCCATTTGAATAGTTAAATTGATAGCTTTGTATTCCAGAAGAGCCAAAACCCACAGTTTGGGCTAAAGTTAAATCCTCCCCTGGGTACCCATTAGTCATCATAATAGAGCAGGCAGCAACTGAAAATGCTTCATTCTCTATTTTTAAATTGTTGAAAATGAAGCAACCCTCTTGCCCTTTTGCTAACGATGGAAAACACACTACAGACTAGAGGAAGTGCTTTTCATAGGCGCCCTTCCCCTTTATTTATAATGCAAAAGAAAGTTACTAAATTGTAGTTTGTGAATAGTGTTTGTATTAATGTGAATTCTTCTTGGCGAGTCAAATCATTTGGCTCAGCTTTCCGATAAGACCCGACTCATTTGACTCATCAGTGGCTCACTGCCATTTTTTCCCCCACAACTGGACTTTGGAAGCAATTTTAGACTCGAACCAGTCTTACCCTGGCTGCCTTGGATGTGGCTTTGTTTGTTCTTCACGACAATGTTGGACTTGTTAATGGTCAATTGGTAGAAATTGGTAGAAACTGAGTCTTGCAACTTTTGTGACATTCTCGGCTCCTGTATCAACCTGCGCTTGCAAACCAAGTAATGATATACTGTATTTAAACGTTGCTGACTATAATTTAATGTACATGTATTGTACCTGACTGCAGCTGCAGCATCGTTTCCCCCCTGTTGGGAAGTAATAAGCGTTGTTCCCAGTCTGACAGGTACAGTCAGGGGGACTCATCCTGATAATGAGCCTGTCTCTGCAGCTAGCCCTCCATGACCTTTCACTACAGATAAGAAATAAAATATCCTGCTGAGGGAAAGACCTGAGGGTCCTGAACCTCCCTGAACCTTCCTGAACCCCCATAACGAGGATCATTTACCTTAATACACACTTGGAGCTCTCTGGGTACACACAGGAGATGGATGTGTTAGGCAGGAGTCCGGAATCTCAGAAGACTTTGGCCTTTTGAATTTATATTTGTATTCTGTATGAGTACCTCAAGATCTCAGCATAGAGCCAACATGGCAATCGCTTTCATATATGACTGCATTAGGATGGTCAAGACTGATCTGACTCTTGGTAATAGTCAAAGTATGGACTCTAAAATGCTCTTAGTTATCATCTGGTCTAATCTTACAGTTTCCATTAATGTAGGTATATCAGTGAATAATTAGGAGCCAGTGGAAGTTCTGGTATCTGTGTGCTTGGGCAAGCGCCATGCACATTAGAAAGCCATTTAAGCTATGCACACCATGATTTATGACTTATGCATGTTTTAATATCTCCGTTTCTTCCATCCCGTTATGTAATTCTGTTGATGCACAGATAGGAACCAGAGCAGTGAAAGTATGCAGATGGACAGTCTAAAGCTTGAGGATATCTCTGTTGCTAGATTTCGAGTCGAGACCAAGATGTTCATCAACTGCAGTCAAGACAGGTCAAGATCAAGACTGAAGAATATGAAACCAAGATGCAAAACAGACAACCAGCTCTTTGCGTCTTTGTTTCACTGTGAAATTCTTAATGGTTTACAAGTACAAACTGTATTATAGACAAGGACACTGACTTTGCTGTGCTTATATTGACAAAGTAAGTTATTTTAGCTGTCTACCACAGCTTATTGGAGTTGAAATTAAATATTGAATGTAAACTCAACATGCAGACTTTCAGCTTTAATTTAAGAGTATTTACGTCCAAATGAAAGGTCTCTGAATTACAGCACAAATTATACCACCACACAGCCCATTTTCTTTTTTTACATCACAAAAACTTTTAACAAGTGTGTAAACATTTTTTTACCCACTGTATGCACTGGAAAAAGGTGTCTGAATGAAAAAAAGATGTCTGAATTCTTATTCCCGCTCACTGTATGTCAGACTGTTACTCAGCCATAGCATTCATTACATTTAGAGTGCTTGCCTTTTTATTCTTAATCATAGCATTTCTGAGTTTCTGTGAAGCCATGGTGTGTTGTTCTTGTGAAAATAGTGCTATTTTAAGAGAGGCGTTAATTAATTAGAGAGCCCCGCTCCTCCTGTGGGTGTGAAATGGAAAACTAGAGCTTGGAAAGGTGCAGGATTCCCTGATTGGGGAAATGCCTCTGAAAATGTTCCCACACAACTGACTGGTCACTGTAACAGAGTCCAGATTTCCTCAGTCACTCCACTGGATCAGAATCTCTCAGAGGAATCCACTGCATACCTGCAGGACAGCTGTAGCTCCAGCACCTGGGCGTTCCATCCACTGGGTGTTTTCTTTTTGTCTTCGTTTTTTTTTTCTTACCCTCAATCAAGGATCTCATCTGGATTTTTCACACCTTCGGACAAAAGCGTGAAAAGATGTTGTTGCTTATCTGGCACTGATAATGAGCTCAGAGCGATTTGTTTCTCAGGGTGTTGTGTGATGAATTATAAGGTACCGGAGATCATTTGCATTGACAATGGATGGGAATGTTGTACCATAATACTTGTTGTTTGCTCACATTAGAGGTTGGTAGTTGTTGAGTATATTTGTGTGTGCTGTGATTATCTTGCAGGATAACGTGGACTTAGGCGACCTGATGTTTTCACTCTGCTATCTTCCGACCGCGGGCCGACTGACCATCACGATCATCAAAGCCAGGAACCTGAAAGCCATGGACATCACAGGAGCCTCAGGTATTACGAGTCTTCATTATAACCTCTATAAAGGAACATCCAGCCTGAATGTCTTGCATAATAGTCTTTATAATAAACATGTGATCTTCAGTGGCACCCAAGATTTATTTTCCAACGAAATTGTTGACTAAGGTGACTTATTTAGTTTAAACTACTTTCATCGAGTAGGCAAAAAGTGACACTCACACAGACAGTAACCCAAACTCAGGGTCACCAACGTGTCGCCAAAATGGAAATTCTTTATTTATACATTTTTTTCTATTTACAAAAAAGTGGAATTCCAGGATGTTAAAAAGAAATGTGGATGTATCCTGCAACAAGACAAAATTAACAGAAAAATAGTGTGAAATGACATTTTGACATGACCGTCTGAGTCTGCAGACCTAATCTGAGGTACAAGAAGAATTCCAGGAAGAATCCAAAAGCTGCCCAGAGGACACAACAGAGGATGCAGGCAGTTGTAAAAGTGACGAGTGGGCAGACAAGTTATTAGATAATATTCATGAAATTCAGAAAGAGAGATTTAAACATTTAAACTAATATTTCAACTATATAATATAACTATAAATGAACAAACATCTGTAAAAACCAGCACGCTAAGTGTCTTGTTGCTATAAATTACATTAGTCTTCATTTTGTCCTAAGGGTATGAATACTTTTGCCATTGGACAGGTGTTTGCTGTGTTGACCACCTTGCACAATTGTCTGGATTTCACAAAAAAAAAAAAAAAAGGCATGCTGACATTTTACAAAATGTACTTTTTAGCAAACACAAAACATTGACATTTCAAGGTCAAAGGTTTCTGTATCAAATTATGTATGTGTATAAATTAAATTATTGATCATTCAGTAGTCTATTTGATATTTCTGTTACATTTCAGACCCTTACGTGAAAGTCTCCCTCATGTGTGATGGACGGAGACTGAAAAAGCGAAAAACATCTACCAAGAGGAACACTCTGAACCCTGTTTACAACGAAGCCATAGTTTTCGATGTCCCTCCTGAGAACATAGACCAAATAAGTCTGTTAATAGCAGTGATGGACTACGATCGGTAAGAAACCCTATATGCACTACAGTTGCCATTGCCAAGATTTTTCCTTTTTTTTTTTTCCTCAGAAGCCGATAAGTTCTGCCCAGGGTCAAAGCCAGAACTGTGGAGGCGTCTCATTTAAAAATCTTTTGGCTAAACCCAGGATTTAGTAGCAGTGGCAGATGTACTCCTCTTCTTCTCCTACAGAGTGAGCAAAAAATGCACTCTGAACTCTACTCTGCATGCAACAACAGATTCATATCATGCATAAAAATGTTGCCCAGATTTTTCCACTGACCACTCATCTAATGGAGCCCGTTGGAACCAACAGGACCTAATGGTTTTGAAAGGTAGGGCTAGATAGTACTGTCAAAAACAAAACCATTGAAGTTGATTACATTCCTATGACAGCACAACCCCAAGCATTTTTATTTATTAAAGAATGACAGGTCATACTTTTTATCCATTTATAGTTACGTTTAATGTTGTAGAACGTCCGCAAAACAAGCTCCTATTACCACTTACATTCTAAGAGCTATAAACAGTTCTATCGAAGTTAAAAGTTAAAAGACAAAATAAAATGCAACTTTTGTCATTTCCAAAAAAAAAAAAACAGGAAATTAAAATTTCATAAGTCTACACTAATCTAACAAGTCTACACTCTAAAAAGTAATTATGGCCTTATGCAGCATTTAGATATTGATATAATGTCCATGTTACTATAATACATTTTTGTAAATGTATGTATTTCTGTTTAATGAGTTAATATACACCTGCTATTATTTACCTTTTTGTTGAGCATACATATTTTACTCACTTTACTTACCGTAAATACGTAAAAAAATGCACGTCGAGCTATGAATCACTATTTCCAGTGTAAGATCTCGGATGGACAAAAGGAAGAAAGGAAGAAAGACACAGAGGGATAAAGGGAAGGAAATGGTGTGGGCGTTAGCTACAAAGTATTGTTAAGAGTGAATATTTTATGAGATGATATCATCTGGCGAACATCCCTATCCTCCCATCCTCAAGGCCACTCAGCCTCTCCTCATCGCTCACTGGGAAACACACATTAATGTCTCAATCAAGAAGCGCTCCAAGTAGCACACTCGATTTCAAACGAGATGGACTCTGTGATGTCTGGGGATGTTAGAGAGCATTTCTGAGGAAACCCTGCATATGGGAGAAGCATTTAAAGCCGCCTGTAGCTCTGTATTGATAGAAAGAAGGAACTGTGGCAAATGTTCGAAAGCCTGGCCAATTGTATTCTTATAGAACAGCTTTCTGTGCACCTATTTATATGTGACCTTTTATTCTGCATATGAGAAAATCCAAATGGATGTCAAGAATGCCTAAATGTTTCATACTGGCATGTTGCTAAAGAGAAAATATGATAAAGGCTGATGGAAGCAGGTTTTTTGAATTAATGATGAGGATACATTTCAGTGTGCAGTCCAGACTCTCCATGGCAACATTCAAAATGTCATACTGTAGTATTCGTACATCCAAATACTACACCACCTGTGGTTACATATGTCACTATACAATATGCCTTCACTTTTGGGAAAACAGGGTTCTTCAAGGGTTCTTTTGATAGTTTTGAGCAAGGTTGTACTTGAAAACCTCTCAAACAGGAAGCCTTCTGTTGCGGAGTTCTTGTAATGTGTGGTGCGTTGAAGGGGCAGGATGAAAGTGCATAAAATCAGTGGGCTGGTAATGAAGGGTGTGTCATGATCCTTAGCATAGGTCAAAACACAGGCCGGCAGCAACACACAAGGATGATCTGCACTCCTAAAAAAGGCGAGGGTCTAAAGCAGGAAGTAGGACCAGAACATCGAATAAGCAAGATCAAAGAAACACGGCTCACTTAACTTAATGCCATAAAGCATGATAATACTTCTCACTGAAACACAGACACAGGAGAGTACAAGAACACAAGCTAGTCAAACATGAACTGAAAACAGGTGAGAACAATCAGGATGTAAAAGAATAACAGGACAGGGGTGCGGACAAGACCAAAACAGAAACGTGAGCATGGAACAGGTTCTACTCAGGTTCTACACAGAACCTTTAACAGTTCTCCCACGTGGAAGCTTTTTGTAAGAGTGTATATGTGTGATGGCCTGTGAAAAATCCTTCACATGGTCAAATTTTTGCACATATCACAATCAGAAATAAAAAGTTCTAGCACTGTAAAATCTGATTACACCCCAGAAGTGAAAATAGAGAAAATTGCATTTTATTCCAATTCCACTCCAAGACTCATTGCCTACCTCTACATTTATACCGTAATCTACTTTTGGTTGAACAAAATTATTGCTAAGTACTTTCTTCTAAATCTCTTCCCTCACTTGATCTCTACTCACAACAGTGGAGAAATAGTCACTGATTCTTACACTCACTTCTGGTCTATTGGCTAAATTTCTTGTTAGTAGGTCATTTAAACATTTTAAACATTTAAAAGTCGACTGTTGTCTATACAGAATGTGTGAGTGCTCTTCTCTCTCTTTTCTTTATCCTTGATGATGATTTGTGGTGCAAGAACATTGCAGACATTTTGACAGCAGGTACCTAATTACAAACAGAATTAATTAGTATGACAGTATGACACGTAACTACTGACAAACGTGACTTGACTGTCTGAGGAAATCGCACTTAGCTAATAAGGTTTTAGCTACCTTTATGCTGACTGACATAACCTGAATAATTTAAGCTTCTCTCAATCCCAGGCTTACAGTATAAGGGGTTTAAGTATGCCATTAACAATAACATTAGCAGAGGTATGATTCATAAAGCTGAAGCTCACAGCACTCATGTTTATAGCTTTATAGCAAAGCAAATCTGTGGTCTCAAATCAACAAAATCTTCTGTTGTTCACAGTGTCGGCCATAACGAGATCATCGGTGTGTGTCGAGTGGGGAACATGGCCGAGAGCCTGGGCCGAGATCACTGGAACGAGATGTTGACCTACCCACGCAAACCCATCGCCCACTGGCACCCGCTCATAGAGGTGATGAAAAACAATCTAAGACTACGGCTAAAGGGTTGTGATTGTACTTAGTTAATGCTCGGCTGTAAGCTGTCAGTACCTAACCCTGTATTAGAATCTTGAAAACCAGACTCCTGAGTAGCACAACAGAAATGTGTTAGCCTTATCACTGGCTTTTCGTTGATTTTGAATTCTGATGATGACACAAAACAGCACAATTTGCTGTGCTGTCTGGGTGGGAAGGATCCTGTTACTCTCTCTTCTGTCAATCAGAGCAACACTAGTCAACTGTGGATGCCTGTGAGCTCGCGTATGCAGAAGAGGGCAGAAAGCTCTTTCCTCTAAGTGTGTTACAGGTGTGTTGGCTTCACATGTCTCAGAGGCAGCACATGCTAGCCTTCACCCTCCTCGGTTGGTACCTAGCTAGTGGGTAGGAATTGACAAAATGACCAGTTATGGAGAAAATGAGGTAATAATCCCCAAAAACCAATGGCCTAGGTCTGCATAAGGTCTGTTGTGTTTTAACATTTGCCATGTGTATAGTGCAGTGTCTTTTATTACATTTAGCTTTTGTATGTGCCTTATGTATAGTGCCTCATCGTACTTGTATTTTTTTAAGTCCTTTGTGCTTTCTTTTATTAATTATTTTATGTATTTTTCAGCCTGAATTAATTTGAGCTCCCATCTGTTGTTTTAACAGATGTGCTTTCTAAATAAAAAATGACTTCACCTGACTGGACACGCTTCAGAAGATATGAAAAATGAAAAACTAGCTGCAATCCTAATCAATGACTCCTGGCTGTTAATGTCAAATATAAAAAAAAACATTTAGTTAATATTCAACATCTAGCAAAGCCTGAATGTAGCACCAAGATAAAAATGAAACTGATGATGTTGAGATGGTCATGAGAACTCTCAGGGTGTGGCCTAATATTCTAATTAACATTTGATTGATGTTTGTAAGACTTCTAGCTTCAAGCAGAACTATACATAATGGCACAAGAAAGTGACATCACCTACATGTACTAATGAACGGGTGATCACAGTAGCCTAGTTTAGATTTCGCTCAGTTTGATTTTGATTGCGAACTTGCTGAGACTCAAAGAGAACTTTCATGTGCAACATATAGTTTTAGAAAAAAATAGCGTATGAGGCACACCAGTTTGTAATTGGTGAAAGTAAAGAACGTTTAAGCTTAGATTAGTCCTGCCTACTTTAGATTGAAAAGGAAGACATTTTGGCATGTATCCATTGGAATGTTGCTAATAATTCATACTTTGTGTAATAGTTCGTAATTATTCATACCATAAGACCAGCCCAAAACAAGGCAATCTTTAGGACTGAAGTTAGCTATTCTATTAAGACTATGGATGTGGGGAAAAAAAAGAACAAATCATGGCTGATGTTCTTGATACCAACACCGAGCCTCTACCCAACTCTTAAAGCATGCTGTTTCTAATAAGATGTTTTGTGTAGTAACAATTTCCTTGCTAACATTTCATATAACCTAGCTCAGGGCTCCATCCCAAATGGTTGTTGACATCAGCATGTGTCATGTGGTTTTATTTAGTGTATCATTTTACACGTGCTGTGCAGAGTAGGCTATAACTTTATATGGCTTCAGTTCATGGATGGATAAACAAGGTAAATGAAACATACTATAAAGGTTTTCTCAAATATAATATAAACCCCATTATGTTAAAAGTATGCATTCAGTCCTGCATTTAGTACTGTTCAGACAGGAATCAGATTTCCGGATATATGTCTCTTAAGTAACGTTGCCGGAGGACGTCTGTAGTAATTATGATCGATTCGCTTGGGATAAGTGATATCTGGATTAATCACAGAAATGTGATTGTCTTCACAATCTACACGTGGTCATTATACCAAAAGTTCCATTCATACCAGGTGCACCATTTATCTTTAATACAAATTGACTGATTTGACATAGGTTGCGTTTGATCATTATTGGTTAGATGTCCAAACATATATATGTAAGCTATGCCTGTGCTAGGAATTCACTGACTTACCTTATGTGTGGCTTCTCTGACATGTCCTTTTAAAATGTCATCTAAATATTAATGTTCTGCATTAAACTCGGACAATATTTGGTTTCCATATGGTTTCAGAGATGGTAGAAAAGAGCGAGCGCTTCCTGGAGATGTCTCCATACTAAAAAAAAAAAGATTACCACAGGATATAATCTAATCTTTACCAACATGTAAATTCGGATGGGATATATGTACATTACCTGTGGTTATTTTTACACTTACTTTTATAGATGGTATAAGTCAGAGAGATCTTTTCAGAAGCAGGAACATTCAGTCTGTTAAAATGACTGACATTATGGATTTGGACAGGATTAAAAATTTACCAGAAAAAATTACATTACACCTTCCCATGTAAAGGAAAAGGACTTCGGACAGATAACCAAGCCTTCTGATGTTATGCTGCACTCATTAGAATGAGAGATGTACAGCTTAGCTAGCTAACCCAGACTTGGCTTTTAACCAGCTAGCATGTCTATGCACCTTCAGTGGTTTTGGAGGAAGTTGCTAACGCAGTTTTTTTTGTTGTTGTTGTTGTTGTTTTTTTTGGGATTTTTACCCCACTTATTCCGAGACACATGAAGCCACCAAATCTTTTTGAGCTGCTACTCTGTATTAGCAGCTGAACACATGGAGTAAAGTGCTAACTGCCCTCTTCCGCATACATGAGCTCACAGATGCCCACGATTGGTTAGCAACACTCTGACTGACAGTAAGAATAACACCATCCCTCCCATCCAGAGAGAATGACCAATTTTGTCCTCTTGGACTCACAGCCATAGATGACTATGGTATTGTCAAGATTGAAATATCGGACATGTTATCATGTCATGTCATGACATTAATAGAAACACATCTGCCAGGTGCGACAGCTTTGCAAAACCTACTATTTTATTATATAAAGGCCTGCATACAGCCTTAGAAATATTATATTGGGTTTGGAATGCAAGAAACGAAACGTTAAAATATTGGTTCTGCTTAGAGTGAGTTGTGGCTTAGCTGTGTTATAGTCCAGTAGTGTCTTAAAATGTAGGTTAAATTGAACGAATAAGTGAACGGTGAGTAAAATAGGTTTAAAACAATGGTGTTGACCCTAAAGAAGGCTCGAGACCCACGTGAAACATAACAGCCTGTGTTTACTTCTGAGCTCTTTTGACTCCACACGGCCCCAGAAAGACTCGACACGTTTTTATATTTCCTCTTCAAGGCTTTTCACACAGTGCTTCTCTAGAAATCTTAGCCATGTGCAGCTGACCTCTTGTAACCTCAGTCTGTATTCCTCGATAATTCAATTCCCCAGCTACTCCAGCCAAGGTTAAATACTCTGCACCTTGGCTTTCTTCAGCGCATAAAAGGGACTTTATTTTGATGTCTGTTCAAGCTCTATTCATACGACGAGCTCTGAAAAAGCTGAGCACGGCCGAGAAGGCCAAAGTGAAGCCGGGAAAAAGAACGGAAATCAAATAAAGGATGCTGTTTGCTTGGCTAAGAGGAAAAAAGGGAGGTAGGGGCTATCATGGGTGTTCCTGACGAGGGCAACGGACAATTTAGGATCAGGGCTGAAATAACACCCACTAAAGATCTCAGCACCCAGAGGGTAATTTAAAAAAATTGAGTTAAAGTGCTGAGTTGATAATTATATTCCACTGGCTCATTGCTCTCTTTGGTGTGTGGAGTCAGACTGATTCTTTTAAGTTCCAGTGCATTATTCAGGGGAGTACTTGGATCTGATTAGGCTTTTCCAATAAACAGTACTGGTTTGAGTTGGAAAGACCAGCATTCTTTAAACATATATATATGAATTCAAAGATAGGCCTTTCAAACGGCCCTCAAAAGTAATTCAATGATTGCCTTAAAGAGGTAAGGTATTGGCAGATATCCTGTCAAATCCTGTAGCATTAACAGTAAAGATTAGGTAAGGAATAAAACACAGTAAAGCATGCTGCTATAGGAAAATAATTAACCAACTCAAAGCAGAGTTACTGTTACCCTCCTGAATTATTATTATAATTATTATTACTTATTCTACAGCATGTTCCAATGATTTCAGTGTTTTATTTATTAAAGAATGACAAGACATATTTTTAAAATGTTTATAGTTACATTTAATGTTGTGGAATGTCCGCAAAACAAGTTCCTGTTACCACTTACGCTATAACAGCTATAAACAATCATTTCCTCACCAGCCTCTGTTTCTTTCTCTGTTGAAGTTAATAAGACAAAATCATGCTGGTGAGAAACCATAAACCTCAGAGGCTTCCATTACTGTACACTATGTCATACTGGATACAAATGAACAAAGTGTTTAATTATAGAATGTAAAAATAAGACATAATGAAGATTAATGACTCATAGCAATGATTACACTAGTGAATCAACTAAGATTTTGAGAAACAAGAAATGAAAAATACATACACACAGAGTGATTAACTAGATATGAGGAACAGGCGATACAGATAATGCACAACGCCAATGAACAAGAAAGGAATGGGAAATCAAACACACGTGAATGAACCCAGAACAAGCAGCATTTGCTGTGATGCATGCTGAGAGAGGTAATTCATAACGGACATTCCCATGAAGAAAACGTAAAGTTACAGCTTTACCTCTGACTACAAAGCACTGACACTGGAGACTCCTTCCATACATGTTAAATAAACGTCTCCTTACAGAAAATGTCACAATATCAATGAATGCACTCATTTTTAAAAATCTGTTTATGATGAGTCTGCCATACTAGTCTCTGTGACTATGGAAATGATAATGTATTAGAAAAAGTGCATTGTTATATAGAAAATTATATTTATTAAAAAATGATTCAGCAGCTTCTGACAAATCAGAATGGAGAATTCAACAGTGCTGTGGTATAAGAGCATTTATTAACTATAAAATTTCTCTCAGAATTTCTTGCCTGGTTAGCTTATGGTAGTTAGCTAGACTTTGTTCGGATTAGGATTTGCTAATGTTAAAAAAATTAGCATTAGCAGTGAACATTTACAAATATGACTTAAAATTAGACATGCATGACGTATATAAAAAATGTGTGAAACATAATGTGAAGTGTTTAAAATACATGTAAATTTCACATCAATCATGTAATTCTTAACTTGTCCCAGTAGTCCAAGCAGGTGCTAGGAGCCCTAACCTGACCTCTTAACTCTCTTCTCTTCCAGTGGAGCAGTGAAGGAAATCCCGGAGGAAGCCAAGGCTCCTGCAACTCCCTCAAAACACCACCATCACCCTGACACATCCATCTGATCACAGCTCGCAGCTTTGGAGATAAAATGGTGGGAGAGTGAGACATCTCAGCTAAAGGTCACTCAAAAAGTGTGCACACACCTGATAAGGTGGTGCACACACACAAAAAAACAAAACACTGGACTTTTTCTCATGGGGAAAGGGCGCGTGTCTGTTCTACTGCATGTCAAAGTGACTGTGTGTGTAGGTTTCTGTTTAAAAAAAAAAAATTCCTAACACGGTTACAGTTTTGTTTAAACTCTATTTGAGAGGTAAGTATTTTTGACATGTTTTCAGTATCTGTATAACACATTGTAATAACGACTTGATGTTTTTGAGTGCAGTGCATGGCCTCTATTTTGTGTAATTTTGTTCTTATGGTATCCGATTTTACAGTGTTAAATCATTCTGTATGAAAATACATAAGAAGTTCAATAGCAAAGTTGCTGGTCGTGATTACTGCGTATGAGAATGAACTCTTTGGACACATAACTAGGAAAATAAATCCCGATAATATGAGTATTCATGAAATCATGACTAATAAATTGTGTAGCCAGATAACCCATAAACGCAGCCACAGCTGCACAAGTAACACTGTGTGTGTTTTGGCCCGGTTTTATATTTTCCATAATACCTATGTAGTCACAACAAACCTTTACATGGAGCTACAGTGTAACTACAAGGGATTTAAGTGCAGGTTATAGATGTAAATTACAGTAATGAAAATACATGCATCCATCGATTTTGACAATATCCAAACAAATACTACACAGTAACTATCCAAAAATGGAAACTTTTTAAAGGTAATTGCTGTATAATATTTGTTGTAACATAAAAAAAACCACAGAAAAAAATGCCATTTTATGTAAATTTATTTGTCAGTACCTACAATGCAATGAACCAGGAACCGGATAGGTCTTATATATTTGCATACATATTTAAATACTGCAGAAATACAGACAGCTTAAAGTCTGACCTTTTAGTTGAACTGAATTTGATTTGCACATATCTGCATAACATGTACTACTGTATCTGTAATCCATCTGTAACACTGCTTAAATCCTCAGAAATTAGCTTATTACCTCTCCTGAACTTATGAACTACCCCTGGCTGTCCAAATAAATGAATCACTGGTTGTCTACAAATGAAGACTAAAGACCCGAAGGGCCAATGTGTCTGATGACAGGAAATAGAAATATCTTGCCATGCAGTATCTTCTTCTAGGTTTATGTCCTTGTCCCCCAGCTTCTCCAACAATGCAACAATGCATACAGCCTAGAAAGAAGCAACATACAAGCTTAAAACCTTGACAAGGAAATGTCAGCAATGTGCCATAATGCCTTTTATAAACAACACAAAAACTGTGCCATCATGTAACTACAGATGCTGATATATACAGTGGCAGAGCTGAAATATTTTATTAAAGTTACAAATAGTTATTTGTGGGTGTCTAACGAATGCCTTCCTTGTTTAATTGCGTATTGCTGGATGCCAGCCAATGGTGAGAAACAAGATTAAACAACTAATTGGTATTATGATTTTTTTTTTGCCTTACATAATGAAATGACAAATTGTTTATCACGGCCATCTGGCACCCACCCAAAATATTCAGGAATCCCACTTATCAATTTAATTGTCCAGGTCACACTGTGATTATATTTAGCATATTTCCTCACCAACCTGAAGACTAGTTGATGTTCATCTGTCCAGTTTTGGTGAGCCTGTGCCCAATGTAGCCTCAGATTCGTATTTTTGCCCCATCTACCCCCAAGGTTTCACATTCTGACATCATTGTTGTGCATTCTAAGATGCTCTTCTGCTCACCACGGTTGTAAAGAGTAGTTACTTGAGTTACCGTAGCCTTCCTGCCAACTCAAAACAGTCTGCCCATTCTTCTCTGACCTCTCTCATCAGCAAGGCGTTTCTACTCAAAGAACTGCTGCTCCCTGGATGTTTTTTGTTTTTTCGGATTCTGTGTAAACTCTAGAGGCCATTGTGCATGACAGTCCCAAGAGATTTCTGAAATACTCAAACCAGCCCATCTGACATCAACACCCATTCCCCAATCAAAGTCACTGAGATCACATTTTTCCCCATTCTGATGTTTGATGTGAACATTAACTGAAGCTATTGGCTTCAAGCAAAGTGCTTCTGAGGCTGTTTTCTCAGTACACTGCTGTTCATATATATATATATGTATATATATATATGTGTATATATATATATATATATATATATATATATATATATATAAAGATAAGGTTTCACTTCTCATAAAGTGAGAGAAGGAGAAGAAAGAATAGAATAGATTGGATTTTCCTCTTGGGAGCATTGCGACCTCCTTTCACGGGCGGCACTGAAATCACTTCACTCCTTATTTACTTTACTGGCGAGACTTTGTGTTCTGCTCATGTCTTTGATTGCACTTCATTATTTTATTTTCTTGTGGCCTGTTCTCACGTAGTCGTTCCTCTCTCTGAAGACTCAAGGAAGGGATCCAAGGATGAGATAGTATTTGCTGAATGAGACGTCGTTGATCGATTGTATCACCTGTAGTCCTACCATACACTTCAATGAAAAAAAGACTGTGTGTCTTCACTCTGCAAGACTCTTCTCTAATCACTAATTCATTTCTTCACGCGTCTTTACTTCCTTAAAGTGGTTGTTGTCCAGAGAAATTATGTGATCAAACCCCAACCACAAACACCTGCAATGTTGCCAAATTGGCCATTTTTGTTCCCATTTAGCCCATTTTAATCCCACTGGGAAGAAAAAAAAAACCTTTGCTAGTAGATATACTTATAACTGAGCAACTGAATTGATTGGGATATAAACTGTGATTAGGCTTAGAGTTGCCAATCAAATTGACATCCACGACCTTTCATCAAATCCTGCTGCACAAAGGGTTCCTGATGTGTTTTGCAGTGTAGGTTCAGATCCACAGGAAGAATGGAAGTTATTTAAAATAAAATCAGTCACACGCTGCGCCGTAGCAGGGTCAGCAGGAGATGGCGGATGTGCTCCTGCCATTAAACAGGTGGTGCTCACAATTACTGACAGCAGGCAGTGCGTGTTTGCTGATTACCCACATCAGTTAGAAGATTGTTGCTATCTCCTACCTGAAACTTCCCAGTGTTTCCAAAATGCAGAACCAATGTTAACTATGCAGGCAATATAGACAACGATAATACATAAGTTTAAAATAAAGATGTTAGAAGTCCATTAGTGTCGTGCTGCATTGTTCTCACCACTGTGGATTAATCTGAATTAAAAATTCAGGGCTGTGTCTCAACTCACATTCTGCACACTAAATAAGATGCCTAAATAGTACACGCACTACTGGTATTCTGGCAAGGCCCAAACCAGAAGATTTAATTATATGTGCTTCCGTTATCGAGGTCTTCTCACTATTACAGAAGTCTTAAGGTTATCTAAACTATATTGGACAGAATATTACTGTCACAGTTGCTGAGCACCAGACAGCAAAACATCTCTCATTTAACTTTTAGCCAGTGTGCTAACATTTGATTGTTAGCTCAGTAACATCAGTTTTGTGCTTTTTTGTGATGCCGCATCATGGTATTTTTGAATCTCCAACCCAATTACCAATGACACAATCTAACTGTGTTTGTTTAGGGATGGGTCTTTGGCTGTACTACTTTCAGGTATGATTACGTAGGCTATAAATTCCTGCCAATCGAACTCTAACAGCTTTGACTAAGTGATAGCGGCATTATTTTTTTGGGTTGCCTGTCCATCCGTCCATCCGTCTGAGATTCTTGTTAGTGTGATATCTTTGTAGGATTTTATAAATTGGAATTCCCAAATTGTAATTGGAATTATCACTGTAACCAGCAAATGAACTGATTAGATTTTGGAATTGATCCAAACAGTAATGTCAAATGTCTGAAATAGTTTTTCTTTAATAGCTTCCTTCCTGTTTGAAGTATATTTTAAGGGTATTTCTGGCATACGAATCAGTAACAAGAAGGACTAGACTTCTTTGTGGCTGAGGCATCCCTATTCTATTAGTTCTACTTGTTTTCATCTGACCAAAAAATCCTACACACTCCAACTTCACCACAATAGCTCTAGTTGCTACCAAGAAATAGGAGACACTGTCAGAATGGTTATAACACCATATAATTATTTAGTATTAATCAGGAAATAAATGGTTGACAAGAAATTGTAAATTAAATCGACAATTTAATGTACAAATATGAATCATAGTATCAGGTATTGCCTTATAGCTGATACCAAATAGTGAGTGTAATATAAGTTAAGTGCTTCTTCTAGTGACCCAAATCTATATCTTTTAGAAATATTTATACACTATATGGCCAAAAGTATGTGAACATCCCATTCCAGATTTAGTCCAGATTGAGTTAATTATAAGCTTCACTCTTCTGGGAAGGCTTTTCACTAGATTTTGGAGTGTGGCTGTGGTGATTTGTGTTCATTCAGCTACAAGAGCATTAATGAGATCAGGCGCTGATCTTGGGATGTGAGGAGGTCTGGGGTGCAGTCGGTGTTCCAGTTCATCCCAAAGGTGTTCAGTGGGGTTGAGGTCAGGGCTCTGTGCAGGACACTCGAGCTCTTCCACTCCAACCTTCACACACCATGTCTTCATGGAGTTCGCTTTGTGCACAGGGAAGGGAAATTGTAATACTACAGCATACAAAGACATTCTATATTTATTTTGTGGTTCCAACTTTGTAGCAACGGTTTGGAGAAGAACCACATATAGGTGTGATGGTCAGGTGTCCACAAACTTTTGGCCATAGAGAATATTTTTATATGTTTTATTTTTTCAGGTCCAAGACTTTTACATTTAATGCATGTACATTTAAGACATTTACATTTATTTAACCCTTTTCTATAATTAACCTTATAGTCACAATGATTTCATTTGAGCCCTGTCAGAACTGCTATGTTCCACACAGCTTCTGCTTCTGAAGTACTGCTTTTGAGGGTAAGCTAATAGCTTATTTCAAATTAACAGCCAGTATCACTCACAGTGAATTACTACCTGCAGGAAGATGGTGAGTGACCTGATTAGGTTATAAGTGGAGTAGGTTTACTGGAACCAGGCCTGGACTGTCCATTAAGCCATATATGTAACTGCTTTTTGCTCTTGTGTAGGTTTTTTTTCTTCTTCTTTATTGCTATTAATCCCATTTAACTCAAATATGTGCATGTGTCATAGCAATGCTAAGTGTTAATTAAGGTTAATTTTGTATATTTTATCATTTGTTATAGTTAATTTACTGTGACAGTGTGCTTGTGAGTACTGGTGAGTGAAAGATTGCAATCATTTTATAAGTTGTTCATGTTTACAGGCATGGCTTGACAGAGAGCATGATATGACTCTATTAGGCTATTACTGCTTGGTGGGCTAGAGACTTTAACTAGGCTTCTGAAAGCTTTTCTTTTTTAGCTAAAGTAATATTGATGATGCTCAAGTTAGCAACTGTATATTTCAAAAAATTTTATGATGTTCATAAGTTCTGTAAAATTGCTAGGGAGATATTTAGGCTAAAATAACACTGATTCATTACACACAGAAATGTGTGCACTGGGTGGATGAGTGCTTTGGGAGTAAAATTATATTCGACAGACCCATTTTCGTGATCTTTCCTGGAACACTGGGAATCAACACTTACAGAAAACCTCAGCAAGACACTTGAGTCTGAAAGCATAGCAGTAAGCTAACTGTGAAGTGGTATTTGCATATAAATACAGTAATTTATATATATGTATATATATATATATATATATATATATATATATATATATATATATATATATATATATATATATATATATATATATATAATGTGTGTGTGTGTGTGTGTGTGTATATATATCCTTTTTTTTATTTTCAGTGCAATCTGGGAAATGTAATATCAGTTAGCAAGAGATTCACCCACTCCATTTTAATGTGCATTGTACTATATCATTAGGACAAACATTCCAGTACTACAACATAATGCTGTGTTCATTCATTCATCTTCTTAATCACTTTATCTTGGTCAGGATCACAGTGAATCCAGAGCCTGTCCCAGGAACACTGTATGGGAGAGAAATAACACCCTGGATAATAATAACCATGCTTACACACATTCACACACAGGGACAATTTAGAGTTGCAAATCCACCTATGAGCATGTTTTTGGACCGTGGAAGGAAAAACAGTGAACCCAGAGAAAACCCACATGGGCACGGGAAGAACATGTGAAACTCCAGTCAGTCAGTAACCTGAGCTTAGATTTGAACACAGAGTCCAAGTCAAGTCTCGAGTCTTTACCCTAGAGTCCAAGTCAAGTCTCAAGTGTTTGTCAAATCCTAAGTCAACAGAATCTACATGAGGAGTATATAGGAACATTAACTGTATAGTAACAAAAAAAAGAATAACAATGAACAAAAAAAAAGAAACTCAGAAGACCACATTGGGTTCCACTTCTGTTCCAGTCCTGTCAGCCAAGAACAAGAATCTGAGGCTACAGTGGGCACAGAATCACCCAAACGTGATGGTTGAAGATTGGGAAAAAGACCAGGTGATTTTTTTTTTTCCTAATCATCAGTTGTCCTGTTTTGGTGAGTCTGTGCCCATTGTAGCCTCAGTTTCCTGTTCTTGGCTGACAGGAGTGGAATAGAAGTGGATCCAGATGTGTTCTTTTACTGTTTTATCCCATCCACCTCAAGGTTTGATGCTTTGTGTGTTCTGAGATGCTTTCTTTGCTCACCACAGTCTTAAGGAGTGATTATTTGAGTTACTATATCCTTCCTGTTGGCTTGAACCAATCTGGCCATTTTGCTCTGACTTCTCTTATCAACAAGGCATTTCCACCCACAGAACCGTCCTCACTTGATGTTTTTTTGTTTTTGTTTTTCACACCATTCTGAGTAAACTGTAGAGACTGTTGTGCGTGAAAATCCCAGGAGATCAGCAGTTATAGAAATACTCAAACCAGCCCGTCTGGCACCAACAATCATGCCACGGTCCAAATCACTGAGATCACATGTTTCCCCCATTCTGATGGTTGATGTGAACATTACCTGAAGCTGCTGGCCCATATCTGCATGATTTTATGCAATGCACTGCTGCCACATGATTGGCTGATTAGATACAGTAATTGCATGAACAGGTGTGCAGGTGTTCCTAATAAAGTGCTCAGTGAGTACATATATGTATACACACACACACACACATATATATATATATATATATATATATATATATATATATATATATATATATATATACGACTGGCAACAGTTCTATGTTTCAAAACTTCCCAAGCGTTCTCTTGCTCCCCATGAAATGGATAGTGCAATGGAAGTGTACAACTGTTAGCCTTACTAAAATGAATGGTACATGTTCTAGTGTTACCAAAAGTAGCAGGTATATCAACTGCCTTTGATAATTATGCCATGAATATGCATTGATAAATGCTAATATTTGCTGATGTGAACACAGGGATGTCTTATTAACAGCAGTATCTTCGATCTGACGCTAATGTAAACTAAACAAACCTGTCTGTTTTCAGGTGTCTTATGAAGTTTGATGTAGTCAGGCCAGTGTCTTTAATTTTCTTACCACATTCTTTACAGGTTGCAATCCTTCTCTTATATTGGGGGGTCGGGTGTGCTTGGTGGGAGATCAGGGGAGGCTGTAGCCCAAAATAAATAAATGAAATAAAGCAACTACACACACGCAAATAAAAACTCTTTCTCTGTAACTTTCACACACACCGTGAGCAGGTAATCTCAGAAACACTTATTGTTCACAAGTTACTATTGACAAGTCCAAGTCCAGTTGGGAGTCATAAAGGAAGAGTTGCAAGACAAGTCTGAAGTCTATTTTTATGCAACTTAAGTGTGACTTGGACTCGAATCGCAAACTCGAGTGCCCATCTCTGGAATCAAATCGGTGACCCTGGAAGCAGCAACATTACCCCCTGTACTATCAGTCATGGCCTAATGGTTAGAGAGTTGGACTTGTAACCTGAAGGTGAACCTGAAGGTCGTGGGTTTGAGTCTCAGGTCCGGCAGGGATTGTAGGTGGGGGGAGTGAATCTCTTCCACCCTCAATAACACGACTGAGGTGAGACCCTTGAGCAAGGCACCGAACCCCCAACTGCTCCCCGGGCGTGTGTGTGTGTGTGTGTGTGTTCACTACTGTGTGTGCACTTGGATGGGTTAAATGTAGAGCACAAATCCCGAATATGGGTCACTACACGTCACTTCACTTCACCAGGCCACCCAACTAGCAGTTAGCTAAATAATAGTATCATCTTTCACTGGTTGATTTGAAAATAGAAAGGCTAATGCTGCAAGCTAAAAATGTTTAACTAGTCAAGTCATTTCCTGAATCATCACACAGTTTACTACTTGTTGTACAGGAAGTTGTTTTGCGACACACCCTAAGCTAGTGGACCATCAGCCCTCAAGGCACAGCTGGTTGAGAGAGTAATCCTGTTTCCGTTAAGCGCTTTACTCTGTGGGCCCCACCACTCCATGCTAACTGCTCGAGATATGAATTATTTAGCAGAGCCATCTCTGTGTAGTGCAAAGCAGAGACAAATATGTGCCCTGCTAACATGGTTTGTTAGAGCTGATGCATTGCCATTGGCCATGTATTTAGTACAGTGCCCATGGGAGTGGAGGCCTCATCATCATCATCATCATCATCCACACTGTACACTCACGTTTACTGCCCCTCCATTATCTCTGATCAGTGGAGTCATTCCGGCAGAGTGTGAACAGGAGTCCTGAGGGAAGTAGCACTGGAAGAGTCAGATATCTGAGGTTTTATGAGCGCGTGGCCGGAGGGATACGATGAGTACGAGGCCAGGTTTGAATCGGTGCATGATGTTGTAGCTGGCTAATTGATGGAAACAAATGATCCTGAATGGGAAAACAAGCAGCTGAACATCCACACGATTTGTCGAAACTGTCCAGCTGAGCACTTCACTAAAGCGGTGCTCATTTTGGGTGAATAATGTCGTGTGGTTCTGCTTGATGCAGCTCATTGATGGCGAGTCCCATCAACAGGAAAGTCATCTCACTTTGTCTGAACCAAATAACAATGATGAATGATGCTGCGTGGGAGAGAAAATATTCATATTTTCTGATCTCCTCCTACACTGCTGTTTGAAATCACGTTCAGGCTATATTTGCTTTCTTGATAATAATAACAGCAATATTATATAATGCATTCATGTTTTGTTTTTTTTCAATTAACAAGTGTGTGTGTGTGTGTGTGTTTTTTTTTTTACAGCAGGATCATCTATGAATAATGCACTTTGTAGGTGTACAGTGACTAGCCTGTTGAGTTATCTGTTGCTATGAGGGTCTGCCAGTCCCCCCCCCCCCCCCCCCCTCCCAATCCATCAGTAGAAAGAGTCCAGCACAGGACCACCACTGACCACAGAATATCGAGGCTCATTTTCAGCACAGCAGTACTGACATGGTAGTGTGTGCGAGTGTGTGCATGAGTGCATCAGCAACAGCTGGGTCGCTGAGGATGGTCCTATGGTGGTGTCTTTCCACAGATGGCCTACAAAGTGCCCCATTTAAAAGATAAGTTTACCTGTTAAAATTGTCAGTGAGTGTACGTGCAGTGCCTTGCATAAGTATTCACCCCCTTTGAAATGTTCCATATTTTGTAATGTTACAACCTGGAACTGAAATGGAGTTAATTTGGATTTTATGTCATGAATCGACACAAAATAGCCCATAATGTTGAAATTGGTGAAAAATGTATATAGTTTGCACAATTATTTACAAAATAAAAAAAAAAATGTAGAAGGTTTGATTGCGTAAGTATTGACCCCCATCACTGTGAAACCCCTCAATTATTTCTGGTGTCATCAGAAGTCACATCAGTTGAATTAGTTGAATGTAGCAATTAAAGTGTCTCAGTGATGTGATCTCAGTATAAATACACCTGTTCCTGGAAGAACCCAGAGTTTGTTAGAGAACTTATCCAAATAAACCTCATCCCGAAGACCAAGGAGCTATCAAAACAAGTCCAAGACAAAGTTATCAATCAGATAACAGTCCAGAAAAGTATCAATCAGAGTTTGGTTATAAAAAATATCCCAAACTTTGAACATCTCACGGGGCAACATTAAACCCATTATTAAAAAATGTTAAGAACATGACACAACCACGACTAGAGGAGTCCTTCCGCCAAAATCAGTATCTGGTTAAAGATGAGATTAGTCATAGAAATGCATTGTAACATAATTTACCATGATATTGATATAGTATATTGACATATTGCCCAGCTGTTGGTAAAAGATAGGTGAACTAATACATTTGCAAGTGTAATCTATTTTATTAGTAAGGAATAACACTATTGGGGTGTCTTGATATAGGAAAATAATCAATAACGATGTGGCGTGATGCAACCCATTACTGTTACCACCTCGAAGATAATTATTTTCCAGTAACAGCACGTCCTGAAGGGTTTTTATTCTTCTTATAACAGAGCAATTTTCCAACAATTTTTTTAATTTATTAATGAATATCATGGTTTTTAAATCAATTTATGGTTACAATTAATGTTATGGAACATCTGTGATACGATTAGTTATTACCTTTTACTTTTATTTACCTGTTATTACTTACAATGTATCAGGTATAAACAGTTTTTAAATAACACTTTTTTTAGACAGTTTATTATTATTAATACAGTTTATTATTAACCTTTATCTGGAATGTATCGCCATAAACACATCTTTGACAAGTTGCTGTTATAGAAAGTTATATAGAAAATTATATAGAAAACACCTTCTGATCAATCAGATTGAAGAATTAATCAGTGCTGTAGTATAAATTACATTTGCAAGTTTCTCAATATGCAGATGGTACAGCATTACATTACATGGTTTACACTGAATTAAATTCTGTTATATTTAACAAACCACCCAAGACACTTGCTCGACAGCTTCTGTCCTACAGGGTTTGGCTCTAGCCCGGATCTAACATTTTTGATCCAGCTATAATCTTCAGCAACATCAGAATGTGTTATATTGAGGTTTGAGCTAATCTCAGCAGGAGGCTAGATCTCCAAGAGCAGCCTGATGATTCAGTGGCAATCAGCAGGACAGAGGCTTACACTTCAATGGGCCTACTACTTCAATTACCGAGTGCGACTCAGGTGACGGGGCTATGAGCGATTTAGGTAGCTCAATTTCCACGTTATTCTTTCCCATGCTGGATAGCGGAGCATGTCTCCTCTGTGATACAGTACCTCATAGTGGAAATCCGACGCCCTGGAGCTAAAGCAGAGCCCAGTCCCACAGTACACTATTAACAGGCCAGCTTTCATGGTGGTCACTGGTGCATTAGGTTATGGTGCCCTGACATTGGGGTTGCTTTGGACGAGAAGAAGTCAGCACCTACAGAAGCTTTGGTAACACTTCAGCGTTAGAAAGCTATATTCATAAATCATTATAAATCCACTTACATTTCTTCATAAGCCTTTTCAAAACTCTAATAATTGCTTATAATGTGCTGGAAGTCATTCTCTGATAACTTATAATCACCTTGTAGTGCAAGTGTCACTATTCATTATAACACCATATGCTGTACTGAACAATCTTTATAACTAATAATGGCCTGTATATAATTATAAAGCAAGTATAAAACATTATAAATGTCATTAGTGGATGATTCAGTGATCAAAGTTAATGAGATATTATATGATTCCTCGTTAGAGATCAGTTGTAAGACTATTTATTTATAAACTCTACTTATAAATGTAGTTTTGTAATGTAATATGATGGAATATGAAAACAGTTGGTAAAAATTCCAAATTAATTACAAAAACACATATAGACACATTATTGCAGTTTGAAAACATAAATAATCTGATGAGGAGAACAAAAAATGATCTAAAACATCCAGAAATGGCAAGGACACACACACACACACATCTCACTAGCATCTTGCTTCTTGTTCCTCAGAGGTTAAGTGATTTCTATATTTGTGTGTTCTTGTCATTTTTGTAACTAATATGGAATGTTTCCAAATTGCATTAAAAAATAATTATATATAACCTATAATAACATTTATAAATCAGTGGTGTCTAAAAACGTACCTATAATAAAGAACATATTCGCTGTACTTGGTTCATACATTGATAGCATTGTAAATGTTTATAATCTGTTTATAATTATGCAGAGGTCATTATTCATTATAAAGTTTGTGTAGTACAGAACATGGCACTATAATCAGTAGTGACACATGCATGATTATAAGTGATCATTGAATTAATTATTGCACATTATTAGAGCGTTATAAAGCATTATTAGAGATTCTAAAATGTTCACAAAGAATTATTAGCACAATTATAATGATTTATATTTGTGCTTATAATTCTTTGTGAACATTTTATAATAGACAGTGTTACTGAGGCTTCCTTCAACTGCAAAACCATATGTGTTTTCTGTTTGTGCCAAGTTTTGGACGCCATTTCCCTGGGTGTTCGGCATAATTACTTTTATATTTCTGCTCTTACAAATCCAAATTAAAGCTGGTCTAAGTGAGGGAATTATCCAATTAAACCAGAAGAAATTTTACTGTGAGCTTATGGTCTCTTTCAAAATGTAATTAGCAAATGATTATAACGTTTCTGAGGAAGGAAACGTTAGGCATGATTAGAAAAGATCTTATTAGGTAGGTAAAATGAGGAAAAGAATATTTTCACTGCACAGAACACACAAACTCTGGGCTAAAAGCAATTTGTGACAAGTGTTTTTGAGAACAGATAGTGCTGTTACAAATACAGATACAAATAGGACAGTGAACAATTATTGTTATTAATATATTTTTTTTAGAAAGCTTGGCCACATCTGGTTGTAATTGCATCATGATAGGGATCCCTATCATGTGATAATATTTTACACACATGGGGGCAAGCACTCAGATATGAAGCTTATGGAACAAAGAAAGACCGTGTTCATTAATTTGATGCTGTGCATTTGCCATTTATTCATCCTTAGTAACTGCCCGGTCATGTCCGTGGTGGTTTAAATGAAGTTTAAATACTGGTTTGTTTATATTTCTGGAAATAGAGCCAGCTAAATGTCTTAGAAAATATCATAGGCAGCTACAAACAAACATAGTAGCTGCTTGATCAGGAATAAATTAAACAGTCCCACACACATCCCATTAGTGATGTAGCTGAGGTTGAGGAACTGTCGGAGTCAGAATTCACACACCATGCTGACACTGCTGACATTTCTACCTCAGGGTTCCAGTGTTTTTCAGTGTTTCCAGGCACATATTGGTAGAGTTCATATTTACGAAAACAAAAAAAAACAACCGTCTGGATTAGGTAACACCCACTTTGGGTTTAAATCCAGATACTGATATAGATATGACAGAAACAGATACAAACACAGATAATGGCGTTGCATTACAACTAATATTCGCTTTAACACAAAGTCAAACTTCTTCATGGAAAAATTATCCTGACTCCAAATAACCTCAGCCCACAGTATATAATTTTGTTCACAAACTAAATGCTCACTATGCCTCTGTACACTTATGATAAAAAGTAATACACTTGTTATGATTAGCTAATAGCTGTGTCACTGTCATCTTCAGTGAACAACAAAAATGTGATTCATGGGAATTATAATTTATCTCTGGGAGGAAAAAATCTCTCTCTCTCTCTCTCTCTCTCTCTCTCTCTCTCTTTCACACACTACACACGCACACACACACAAACACACACACACACTTGCTGCCAGTCTTATAAATATTGAAGTTGTACACACACACTTGCCTCTTAGCCTCTTAGAGGTATGAAAGTGGTGTGTTTAAACAAATCCAATTGCTCAGTGAGACCCTTCACTTAGCACATCTGGAGCCTCTATGGCTTTATCGCTCCCTCTCATCGTGTTTTTAATGGGCTGTCATCACCACGCCTGACTCTCTGCTCATTACAGCTCAAGAAATGTGGCCCTGTGAGCTCTGGCCCTAAAGTGCAGCATGAATAGACCAGTGGTTTTATAGCATTTATGTGTATGAGTTTATGATTTATAACTCAGAGGAGATATTATGGGAAATTGGGCCTTTGCTGTTAGCATGCATCACTTAGTCAGAAAGCCATGTACTAATCCATCTTAACCATCAGGGGAGCCCACAGTTAGCCAATAACTGCCATTAGCAGCTAACTGCAGCGCTAATACACAAACAATTAGGCTGTACACACACACACACACACACACACACTCACACACTCACACACACTCACGCACACATGCCCACACACACACTTGGTGACTTTTAGGGCCAGTCCTCATACATGACCTAACTCAAATATTAGCCTGACCCTGAACCAAGCTAGCATAACCTTCAGCCTGAACAGAACCAACCTGTAAACTTAGCCATAATCATCACTATAATTTCTGAAAAATGGACGAATTGTAAAAACCTTTCACAGCAGGTAATGGATTCAAACAACAGAGAGGTTGTGGATGCATCTACATTAAAACGTATTTTTACCTCAGGAAAACCTGGTTGGCTTCGCTAGCAGGGGTTTCCCTAAACAGCATTAAATTGCTCTGGAAATATTGTAAAAGCATTTCGTAAGGAAGAAAAAAATAACTTTAACCTGCCATAAAAAGCTGGTAATGTAAAAGCGTGTAAAATGTTCAATAAATGATTTGGGATGTTTTTTGTCTTGTGATTTTATTAACTGTGGCACAGGAGTGGAAAATTATATGTAAGTAAAATTATGGGTATTAATAGAAAAGTATAAAAATCAAGCTACATTTTTCATTATAGTGACTTTAATGTATATTGCTATTATAACATAATAAATAAAATAAATAAATAAAAATGCTATTATAAACATAACCTTATCATGTTGTTTTTTGCTTTTATGCAAATTGGCACTGATTTAATTATATGTTGTTTTTATTTTTAAAGAAATGTTAATAGAGAAAATTAAAATGAACAGAAACACAAGTGATTATATTGGGAGATGGGGTAAAAGATTGTAAAGTAAATCTAAATATAAAGGTAAGATGTAAAATATGTTGAGTAAGTATTAATTTTTTTAGATATACTCAGTTAGAGTACAAATCCTCTAAAATGATACTAAAATATATTATTAAAGGGTCATTTCATATCTATTTTTCACTATGCTGGTGCAATAGTATCCTCCTGTATACAAGCCTCGATTCTGCCTAACTTAAAAATCGGACTTTGCCAGACAGATGCTGTGCCCTACAATATTAACGCACACATTCATACTTTTGCTTTTGCTTTTCTCCAGGGTAAAGAAAAAAAAAAAGAAACCACAGAGAAAGATGCAGTATTAATATGTCCTGAAAATGCCACAACAATATTTCATGAATATCATTATATGTTTTTTCTGTGAGTCATTACTTTCGAGCCCTTCAGAAGTATTCAATTCAATTGAATTCATGGAGACGGACTTGGAGATGACATACAGAGATTACACATGATGATTGTACTTTTCACAGTGGCAAAGAAGACCTGGAAACCATCTGCACACACTCATATGATTTGTTTTCAATGAAGGGTCCCAAAGTCGATTATCACGAGATGTATTTGTATAATCATCAATGTTTGTATTCCTGTCAGCAGCTGTCCGGTCCAGATTGAAGTTATCTCATCTTCAGATCCATCAAGTCCACATCCCCAAGCTGCCCAAGAGTCCAAAGAGTCCAAGGGCCTCATTTTTCAAGCTGGAAATGAAAGGATTTATTCGTAAATACCACATTTCTTGTGTAAATACTCCTGTAAACGCACAGGACTATTTACACGAGAAATGTGGTATTCATGAAAATCCAGCTAGTTTAAAAAAAAAAACATTTCTATTTTACAAGAGTTCCTGAGTTTGTGTACAATTACATATAAGGACACTCACTAATAATAATAATAAGCTTGACTGCAGAGTTGCTGCAATTTTGTATAATGATTAAAATCATTTATTTATTGTAATTACACACACAAATTTAACGAATTTTTGTGAAACTTTAGTTGCTTTATGTTAATGACTTAAAAGAAAGCAATCCAAGACGAATGCGATTTAAATTAAGAGCAGTAAGACTTGCCATTTAATTAGGACAAATGTAATGGCACCCTATGAAAGGAGGAAGAGTTACTCTATGCCGATGGTAGCTGATGCGCTGCAGTGGGTGAGCTGCATTACTGGAATATTTAGTGCATCCAACACTTAAGGTACATTCACACTAGTGAGTGACAAAGCGACCATTAATCTTCTATGTACCCACGCAACAAGGAGCTGTGTTTCAGCAACAGCAACAAGCAACAGAGCGACATCGCAACATGTGAGTTGAGATTCTCTTAACTTTATGCAAATTAGGCATGACGTAGTAAAGCGACAAATCCAAACGGTTCGATAGAATGATTCCTCAGTCTAATTGTATGACAGGCTTGGTACATCTTATCATTCCCTCCTCAAGCTTTAGTTCCTACCTGCTTTTAGTTCTATGTACTGTTTAATTAGATAGAAAGGAATAAAAACGTAAAACTGTTTCATTCTATCTCGTCATATTCAATCTCTCATTAAATGTCTATAGAGACATTATAAAGAAAAAGAAAGCTTTGAAGAAAATAGTAAAGACAACCTACAAGTGACACAAACGTAGGGTTAGGAGTCACTCTTTCAGTGTTTAGACATCTTATATTCTCTGTGAACTTTGTCTTTTGTGGGCGCCATTAAATGTAAATCATGAGTACAAAGAAAATCAGAATTACTGAATTTTTTTGTTTGTTTATTAAACTTTATTAAAACATTGATAAATGAGGCCCCAAGTCCTGAGAGCAGTCCCTGAATGCTGGAGGCACACTGCTACCTTAATGAATTGCAGTAGGCTGTAATAGTGTCAGCTATTTATGTATCCGAATTATAAAGATTGTGACTTAAAGTGGCATCAGGGCTGCATTAAGCTAATGTGTGGCCTGGGGGTGACAGATATACGAGCCCTCGGCAGCACCCTAGTATTTCATAAAAGCAAGTACATGGAGTAAGTAATCACCTATCAGCAAACCTGTCATTAACGCACTCAGCCATGCTTAAACATAGTGATTAAAGACTTCACTTAAGGCCTTTTCACAATGCAAGTAAGACGTGCATCACACACACAGTTAGGCTTCCACAGTAACAGTAGCATGTCCAGTATACAGTACATTAACAGCAGTCATATTAAATACTCAGTTGAGAGTGCAATAAAGGTGAGCATTTGGAACAGAAAGTAAGAGTCCAAAATTACAGAAGTACAAATTACAGAAAAAGACGGATGTTTTGGGGTTTTTTTTTTAAGGTTTGAATGAAAGACAACTTTTCTGTTTAACATGTTTGTTATTTGGAGGAAATATAGCAAGAATCCAATAGAGCATTACAGACTTGAAACAAAACACTAATGCAAGTCCCTGTCTGCCTTTAAGTGTGTGTGTGTGTGTGTGTGTGTAAAATACTTTGCTCCAATATTCATATAATGCCATCAATAAGATTTCAGATGACTGAAGTTAACAGTAGACTATATTCATTGCAGTTAAAAAGGTGTTTTTCTTCTTAATATGGATACTTATTTTTTTAAACTAAAATTTCTTATGCATGGCAGCTGTAATTCAGACTCATCTCTCAATGATCTCTCGAATCATTTCTCGAACAAGACTTCACCATCCTTCACAGATAAAAGTCCAAAGTGTGTTCATATTAACTGAAAGCAATAGAAATGATAATGTGTAATGCACAGAGGAGTCAATAACATGTTAGTTATTGTGAGACCACAATTAACACTGTGTTAGGATTGGACATGTGGTACTAAAAGAAGCAGTTTTATATAAGGATTTTTCAAGTAGCTTAAAAATACCTCAGTATAAATACATAATGTATTAAATAACAAAGGAAAGTTTTGTATTAGTTTTTGACAAATGGTGAAATAAAAGCTAGTAGATTCAGGCTTTACACCGCAGATACAGCACAGTTGTGAGGTGCGGACTCTCGCAAGTCGTTAATAATATTTCTCGCACCTAAGGGAAGAAATTTCTGCATTCATAAAGCAATAAGGGACAGACTGATATTCATCACTCTTAATACTATACAAGTCTCTGATGCGTGCTACCTGTAAGGACATCTGTCATCGGTGTTACACCTTTCATTACCCGTAAGACAAATTCACACAGTCATAATGCCACAATGACAGCAGTGGGAGCCCTAGCACAACTCTGTGGCCTATAGAAGTTATTTCAGTCTTTTTTTGTGATTATGGGGTAACATTTACAACAAATCCTGGATGTGTGTTAGCGTTGGTACACATCATGAATATTCAAAACGGAGAAAGTGGAGCGCTCGACTTCCCACCGGCCCCAAGGTACAATACAGGAAGTATGATCAAGTATCTCTGTTAAATCCACTGTGAGCTCATACAACTTTACAGGATGTAATCTTTCTCTTACAGCTCTCTTACAGAGAAAAACATATTTTTGTATTATTATGTGTGAAATGTGTGATACATTTTCACTTGATTGATTGATTTATTGATTGATTGATTTACGTACTTATTTACGTGTATTTATATAATTTCATGTACATATGTAAGAACAAAAAGCATGAAATATGTGAAAAGATTTTTTTGTAAGGGTGGTAGGGCAAAGCAAGCACTCAACAAGTCAAATGATCATACAATATAACACTGATTAAGAGCTAAAGGATAAGAGGGAGCGCAACAAACTGGCGTATGTGCCCTTTCAGCAGTCACAGCAGCATTGTTAATGTTTGCGGAAAATGTCACAACCATATTTAATGTAGGACTCTAAACTACAAGGATGTTGGGGTTTTTTTTCCTAAGGTCAGATTTTTGAGCACTGTGATAATTTTCTAATAAATAAGTTTATGGCAATTTCAACACTGGACATTTTTCAGTATGGAGGGCTTTGTGGGTTCTCAGTAACATGACAAGCTGATTTTTTCTTATTAACTTCTAGAGAGAGAAAAACGAAGGTCTTGAAGGAACAACTGTTTATAGCTGCTATAAAGTAATAGCAGGAAAGAACTTGTTCCACAGATGTTCCACAGCATAACTATAAATGGTTAAAAAGCACAACATGTCATTCAGTAATATATTCAAATTGTAATTGTTGGGAATTTTCTGTAGTATAAGTGGAATAAAACACTTTGGGACATGCTGTTAGAGGAAAACAGTAACTTCATCACATTACTCCAGCTTGGATTATTTTCCTATGGCACCATGCCCTGTCATGTTTTATTCCTTACTTAAGTGGCTAACCAATTTCATTAGAAATAATAAGTCATGGATAAATGAGTGATTGTCATGTAAGGGTCTGTGAAAACAACCTCTAATTACAAAGATAGATATGTGTAACAAGAGCTCAGGACACTTCCCCTTCTCGCCAGCACAGGTGGCAGTCGCCAGAGTTTTAGCACGACTTCTAACAACTACTTCCTGTTCGCTTCCTGGTTTTGAAGCATTTAAGCAGCCCAAGTTCTGTGCTCTGTCTCAGTTTGCCTACTATCTGTCCTAAATAGTGTCTGAGATCAGAATTAGTGTGTCCCAAATTGTACTATATTGAAATTAGTGTCCCAAAGGTACCCAGATGGTCTACTATTTCCAGTAGATTTTCAAAGTGTGGAATATTTCTAATATTGCTAATATTGCCCACAACTGCTTGCATAAGGGAGGAGTTTTGTGACGGTTTATTTCACCGAATTCAAGGACACAGTTTAGAGAAGTGTAAATGAAATGTGGATAAATACATCAAGGGAATGGTAAATTAAATTATATAGTATAAATGATATAAGGAATAATGAATGAAGAAAGGCTGAAATGCAACAAGGAGTTTGTTTACAGTGACAGTGTTTTCTTCCGGGCAACAACGTTCTCTTCCATTATATGACATGTTATTCTTCCATTATATGACACGCATTCTCTTTTGCTACACACTCAAAAGCATGTACTTTTTCTTCACAGAAAGAGTACATACTTTTATGTCCTTTTTATGTACTTATGAATTGAGACGCAGGGCTGGTTTCTTTGGAGAGTCTTGTTATACCTGATATTTTATCAAGTGCTGAGTCTTTTGTTATATCTGACTGCTTCTGATGTGTTCTCATCCTTACTGTGTTTCAATTGGTTTATTTTTCCAGTTATCATCTGGCCATGTTTACTGATCATGTTTTGACCTTTTGCCTGCCTTAACATTCGGATCGTTAGATTCGGATTTCACTTTATCTGCCAGAGAAACCTCTTTGCACATGGACCCTAATTCTGCCTCTGAGTTTATCTTCTTAGAATGTGAAGTATATGATTGTCTCTAGGACACCAAACCCTTTCAGTTGGTCCTTGAACACAAATTCAAACTAAAATTTGATGGTTAGGGTTCATGATACGTTTTTTCCTTACAGGTTACCTTACAGCTGATGAGGTTTTTATAGTTCAGTTCAATTCAACTTTAACGTCATCAGACAAATACAGGGGTGTACAGTATAATGAAATGTAGTTTAGCTAGCCTCAGGTAAAAACATATAAAATGTGTTAGTGCAAATAACATAGGACAGAGGACATTAGGTGAATGCATACATATAGTATTGCAGTACAGAGTACATAGAAAGAAGGAGGAAATACCACTTTAGGGCAATGGGTAGGTCTGGACAGGTGTTACTGGAATCTGATTGACGTTCACACTGTTCAGGTATGTAAAGTGCTGTATAGATGTATTAAAAAATATTAAAGTGCCTCTGCCAGTTGTATAACAGTGCAGATAAATCGGATTATCTGATGTTTGGACAGTGACAGTGTCTTATGTCCCCTCACATCCTTAAGACAAATTTTCCAACTAGTGTATGCAGATATGTTTTCTTGTCACAGATCAGGAGATTAATGTTCCCCTTATAGCTGAAAGCTTGTAGCAGAAATTCTGAAAACGTAACTGCAGAAGAAGGTGGACACTCCAGCGAACAGGTGCAGCATTGTCTGCGATAGTTAAATGAAACGAAGCTGTCGTCTCTTTGCTCCAGATGCTTTCTAGCCATTTAATGCCCAGACAAGGTACAGTATAATAAAGCAGTGATACATAGTTAAAGATGCACTAAATAAAGTGATAACTAAATGCTATTCATATAGACAGCTATGAACAACTTTCGTATGAAATTTGAAACCTCTCAGGATTTCTTCCTCCTTAGTGATGTCTTAAGAGTTTTTCCTCACCACTGTTAAAAACGTCAGCGAAAAAAAAAAAAAACTCCCACTCTGAAATGGAATAGAATTGAAATTGCCAAGAATAGCAAAAAGCTTAACTTAATATGACACCGAGTTACCAAAAGAAAATGTTTTCAGTCGATTAGACCATTGTCAGTGCATGGAAATATTCCACAGACCACAACTGTGGTACGAAGGTATCAGCGTATAACTATTTTGATGGCTCACAGAGGGTTGATGCTCTGGAAGTGCTTTCAGAGAATTCTGTATAAATCTCTTCTAACATAATAAAATCTATTCTAAATAATAAAACCTCAGACATAAAGCCTTTTGTGTTGGCACTCTTCTTTCTATAAATGAATTGCCACATATTTCAGCCTTCATCAAGACAGGTCTCATCCCAACATGAGAATGAATTTTGTTGTAGGAAAGAAATCATAGAAACCTCCAGAATATTTGAGAATGCAGCTTTATTTGAATTTGGTGAAACTAGAAGGGAAGAGAAACAATGGCGTCACTTTTCAACTACTATGCATATATAGGCTCACTGGTTCATACACAAAAATCTAGTATGTTTCATACTAGTATTAGTAGTAGAAATGATTCAGAGTAGCATTAGATTCATGATTATGACACCTGACCTCTGATTATGAAGGAACACGGAGGGAAAATAGTTAACTGGCTGCTAGCGGTGGATTTAATTAACTAATAGTGATGTGCATGTCTTCTGTAGTAGAGCTCAATTGCTCACCTTAGCACGCTTGCAGGGTAGTTCATCAGCCAAGCAGATGCTCCCTGCAGCTTTCCTCTTCCTGCCAGGTTTCACATTAGCACGTGTCTTCATTACTGATGATCAGTGCTCAGATGCAGGAAACCCTGTAAAGGAGGGCACAAATGGAATAAAAATAACTACTAAATATAACAGAATGCATTGCATTTTCATGTTTAGCCCAAAGACACATAGAGTCCACATAGAGGACTGAGTCTCGACTTGTCTGGAGGAAGGATTGCAGGTTTGCATTGTTTTGTAGAAGAATTCCTATCAAAATGTGGATAGATTTTGCCATTCCATACATCATGTTCCTCAGCACCCAGCTCTGAGAGTAATTCACTTCCACACATGATGTACACAACAGGGTTTAGTCGAAACAAACCCAGATCACCATTTTCAAGAAGATGAGGGATCGGTTCTCTTAAAACAGCTCTCACACTCCATCAAATATGCCGAATTCTCAGAGCAGCCCTAGGTCTGGGAAAACCTCACATGACTTCTGAAACTGACCTAAAAAGCTAAGTCACATATCTCATTGTACATCACACTTAATAGTGACAGCGGCTGCCTTTGTGCAGGTTTGAATGGTTTCCTTCTCAGGGCCAGTTTCAATGTTGTTTCATTCTGTTGAGGTGGAACATTACAGCCAGACAAGCGCTGTCAGGTTATGTATTACGGAATGGAATAGATATTCCAAGATAACGTAAGTGAGTTTATATATATATTTTATGCCAACATACCAGCTGTTTGTAAATAGGTATTTACACTGTCCTCCAGCGTAAGCTCCTCCAGGGCTTTGATAACAAAGTCGAGCTCATCATCTGTTCAAGAGACACATTGGCTCTAACAAACCTTTCAGTGTATCATGAGAAACAACTATCAGAGGCAAAAATCATTACCTATCCTGGAGCTTGATACTGAGAAATATTGAGATTTAGGCAGTTTTCATTTGGTTTTGTAGCTTTGGCTTGGAGAACAGAACACCTTCCGATGGACCATTGCTTCTTGTGCTTAAAGGCACAATTCTGTTTTTGGCAACCGCCTGGCTGTTTTCGCCAGTAGCATGGGATTTTTCTATAAAGTTTCCATGTGACACAGTAAAGTGTGCTGTCAATGAGTTAACACATGACTCCCTTAAAGATTGAAGTCACTTTTGGAAAATGTTAAGTGAATTCTTGTAAAGTCCTTGTTGCTGGGGTGGTACCATCAAGGATACACAGATTGTATCTTTAGTGTGTATCTTTTACCTAGAAAAGTGCATGGAGTATAGAGCACTGTTTCCACATATCCGCGTAACGATTGAGTAATGGTTTATAATCCCACTATCCGGTATCACCCTGAAGAGGATGGGTTCCCTTTTGAGTCTGGTTCCTCTCAAGGTTTCTTCTTCAGATTGTCTCAGGGAGTTTTTCCTCCCCACTGTCACCTCCTTTATCACCTCATTAGGGATCTAAACCTATATGTGGATTTCAGTAAAGCTGCTTTGTGACAATGTCTTCCCCACAGCCTTAGCTGATGCCCTGAAAGTGGCTTTGAGAAAATGTAATTCTATATAACTCTACTCAAAAATACAATAGAATAGAACCAATAGAAATTAGACACATTTTAACACCTCACACATAAAGCCCGTTGTGTAACTAGGACCAGAATTATATCCTCTAATCTCTGTAAATTAATTGTTACATACTGTATCTCAGCTTTACAAATGCAGCTTTGTTTGTTTCTTTTTTTTCATATGCTCTTTTAAGGTGAATATAACAGGAATCAGGAAAACAGGGGCATCTCCTCTCAAGTATTAAAGATGTAGTAGAGCTCACTGTTTCACCTTAACATGTATGCAGTGTGGTTCAGCAGCAGCTGAGCAGACTGTCCCTGCATTTTATCTCTTCTGGTCAGGTGGTGTCTGCCTTAGTGATGCTCTTTCTAGATGGACTTTAAAGTTCTCAGGAGCAGGAGACTCTGTAAAGCATGGCACAAATGCAATACTGAAAAGATCATACAGGGCATTTAGGAAATTGAGAAACATTTAAATGTAGGTAATCTCCATTTTGGTTTTATCTTTCTCTCAGAGAACAGTATGCTCTCTGATGGACCATGGCTTCTTGTGTTTCGTGCACAATCCTGTTTTCGGCAACCGCCTGGCTGGTTTTCCCAGTAGCATGGGATTTCTCCACGGTTCTTCTGTCTGACACAGTAAAGCGTGTTGTTAGTGAGATAACACATGACTGCCTTAGTGATTGAAACTACTTTTGGAAAATGTTAAGCTAATATATTGTACAATCCTTGTCACTGGGGTGGTAATGTCAAGGATACACCTTTCAGTGAAAGGACGCACTAACCTATCATGCGTACCTTTTACCTAAAGGTACATTATACACTTTCCCGGTGAAGGATAGAGTAACGATAGAGCAATGATTTATAATCATAGTATTTGGGATCACCCAGAAGAAAATAGGTTCCCTTTTGACTCTTTTTGAATAATAAAAAAAATGTTGGCTTGTACCACTGATCTATTACAAGGAAATTTAGAGTTTAGGTACAGTACTGTTTTTTTTTTCTAAGAGTGAAGGTTTCACCAAATAATATTTGGGTGGCGTTTATAGTTTTGAACAAAAAATATAGGAAAGCTTTGTGTTTCAAAACAATATTTGTGTACCTATTTGTTAAAAAAAAACCCACTTAGCATATGTTATTCATTTAATTTATCCATTTTTGCCTGTTTTCTTAATAGTGAAGTCGATTGTAGTAGCTTCCAGCTTACCTTGATGTTCATGTGGCGAAACCTACATGCCGTGTGGAAGCATTGATACTCCAGCCAGAACTTGCACGTGGTTTCACTACCCTTAGTGGCTTAGTGCCAGAAAGGGCACCGAACCTCCTTCAAAGGAAACAAGAACACTGTCGCTGAGCTTTCTATAACCCCAGGCAGGGCACAGGGCAGAAGCATTTCAGCAGAATTCAACAGTCTGTCAAGAAAAAAAAATTACACTGCTTACTATCACCTAAAATTACTCTCAGTTCTTACAGGATCCTCTGATGTTTCCTAAATCAACGAGGAACAAGACTGCTTAGGTTTCTATTCATTCTACTTAATTCTGCTTTATGCTAATATATTCTAAATGCTATTCAATCCAGCGTGCATGCTTGAAATGTCATGTTAGGACAATGTCTCCAGTTATAATGTACAAATGCAAACCCTGCAGTACGAACTATTATTATAACATAAAAGACTGTTATTATGAATAGTTTCAAGTATGGTGGTCTAAACTTTTCCATTTTGTTTCCTCCAAAAATACACTTAAGATTGACTGATTAAGAAATCTTTCCTGTAGCCCTTACTTAATATGGGATCCTATATGGGTGATCTGTGTAGAGTTAAAAGGTATAGAGGGCACATTTGTGCAGTCGCCTGTTATACAATATGCAGTCATTGCTTCCGTCATGGTGTTACCAAAATGGGGTCCAAAACAGAAAACATATGCTAGTATAAGTAGAATAGACAGCCAGCAGGGTACATACTACATAAAAATTTTAAAAGCATATTTTATTGGCTCTTTTTGACTACACACATTATAAGAGCTTCAAACTAGCTCTAATAGTGGTAGCTACTGCTGAGTGTGTGTTGGTCCACAAGCATTACGATGAGGGTGAGGTGAGAGGACAAGCCCAGGAGAGTGCACCAAGGTTGGCAACGGTGTCATTCTGGTTCTCCAAAAATTTGATTGATTAAATAAACAAAGTCTATGAACAGGGGACTTTGAAAATGATCGACTGAAACATAATGAGCTCTGCAGCAGTGCCTGAGGTGGCATTTTTGTCAGAAATACAGCTCCAAAGTCAGCTAAAATGGCTGAATTCCATGGCTCTTTCTTGGGCACCATGGATTGCAGAGGAGCTGGTGTCGTTTGAAAGCTACTGCGGCATGTGACGGTTATTGCAATCCAGAGGCTATCAGGCTATCAGGCACTTTAACAAGTGGAGATGATTCCTATTCTGATAATGGCGCAGACTCTCCACGAAATAACATGATCACATGACCACAAAATGTGCTGTAATATCGTGAAATGACACACGTGTGCAGCACAGATTGGCTAGAGTCGTAATGTTGCCACAGGCACACTTTACCTTACATTTGGAGAAAAGGTTTATTTTAAGGTGTATCAGGCAGTGACAGGGTAAAAAGGGTGTGGTAAGAAAAGACTAGAAACTGCAATTTACGTGACTAAATGTAAATATTATCAGAAGATCATAGAGAAGTGGCGATCATATCTATCTGGGCCAGAAAAACGTTTCAGAAACAGCATTTCTATTAAAATAAATATTTTTAAAACAATCTTTTTACTTACCCAAAAATGCAATAGGAGAAAATACCTCTACACGAACGCAGGTGAAATGCAGGTGAGTAGTAAAGTGGGTGTTCTTCCTCATGTTTCCTTACTGAAAACCAGATTCAGTTTTAGAACCTTCCATTAATACTAGAATTTTGTTCACCACATCACATCACCACATCATGTCACCACATCATGTCACCACATCACTTCACCACATCATGTCACCACATCATGTCACCACATCACGTAACCACATCACTTCACCACATCATGTCACCACATCACGTAACCACATCACGTAACCACATCATGTCACAACATTTTACAATTATGTTGTCATAGTATCTTCAGAGCCTGGTCATGAATCTGACTGAGTATCCTGTTACACTAAAAAACATGTCTTAAATACCGAAGGTTATTGGTCACCAAAACTGAATCACACACAATCCTAACAGCTGCTCCCGGCATTTCAAGCTTAAAATTTTGAGTTATTTTTTTTTAAGCAGACTATTTACTCACAATAAGCATTTAATTAGAGAATTGTTTTGAGTGCATGTGTATTATTGATTGTGTAGCTTTGATTGTGGAGCAGATAAGGATGCAGTCACTGCCTTCTTCATGTAAGCACTGAAGCATAGCAATAATAGACACTAGAAGACGAAGAAGAAGAAGAAGAAGAAGAAGAAGAAGAAGAAGCCCTACAGAATTTTAATGTGTGCTGTTTCTCAGTATAAAACAAGCAGATAGATAGATAGATAGATAGATAGATAGATAGATAGATAGATAGATAGATAGATAGCAGCATGGTCAGTAGCAAGATACAACACGTACACACACAAAATATAAAATCTAAAATACGATAAGTTAAATTAAATGTAGTAGTGCAGATATGGAACACAGTTGTAGATTTAACCAGATTTACATCAGTATTTTACATAAGTACACTTGTGAAAACTGGCAGTGAATAATGAATATGAAGAACCTTGAGAATGTAGAATATAATGACAGCTTTCTAAATGATAGCTTTCTTGTAGTAGTGTAATGTGAAAGTGTTATCATCTGTCACACACAGGTGAGCTGTTGTACAATGTTATTGCGAATGGTAAGAATGAACTCCTGTAGCATTCTCTGTGACAACGAATTTGAATGAGTCTTTTGGAGAATGAGCTCCGCTGACTCTGTAGTGTGTTATAGAGTGGGATGGATGATGTATGATTGATATTATACGATTGAGTCTATGTAATTATTATTACAGCTACAAGCCTTTATTGGAGATAACAGAATTGAAAGTTTTAGAACGAAAAAGAAAAAAAAAATGATGGTTGCAGAGCATCAGAACTAAATTCTGTAGTCACATTGATGGAGAGCAATTATAGGTGTCTTAATTTATGTAAATGTAATCATTTTAGGTGCATTATATTGCAAAGTAAAATAAATTAAAAATAAATTTGAGGCCTCCCAATTTATTTTCTTACGCTCCAGCAGAATGCATCCACTTTTATATAAAGCAGAGCTGCCGGCATGTTTTTGGTTTTTTTGTTTTTTTCTCACAGTGCAGCTTCTAAAGTTGAAACATTTTAACTTTTAAGAAAAGCATTATTGGAGTTGGCACACGAGCAAGAAAAAACAAAGATTTAGGACAAAAATTTTGACAAAAATTTTGCTACTGAGCCAACGAGGAGAATTTAAATCATTGCTGCCAACATTCCAACACTGCGATGTAACTTAAAATAACAGTGTGTGTAATTTTGGGACATTCATCCATATGCAGTGTGACGTCCCACTTTTACTGTGACTGCACATAATCAAGTTACACATGGAGCTCAAATTTTCTTGATTTACTGATGTAACTCCTCATCACCAAAATTACACCAATCTTTATTACATCTGCTTTACTGATAATTATAAATCTAATCAAGATAGCAAGCTAGTCAACTGATACCTGCTAGGACTGGTAAGAGGGGTGTTGTAGTAGTTCATATAGTATATGAGCTTTTTTTTTTTTTTTTCATATAAGCACAGAAAGTGTTCCAGTCAGTGCTTTTTCTGTTAAAAAGAAGGCAGGGGTTGCTTTTGTTTTAATGGCTGCTCTGTTGCTGGAGATTGACTTGTCTAGGTTATTTAAATGACATCTGTCCCTTAACTTACTCATTATTCTGTATCTACTGTACTATATGTATGTGATTTAATTGATGTTTCCTCATGGCAGTATACCAACGTTATGCCGTTCCATCTCGAAATTGAAGTTTGTGGTAATTGTGTGACAGCAGGGCTGAATTAAGCCCTGGATTTCCTGCGCTATTAACGGCTGAGCTGTCACTTCCTGTCAGTACTGTACCGTGTATGGAGTGAGCAACTGACTCAGCCTTGAGTGTGAAGCACTTCATTTCTATGCACTATTTCAGGCATTGTCTAAACAATCAGTGTTTAGACAATAGAGAAAAAAACTTTTAAGAACTCCATGCAAGAAACTACATAATTTTAAAATCAGTGCACTGCACAATTCATGAATGATCATTCGATGAGCATAGCAGCATGGAGCATAGCATAGTGAGTACATATTTGACATGTGCTGTAAAAATACAGCTGAATCGCTTTGTGTTTTTTTGGACCCCTGTGTGGAATGATACTCGCCAGAGAACAATGTCAACAACAGACTGCATTTTTTGGCCCAATTTCACATACACAATTTCCAACATACATGGATTTCTTTACTCCAGGTTTTTGTTTTTGCAATATGCTGCCCTCTATGGATGAGAATCTCTAAAATAAATATTCACAATAGTCACCATCTTTACAGAGAATAAACTTCTTGTAGGAAGATTTGAAGATTAAGATCCAAAACATAGTGCTTTAAATTATATATCCCCTCAAGCAAGTATTATCTGATGTACAAACTGTGTGTGTGTGTGTGTGTGTGTGTGTGCAAGGGCCACGGTCCAAAAGTCAGTTTGGGCCGATTCTCAGGCAGCGTCTGTGTCTGTGCTCATTGCCAGACAAAATTCCTCCTCCTCCTTTGACTTCCTTTCTTCATGTCTTAAAGGAGTCGTTCAGTAAAATTCACTTTACACGATTTCCCACTCATACCAAATTAAGCTCTGGCATGCTTGGTATCTTTGATGAAGTTTTGTTTGTTAGTTTTTCACTTGATAAAATTATCCAATAAAACTAACAAGGAATGGAAGATTTTTTTCAGCTTCCTCTCTGTGAAACTTCATCCACCTCTCAGACTTTGTGATGTAGTTTAGGACACAGTGTGACACTGAAATCTACAGTATAAATGTGAACAACATTGTGTCGTTACGGTTGCGGCCATCTTGGGTGACCAAAATTGTTTTCCCTTTAGCACAATTTGGTGTCATTCCACCTCCCAAAGTTTAATTTCACCTGAAAGCTGGAAGTGTTTCAGATGATAATTCACAATTCCCCTGCTTTATTATAACGTGGTTTACTTAAAAATAAAGATTACAATGCTTTTAAGATAAAACAAACTTTTATTAATCACTCATGGAGAAATTAAAGGTTAAAGTAAGTACATGGAGATTTGGAAGTTATATGTAGTGTTGCCTCTTCACAGCTCTAGAGTCTAGAGATCCTGAGCTCGGGTTATTGTCTGTGTGGATATTTGCATGTTCTCTCAGTGTCCATATAGGTTTCCACCGGGGCCTCTGGTTTCCTCCCACCTCCCAAAAAATCATGCAAGGCAGGTGGATGCTGAATTGCCTCCACCCTAGATGTGAATAAGTGTGTGTGCTTTGTGATGAACTGTGTTCCTGCCTCATTCCCAGTTTTCCCTTGAATAGATTCCAGATTCGCTGTGACCCTGACCAGTATATTCTTCCACTGCTTGTTAGCTTTATGGCTGCAGTACAAAATAAAAAAAAAAAAAAAAAGCAAAGCTTGGATACCAATCAAATCAGTTATATTCAGTAAGAATGAAATGAGGCTGAATGTAAGACAACACTGAATTATTCTCTTTTGAAATGCATGTTCATGAAACACCACAAAGTATTTATAAGACAGCAGATGTGTGATGGTATTTACGATAAATGTTTTTTGATCTACTACTGTGTGGGGACGTGTCAGGACATCTGGAGCTTATTTAGCCTCCAAGTACACTAACAGCCTGTAAGGACCTGCCTTTCCTGAACACTGTTCGGACTGAATCCCAGAATCGCATGGGATAACAACCAACAACACACATTTCAGCCAGACGCCATTTTCACGAGACTATATTTGGGCAAGAGAACTTTTTTCCTTACTGACTCTTACAGAAATTATTGAGTAAACATATAGCTAGCTGTGCAGGATGTTTTTGAAACTCTTAGCAATGCTCTTCTTGTCCTTGGGTGCTGTAAGAGCTCAACGATCAACTCCGGATGTATTTATGATGGAATATTTTCAGAGGAGAATCCTGGAGATGGAGGTAAGGGCACTGACAGAGCACACAGTCTTACAGAAAAGACTAACTGGTAATGCTTTATGATAAGCTTATCTCAGCTGACATTATTTAACACTTTAGTTAATATGAACAAACTTCAGCCATAACACACTGTAAGCAGCTAGCACTTGTAGTAATTGATGCTTTTTAAAATGACAAACAAATAAGCTATTAATTAGTAAAAATTATGTCTACAATCTTGAACATGAACAATAAATTGGCTGAAAAGCTGAAAAGCAAGTTTTAATATTTACACCTGGACACCAGAGTTCAGAAAATTATCAACATTTAGGAATATGCTATCTAATATGCTATTTAGTTTTTGCTCATTTATGTGGATATTTTAGTCATGGATTGAATAACCATTAATGTACTGTATATTTCATTAACATAAAAAAACTGAATTAATGCATGTGTTACTTCATTAATATTACTTATGATTTATGATGCTGACGTTCATGGTTTGTTAATGTTAACTAATGCAGTAAATAATGTTAGTTACTGGAAGCTTAAATGTAAAATTGACCATGCATTCATTTTATGAAAAAGCAACTTGTGAGGCACAGGAGCTGCACAACTAAGTTTCCACTAAATTTAACAGAAAAAAAAACATTTAGTTGTAGGAAAAGCATAAATCATACCTAAACGCAAGAATATGAGTAAAGGCTAGTATTTTGGAGTCCTACAGTTACAAAACAGGCAAAGTGCACAGTACACATTTGCAAAGTTTCACACAATTACTCCAAATGTAGTCAATCAGCCAAGATATGGTTTTGTTGCTCGATGTTTGTTTCTTCAGTTTTTGCACTGGAGATACAAGAGTAATGTAGCTATCAAAATATTTCTTTCCACAAAACGAAATACTTGCATGCCCAAATCTTCATGTACTTGCTTCAAAGGTTGCACAATCCATCTTTATTAAAAAAAAAAAAATTTAAAAAAAGTTTATAATAAAGAATGGATAGTCTGTATTTACAAACTTTATAAAATTTCAAACTGGAACTAAATTATCCTCTGCATCACTTCTAACTCTATGCTAGTATTTCACGCAAAGTGACGTGGGACGTAGAGACCAGAGCTAAGAGCAAAAAAAAAAATTGTCTCATGTATGTTCATTACAGCCCCACCGGGTCCTAAACCACATCAACAATTCTGACTGACAAAAAATTTTTTTTTCAAAAATCGACTTCCATTAGGCATTTCCAAATTCGTCCGAAGTGTGTGTATGGGTGTGTGAGTGTATGTGTGATTGTGCCCTGCGATGGGTTGGCACTCTGTCTAGGGTGCCCCCGGCTTGTGCCCCGAGTTCCCTGTGATAGGCTCCAGGCTCCCCATGACCCTGTGTAGGATAAGGGGTACATAAAATGGATGGATGGAATGGACTTCCATTATTTGTTAGCTACATTAGCATTGTTGCTCTAATTGTACTTAAAACTTGGGCAGATCATTAAAACTTAAAACTAAGGAAGCAAACAGAGGACACCAAATATGTCTTAGTTTATCAACTATATTTGGGGTAAATTATATACATTTCTTCCCTTCAAATTCTATTTGACATACAGTTTGTGTTTTACCGTCACACAGGAACGTCTTATAAGATGTGATCAAGACCTCCAGAAGGTCAACCAGAGGATGTACGACATGACTGCAGAGATGCGTGGTCAGGTTCACAGTGTAAATGTGCTAAAGTCAGAGATTCAAGGCTACGTGGACAGCCTGGCCATACGGGTGGACCGAGTGGAAAGAGATGTTGAGTACCTGCATAACAAACTTCCCGACACATCTAGTGTAGAGATCTCAGACTCTCTGCTGGATCAACAAGTGAAAGAAGCCCAAAGCAAGAAGAAAGCTGTAATCATGCAGGGAAAAGGTAAATGATGTTAGACTAATATCCTACTCTGAGTTGATGCCCTCAGCTCTTCCTGCAAATTTGATGAGGGAGTTTACTGTTGTAATCACAGATCATTCGGAACACCATAAATCAAGAGTAATGTATGTCTGAGAGATGCTTTAGGAGGTTTAACAGTCATAATATTCTAGTTAATGTTTCTGAAGGCTTCTGTGAGAATAGAGATGACTAAAAAGTGACTTAACATGATATCAGTGTGTTAGATTTGTTTAGAACACAGCGCTGCTGAATTCACAATTCAGATTGGTCAGAAGGATGTGCCACAAAAACTAGCATTAATGGAAGGAGTCTCCAGTGTCAGTGTTTTGTAACACCCTTACGTACAACTTGATATCAGAATTGCATTTAAATTTAAAATTGTGTAGTAAAACAAAATAAATGGCAGTGTTCAATTATTTAATTAGTCTCTCCTGTTTTCAACTTCATTCAGAGTGTAGCACCAGATTCTCTGGCATCAAATCACAGAAAATCCTCAAGAAGGCAGGAGACGTAGTAGGCTCGTGGCTAAAAGACCCAACCACAGGCTCCTCTAAGATCTACTTCTTCAGCGGCTCCAGGAACAACACGCTGCTTCAGTTTGGTTCACTGAAGATCTTCACTGACTCCAATTCAACCAGCAAGCCCAAGGTCATCCAGCTACCTCGGCCATGGCAGGGAACAGGCCACGCTGTCTATGATGGTTTTGTCTACTATCACAATGCTGACACTCGAAACGAAGTGCTGAAGGTTAGCCTTGTCAACCGCACTGTGGCCGACCGCATGCTTCTGCCCACCGCTGGGCGCATACCCACCTATGGGCTCTCCCCTCACACTTTCCTGGACTTCGCTATGGATGAGATGGGATTATGGGTCATCCATGCAGATCCGGACTTTGGAGGGAATCTTGTGATCACCAAGCTGGACTCCAAAAGTCTGTCAGTGGAGCATACGTGGGATACGACCTGCAAGAGCCACAATGCAGAAGGAGCCTTCGTCATCTGCGGCACCATGTATGTCGTCTACAACTCACACTCTGGAGGGCGCTCCAGCATCCAGTGCCTGTTTGATATCCACGACACCGTCTGGACTGAGGAATTGCCTGTGATGTACTTCCCAAAACGCTACTCCAGCCACTCGAGCATGCATTATCACCCGCAAGACAGGCAGATCTACGCCTGGGATGATGGCTATCAAACCATCTACCAGTTGGATGTGAAGAAGAAGTTACAGGTCACCTAAATTATAACAACACTGCTTAACTCCACCTAATCAATATGTCTCATTTTAATAATCACATGCTCAGAAAAATGACACTGTACTAAACCTGGGTGGTACCATTAAGGAGACATCGTGTGTACCTTTAGTATGTATCCTTAACCTGGGGAAGTGAATGCTGTGTACCACTAAGACTTGTTTAAAGTACAGAATATTACATTAATGGCCACAATTGTTGAAATTAGTTCTAAAGATGTACTACATTCACCGTCCATTCCCTTCTTTTCACCTTCCTCTGAATATACATACTAAAGGTACCATAGACGTACCCTTGAAGGTAAAATCCCAATGATAACAGAAGGTCTACATTTTTGCTTTCTCACACATTTCCAACACAGTCCGCCAGTCAAAGGCACTAGCATGCAATGAGCTGGGAGAGGGTGAAAAATGTGGATTTTCTGGTACTCCCCAAAGACAGGATTTGGAAACAATGTCTAAGTGATAAGCCTGCTTTTGTAACACATAGCCACAATGCCAAACACGAGTTCTGGGACCCACCAGACTGTATGATGTACCATTCCTGCAAATCTTGATGTAAATTATGAAGGCTACATCAGATGTGTCAAGTGTTCTCTGAGCAGAGGTAAATTACAGTGGGCTAGAGCAGGGGTGTCTAATCCTATCTGTAAAGGGTCAATGTGTCTAAGGGTTTTCATTCTAACCAAGCAGGATTACACTGAATACAACTCATCAGGCATCTGAACACCAAGACCGATTGACTGAATAAGTGCAATCCTGCTTGATTGAACTGAAGAACTGTAGACTGGACTGTAACTCCTGGGTTGTATCACTGTTGGAGATCTACCTACATTTAAGAGTTCTTTGTTTGTCATTCTGCGGAATCCCTTAAAGTTTCTAAGTAGAGCATCCAAGTAGAACATGGGTTTAGCACCCTACCATGAAGCATGGCAACCCAATTGGCCACCCCAAGTCACCAATTCCATATGATGATGAACTGAAAGGCTTGGTAAATTTTTGTCACAGAGTAGAATGAATAATAATAGAACTCCCACAACATCTCTGGGGAATTTGAAAGTTCATTTCATCAATAGCGAACCACAGAAGCAAACTATTCCCTTGCTCCACTGACCACAACAAAGAAATAGGTGACCAAACATTGGTGAAACAACCTTTACTACATTAACAATATTCATTATTTGGATGCATAACATTGGATCTCTGCATATTCAATATGATGTCGCTTAATGTTATTTAAGGCTATGACTTTTTTTGTAGCTTGCTAGATGACAAACGTTGCTTAGTATTTTGCTCCAACCTAGATGTGCTCCCCACAGGGGAAAATGCTCAAGGTGCAGAGCTCATTTTTGCAAGCTAAGAGCCCTTAATTGTCCACTGAACACTTAAACAACATTCAAAGAACCCTTTTTTCTGAGAGTGTGCCAACAGATTTGCAGTAAGGGGTGGAACAGTATTGTGCAACATTCACAGTATGATAACTGTTGTGGCTAATTTACATTAACAGGTTTTTCTCTGTATTTCTTTGAGCTTGTTCCTTGTTTTTGTTTCTCATTTGGCAGACAATTTTTATCCAAATTGGCTTGCATAAAACACAGAATACAATCCACACATTTGAGCTGAGCAGATGAAGCTTAAGAGCTGTGCTCAATGCCCAGACAGTGAAGCTGTGACAGGTTTGGGATTTAAACTCATAGTCTTATCAGTACTATTGCAGAATTTTAACAGCTGAGCAATCACGCCCCCATATATGCCAAATAGTGTCATATAAAAGCATTGTCATAAGAGTGTACTTATACTGAATATCAGCACGGCTGTAATTCGGCCATTGACACGTGGTTGCAGATAATCACAGCTGTGCTGATATTCAGTATAACAGCAAGATTGTGATTGTAGTATTGCTTTTATACAACAGTTTTACAAATAAGAAATTAATATTGAGTAACTGGCAGTTCAGACACAATATGGCCAAATAATTTTTGCTCCTCAAATGAAAATAAATCCTGAAGAAGCCACACTCAGCGATAGCCTATTAGCTAGCTGGCTAGCTAGCTCACATTGATTTCTTTATCATTTCCGTTAAAGGTGCATCCAGTGAAACTGGCTTCCCTTCTTCCTTTTTCTTCATCAGATGAGCTTTCATATTTTAAGTCAGAAGTATTTTCAGAATAAATGTATAGTTTGCCGTGTCATCTGATGAGGTTGCTAACTGTACTGTAGTACTGTACTGTTGCTGGAATTAGAAGTTTACATGGTGAACATAGACAAGTAAAGTGATACAAACAGTGAAACGTCCCAGTGCGGTTGTACTAAATATAAGCACTCTTGGAATGCCGCTCGTCCAATCAAATTAGTGGACCGGAACTAATTTTTGTATGAATAGGGTTTAACGTATTTGATTCACATGGAAAAATACATATTACCTACTGAATAAATTGATTTTCTGAATCAGGTGAAGAAGATTAGATCAGGATTAGGTCAATAGAAAATTCAGAAGAGTAGATCCACATGAGCAGAGCTTATGACCAGTGGACACAAAAAATGGCTGATGGGGTTGCATTAGGTGTGCTAATGCCGAGAAAACCCAGTTGGTCCTCCACGACTGGATTTTGATGCAGGGGGACTATATTCTATCTGTAGTTTAACCTATATATATGCTTAGACGCTTCTCTGAGCAGGAGGTAGAGTGGAGATTTTCCTTCACCAATCCATTATTCAGAGCCTGTACTGCCCTCTCCTGGTTAGTTATAGACATTACAAAATGGAAGAAAAATTCCATACATTAAAGCACCTTTACCTATGTTGAAGTAGCAGTATCAATTGTATTATTTCATATATAGAAAGGGTTCTGTGTGGTGACATTGAGACATTAGATCATATAATATGAATAAACAGCATTTTGAAAAATTACTGTGATTATTGATGTCATTCTCTCTCATTACTAAATCCATGCTTGAATAAATCAAGCATATATCAGGGATCAGTAGGCAAAGGAAATGGTTTTCAATATACAGGTTGATCTAATTTGCACCATGTGCAATAAAGTGTGACAAAGTGCCCATCAGAGTGCCCTCATGTGCATGTATAGATGGTGAGGTGCCCTAATGGCTGCCCTTCCAGTGGAGAATATGTGTTGCAGTGCCATACAGGGTTCTTTAATGTGTGAGGAAACATGATGAAATGCCCTAATGGCTGCCCTTCCAGTGGAGAATATGTGTTGCAGTGCCATACAGGGTTCTTTAATGTGTGAGGAAACATGATGAAATGCCCTAATGGCTGCCCTTCTAGTGGAGAATATGTAGTGCAGTGCCGTACAGGGTTCTCCTATGTGCAAGGAAAAATGATGAAATGGCCTAATGGCTGCCTTTCCAGTTGAGAAAATGAGATGTCCTGTAGGCTTCGTTACATGTAAGAAGTGTTCACTAGGTGCTCCAAGTGTGAGAACATGTGCCCTCTAGAGTGCCTCTATAGTAGAAAAAATATGAATTAATGCCTTCAGGTGCCCTTTTTATTGTTATTTTTTTCGCCTGTGTTCACCCCTGCCTTGCTGGACATTCTAACTTGTGACTTCCACAACACATTAACAGTAATGAACTGTCAGATGGCGCTAGAGCTTACATTCAGCCTTAAGTTTAACTTATTTATAATGCATTCACTGCTAACATAGAATTGTGCATGAACAATAAGTATGCTTCATGTATTTGTTTATTTATTTATTTATTTATTTTTCTAAATGATGTCCTGGTATTATTAATTACTCCACAATTACGCCTTTCCTATTTGCTACTACATGGACAGGGTTCAATCTGAAGGTCTGATCACTGTGATAATTCAGCAACTGTTAACAATCACTGTGCACAAAAACAGGCTAGACAGAATAAACCAGTCTTAGACACAGTGTCTGTGAACCACCCCTTTAAGCACAACAGGTGCCCATGGAAGGCCAAAAGGTCCATAACTGTTATGAATGTGCAAAATGGAAAAGTGCTGTACCAGACGCTCTTCTCAAACTGTTGGAACACTCAAAGAGCACTATAAAGTGAGGTACGTTCAGGTTCAGCTGTGCTTTGCCTTGGCTGCTGGCAGGAGCATACGTTTGCAATTGAGGAAGACGTTAAAAAGACGCTATACCGGCTGCAAATGTGAGGCACTGTAAAAAGGGATATCGTGGAGAGTCACATTTTGTGCCAGTGTGTATGGAGATTAATTCCTAAATACGTGTAATCTTGAAATAATCAATGGAAACAATGTCAATTGAAGTGTCTGCCTTTTAATGAATAATTGTTTTCTTTTACAAGAATAACCTGAAAAGTTTAAAAGTCAGCTTTGGTGACCAGTGGAATATATACTGGTGTAATGATAATCATCACAAACAGATTTGAAAAGGTACATTTTAATAATGTAAAAAGAAGAAGAAGAAGAGGAAGAAGAATGGTGCAAGGAGTGTTGCTGCCTTGATACCAAGTCCCCTGTTTCAACCTGAGCTTGGGTGGAGTCTCACATCTTCTCCCAAGTCCATGTGTTTCCTTCAGGTTCTCTGGTTTCCTCCTACCTCCCAAAAAAGTGCATGTAGGTGAATTAGCTGTGCTAAATTGGCCTTAGCTGTAAATGAGTGTGTACCTTGTGCTGTGATGAACTGGCATCTCCTGCGTAGTGTTCAGTGTTCAGTGAAAGCCTTATAAAATATTGCATTCAACTCACTTTTATAATCTGTAATTCCCAACCTCCAACCATTAAAAGCCAAAGAAAACGCCCCTCAACTTGAACTTCCATCTCACCAACTTGGGGTACTCTTCTCAATTATGAGTTCCTTTCTGTTTATGGAGTGACGTCAAATCAGCATGGCTGTGCACAGCACCAGAAGTAAAAAATAATTCTAAAAGTGGCCCTTTTAACTTTTAAATGAGTTATCCTGTATATACAAGTTCTTTTCTTTAGATCAGTCAACATCCAGACATATTCCCTTGTTAAGTCTGTAACACTGACTCTACAGTTCACTGTTTTGATGAGGTAAATATACATCACTCATCACAGTTAGCTGGCTAGCTAGTTGCTAACAACAGATGAACATGGAGGAACCCGTTTTTTGTTTTGTTTTTTTCTGTCGAATGTGCTGAGGTTGAAAATGGCATAATGGGCTACTTGCAGAAACTTGAAAAATCATCCACTATAATGGAAATAGCACTATTTTACACCTGGTGTCTGCAGGAGCTCCCAAAAAAATGACTGTCAATGTCGTTCATGATATATGTAAGAACACTTGCAAAGCTTCATGTAGTAAGCTTGAGAAAGGCTTCAGACTGTATGCATGATCATACATGCACAACTGTGAAGGTAAGAAAATACCTATTAAAAGAAACAGACACCCAGGCTAATGTTAACCCATACAGTTGACAGCAAAGAAGATTGTGATGTTGCTAATAAGGTATCTTGCTGTACTGCTGAATGTATACAGTGCTACCGGAAACAGAAATATGTCATTGCCCTGAGTGCATGTAGCACTACACAGGGTTGCGGGGCAGCCTGGAGCTTATCCCAGGGAACTCAGGGCACAGGATGGGGGACATCCTGGACAGGGTGCCAACTCATTGCAAGGGCACTACAGACAATTTGTAAATGCCAATCAGCCTACGAAGCATGTCTTTGGACTAGGGGAGGAAACCGGAGTACCCGGAGGAAACTCCCGAAGCATGAGAATGATGCAAACTCCACGCAAAGTCCATGCAAACCCCAACCCCGGAGGTGTGAGGCAAGCGTTCTAACCACTATGCCACCAAGCCTCCCTCCCAAGTAGCCCATTTCAACTGGTGCATTACCACTCACTCGGGTGAGTCGAATGCAGCAAAAGAACCAAACTCAGAATGTTAAGTCATGTCTTTTTGAGCCCTATGGCTTTCCACAGTCGCTCAGCGCGTGCTCTGCGTCCCCGGGTTAAACGCGGGGCGGTGCAGAGATAGGATCCATCAGCGGGGAAGTGCAATAATAACACTAACTCAAACTCTGTCGAGCTGTCGTTTTTGCACGGAGCTGGCAAACTGCAGCTCTGTTCCTGCAGGTAAGATG
>CM040981.1:25054309-25068233 GCA_022985145.1 Pangasius djambal
TTAAGTCATGTCTTTTTGAGCCCTATGGCTTTCCACAGTCGCTCAGCGCGTGCTCTGCGTCCCCGGGTTAAACGCGGGGCGGTGCAGAGATAGGATCCATCAGCGGGGAAGTGCAATAATAACACTAACTCAAACTCTGTCGAGCTGTCGTTTTTGCACGGAGCTGGCAAACTGCAGCTCTGTTCCTGCAGGTAAGATGATTGTTCATTTTTGGCGATCTCTAGTTGGTGTCAGGACGCACACTTTGCGCAATTTAAACCTGGTAGGGGTTTAGTTTAGACGGGCTTCAAGTGCACAAGAGATAAAGATAAAGATGCATAAAAATGCATAAAGATGCACAAAGAAGCATAAAGAAGTTTATTTATATGTCGCTCACCATTAACTAGTGCGTTTTATCTCATTATTTCCTTGTCATGATTGCTGAATTGGAGATTAATAAACAGGATACTGTAAGTGTGTATCTGCTCACCTGGCACATTTCTGCTGTTGTATGGCTCATCTGCATTTCTCTTCTGCATGTGTGAAGTAATTTCTGAACTTGCAACAGCGTTCCTGCTTCTTTCATTCAAACCCACGACTAAGCCTGCCTTCTTGAAGAGAGGATTAAATCATTAAAATGATGTCCAAGCCTTAATACACCATGATCAAAGAGGGGTGATCAGTAACAGGGGAAATGAAGCTGTTGGACACTAAACACTGTGGATTAATATGCCACAATACATGATCTTACATGAGCTTAATAGCATTTTCTAGCAATATGTTCTGCAATTTGATGTGCACTGTGTGCACAGACATTCTTATTTTAATATGTTGGAAATTAAAGCTGCTGTAAGCAAATTTTTTTGAATGACATTTTTTATTTAAGCAGTCTTTAGATTCTGATCCCAGTCACTAAAATATATGTCATGAGAGGAAAAAAAATCTCTGTTACTCCCTACAGCTCTGTAATCACCAGCTAAATGTTTTAACATGAGCTGAATTCCTTACTACCAATTATTTTGCACACATATGGGCAGCCCACCGAGAATAAGCAACATTTTAATTCAGAATCAGTGGAAGTGTTGCTAAATTTCTTGATTTCTCTGATATCAGTTGTGTTTCATAAAACAATATCCTACACAGGCGCTTTCTTGATGAGTCATAGGCATAATGTTGAAAATGAGCCTTGGGTGCTAAAAAGCTTTAAGGCTGATACTGATAATGCTGCATTATGGGAGTATTGCATGTGTTTTTAGACAAAGGGGCTTTGGAGAAGTGTGGGACAGAGATAAGGATGAAAACTCCTTTGTTGGCTAGATCTGGTGGAGATTAGCAAAATTGCTTATAGTGGCTTTAAAAAAAATCATAACCAGGATTCAACTCATACTCGAAAAGGGAATTTATGATTTTGAAAAGTCAGGTTTTTGGAGGTGTGAATGTTTGTTTTTTGGGGACATTTTAAAGCAGGGGAAAGCATGGAGGGTGTCAACCCTCAGAGATAAATTTTTGTCCATTTTTTGATACCTAGGTTTAATCATCAATACAAAAAATATATATATATGCGGTCTTCTACATCATTTTATTAGCACAAATAGATTTCTGATGCACACAAACCTAATGTTGAATGACTTATGATTGGTGTAGAGACTGAATAACAAAACATATGAGCGGCCCAACGGTCTTGATTAAAGTCTGTGGGCCTTCTGTTTATAGTACGAGCACTATAAGAACAAAGTTCACATCAATCTCTCCTACGTTGATAATCTCCAATACGTCTTACAGGTACGTAAGCTGGTTCATGTATAAATCTATTGAAGAATGAAAGAAGTTCGCACACATTTATAAGTTGCACAAACAGCCTTCAAATCACAGTTTCCTTTTAAAAACTGGAAAGCACCATGTGACTTATTTAATATGACGTTGCTTTGTTGCTTAACCAGGCTGCAGAACATCCTGTGACATGCTTAACTAAATAGTAAACAGCAGCGGTCGTTTTTGAAAAGATATATAATTTAAGGTCATATTAATCATATAATATACATTATTAAATGCCATAAGCATAAGAGAGAATCAAATTAAAAAACATCAAATAAAAATAAATTCCATGCCTTACTCTCATAATTCCCAGTAAACTCCATTTTACTTGTATTAAAAAGACAATGGACACACATCAATGATTAAACATGGCCTAGTGTCAAAAACATGACAATCCATAAAGAATCTCAACCTTAGCATTAAAACACCATGGTTCGTATAATATACTTAACAATAAAAACAGTTGTTTCCCTGCATAGCATCAGGCTATCCATCATTGATCAATGAGTACTAACTAACTTAGTTACAGTACAACTTTAACTAACTTTAACTAACATATCAAATAAAAATAAGGAGCAGTGGGTGAGATACTGTAGTTACAACGTGTTACAGTTTTTTTTTTTATTACAGTGTTAGTTACTGTATGTTACAGTTTGTGTGTTAGTTGTTTTGTGTTATTGTGTTATAGTTATAGTAACATACTTGGTGTGTTAGAGTTAGAATGGGTACTTGTATTAGGTATTGTGTTTTACAGGTAGTGTGTTAGTTATTATGTGTTATTGTATTACAGGGAGTAAGATACAGTTACTATGTTAGTTTGTGGCTTTTTTTTTTTTTTTTACAAAGTTACAGTTAGTTTTAGTCACTGTGTGTTACAGTTACTGTGAGTTATTTTGGTTTTTTTTTGTTACAAAGAGTAAGATACAGTTACTTTGTGTTTGTTACAGTGTAACAGTTACAGGGTTACAGTTAGTAGAAGTACAATTAGTGTTAAATATTTTGTGCTGTTGTGTGTTACAGTTAGTTTGTGTTTGTCACACTCTATCAGTTTCTGTATGTTGCAGTGTGTTTTAGAGTTTTTTTGTTTGTTTGTTTTATTGTGTTACAGGGAGTAAGATACAGTTAGTGTGTTAGTTTGTGTTTGTTACAGTGTAACGGTTAGTGTTTTATCACAATGTGCCAGCTACAGAGTTACAGTGAGTGTGTTGTTTATTTTGTGTCATTGTGTTACAGGGAGTAAGATACAGTTAGTGTGCTAATTAGTTTGAGTTTGTTGCAGTGTTACATTACGTTTGTGTTAGTTACTGTGTGATAGAGTTATTGCAAACAAAGCCATTTAAGACACAGCAATATGGTCAGATTAACTTCCTTCTTTACGTGTTGCTGTGTAACACTGGTTGAAAGTGTCTTCCTTATGAGTAATTGTATTGTACTCATTAAGTTGTACTCATTATTAAGATTTAATATTGATTATAATATTGAGCTGCACATAGCAGAGATTTAACTCAGAAATGAGGCAACGAGGCCATCTCTGAAGATCATGCGCCCGGCCGAACAGATAAAGCCGTTTTTATTCGTCTTGCTCTGTGCTTTGTGCTGGGGAAGACGGTGCCTCTGGCCTGACATGTCGCCCAGAAAGCCGAGCCAAATTCAAAAACACACTGCACTCATTTAACAACTTCTATTTAAACTGGAGGTGAAGGAAGGCTCTCATAACTCTAAAACAACTTGTACAATCGCGAGTGATTTCATATCCAATTGCGTGGCATTTTATTTCAGGTATCATCTAACTAATTATGAACTATATCCGAGCTCAGAGTATCGGCCAATACCTGATACTTATCTGATTCTGACATTCTTCCAATAACTAAACTCATTCTCTGCAATCTTCTGTTAGGAATTATGTAATACATCAGAGGTACAATGGCTTTAAGACAATTGTGTCCTGTTCCATGTGCAAGATTTGTGTTGTGTGAACAGTACATGCAATTATGCAATAAAATGCATTCTTAGATCAGATCGAATATCTGATACTGATATCAGGATCTTCCTGGCATAAAGAAAAGATTATTGTAGCCCAAGCTTTTAAAAATGAACCAGAAATTAGAATTTAATTTAGAATTTTAATTTTAAAATGCATTTTGGAATTTAAAACAAAACATCAGTGGGTCAGATCAGAAGCGTCAAACGTGGATTAGGGAGCACGTTTCATATTGAAATCTACTTGAGATCCAAAACAAAGGCATGTAGTGACAGTGAATAAAGAAGTCATGGGAGCAGACGGTGTTTACTGTCGTGCGGTTGGGAATGGGTGGTCAGATATGAACCTTACGAGACAAACAAAGGCGTGTGTGAGTATTGAGTGCTGCATGAAACAATTACTGATTCATTCATTCATATTCAGTAACTGCTTTATTTCAGTAAGTGCCACAATGGTTAAATGACTAATTTATAGTTTGAGAATATCGCAGGTAGGTGCGAACCAAAACAAGGGCGGGATTGGGATTGAAAAACAGTCCCGTGCATGCCTCTAGTCCAAAATTTTCTTCTTTAGTTTTGCACTGCAGATACAACATGAAAAGAAATGCCATACATTAAAGGAATGTATAGATTCTGGCTAAAGCGGAATTTGAAATACACCTTTTGTGTCTCCATACAAGAAGTCTTACTGAATAAGTATTAAAAAAAATGATTTACATTTAAGGACCATACTGATGCAGACTAGGAACAACTTAAAATAGACCAATAACATAAAAATACTGTCTTTTTGTATGGAGGAATTTAGCTTTCGCTCAATAATCAACATCCGCAACATGGATGGTGTATCTGATACTCACAAGGATATTGCTAATAAGTAGGGCAAGCTTATTGTCTTCTCATATTTAAAGACGGCACAGTTTTAGAAACTCGGTGACTCTCCAGCCAAACAGAGTAGAAGGAATGATCATTGTTTTAATGTAACACGGTAACATGAGCACAGCATGTCACTGCTCATCAGGCAAAACTCTTTCAACTAGGGCTTTATAACATGGTGCCTTATAATCAAGAAAACATTTCCCTTTGGCTGTGTGTCCCACTTAGGTGTGTGTGTGTGTGTGTGTGTGTGTGTGTGTGTGTGTGTGTGTGTGTGTGTGCATGTGTTTTTGTGTGTGTGTGTGTTCATGGCCTGACCGACAAGCTCTTAACCCACTCTTGTTTGGCCAGAGGCAAAAAAGACTCAGTACAGTGTGTTTAAAGATGTAGTTTCTGAGACTCGGCACAGAGCAAGATACAGTTTCTTGAGCACTCGGTGATTTTAGTTAGTTGAGCTAGCTGTCCCAGCTTAACTTCTAAACTATTAACAGTAGTACAGCACTCTTTCATTTTATCTAATGGGGTTTAGATTACGCATTTGGAGCTGGTGTGAAGTCTTACTTGTGGTGGTGTTCATCCACACCCTATAGTTTCAGGTTTTAAAGAATGTCAAGGATATCATACTATATATATATATATATATATATATATATATATATATATATAGAGAGAGAGAGAGAGAGAGAGAGAGAGATAGATAGATAGATAGATAGATAGATAGATAGATAGATAGATAGATAGATAGATAGATGCAGATACATACAAAGCCAACAGTGTGGTTTGAAAGAATGCTGTCATTATTTATTAATCTTTATACCAGGGAGCTGTTGTTAAATTCTCAAATCTGATTGGTCAGAAAGTGTTGATCAATTTACAATAACAGCATGGCTCAGACAGTTTTGCCGCAAGTCAAAATTTATTGTCTATCTGGACTTGTATAACAGACACTCCAGGTAATCAAAGTCTAATAATAAAACATATATTAACAAATGTGTTGTTATTTTCCACAAAAAAACATACAATTATTGATATGGTGAAGTTTTCTGTAAGGAGATGTTTATTTAACATTTTTGGAAGGAGTCTCCAGTGTCAGTGCTTTGTAACAATCAGTCAAAGCTGCTCCTTTAAGTGACTTTTCCATAGCGGGAAAGTCTAAAGACGGAGGACGTTCTGTGTTCTGGTCTCTCGCTTGCATTATTTGTTTTCAAGAGGAAGTGAGGGAACGAATGTTTATAGCTGCTGTAACTTAAGTGATAACAGGAACTATGTTCCACACCATAACTATAAATGGATAAATGTTTCACAACATTAAATGTAAGTATAAAAGGATAAAATGTATGATGTGTCATTCTTTAATAAATAAATCAAATGTAACCACTGGAATATTGCTGTGTTATAAGAGGAATAAGAATCAAATAATATTTATTTGGAGGGCAGAGTGGCTTAGTGGTTAGCACTGTTGCCTCGCGCCTCTGGGGCTGGGGGTTCGAATTCTGCCTCCGCCCTGTGTGCGTGGAGTTTGCATGTACTCTGGTTTCCTCCCCCAGTCCAAACACATGCATTGTAGGCTGATTGGCATTTCCAAATTGTCACTAGTGTGTGAAAGGGTGTGTGAATGTGCCCTGCAGTGGATTGGCACCCCGTCCAGGGTGTTCTCCACCTTGTGCCCCGAGTTCCCTGGGATAGGCTTCAGGCCCCCCACAACCATGTGTAGGATAAGCGGTACAGAAAATGGATGGATGGAATAATATTTATTCACCATACACATTAACATGTATTAGAATTTGTGTCAGTGTTTGGTCAAAAACATGTCAGCTTATCCTCCAGTTCTTTGGTCCACTGTTGATGTGGAGTGCTTATACATCTCTTTGTACAGTTACATGGTTATCTTGTGTGTATTTTTTGCTGACATGTAAAAACGTTCCCTCTATTATAGTAATTGAACAGCAGTGAAAATTCAGTTTTAAATGGTGCTCTTGCAAACCTGTAGAAAAGTAACATGATACTGAGATCTAGGACCTTTCTGCGTTTAAAGAGACTGCTGACATTTCCTTAGGCTTCTCACGCACGCACACACACAAACACACACTTCAGTATACCTGCTCAGGACTGACATTTCCTGTGCCCATCTTGAGGAGTGCTACCTTTGACCCAGTTGCCAGAACACATTGGCCTGGGTGAGATGGGCACAGCGACGACCCACAGTCAAACCCACTCTGGGTCTCACCCTGCTTTTAGCACTAGTCTTAGGAAATACCATGGAATAACATGCTGCCTGGCAGTGAATTTTTAAAGAGAGTGATATGAATTCTTTCAATGTGACCTGTACAACATTCATAGATTGCTTTACTGGCGTGATGTAATATGCCTTAAAGCAATATAAGGCAGCGCTGAAGCTTTAAAGAAACCCATGGTTAATGCTTTGCTTACATTATCTGGACCAAAATGATTTGCATTTGTTGGATCATGTGAATGCAGTGATTCATCCAAACACAAAGCAAGTCTCTTTTGGAGTGTTGTAGATCATCCGGGATGATCACACACACAATGACACATTTAGGGATTGCTTAGAAAGTTAAGAGAGCTCATTGTATTTTGCAGCCTTCTGCAGTGTATCAGCATCAAAGGTCAATGTGATAACATTTCATAAATAATATATTCTGCCAGCCTAAGTGTGGTGCGATTTTATGTTGTATTTTGAACTAAAGCTTAATTTCATCATAGCCAAGGCTATGTATCATTTGCTGATCTTTTCTGGCAAATTGTGTAATGGTTGAAGTGTGACGAATACTAGTGATGTGTATCTTTTCTTTCATGATCTCAATATGTAATAGGTGTGTATAAAGCACACCTCTATGACTGACGCACACAGAGGCCAGACACAGACCACACTTCCTTCACTGGAAGATACTGACAGGCTCTAGATACCTTCTTCTGTGGGATTAACAGGCATGATGCCATGCTTTTTTTTTCCTGGCACAAAGGCCACACCTTCTTCAATAGGACTGAAGGCACAAAGGCCACACCTCCTTCATTAGGACTAAAGGCACACAAGCTACACCTTCTTCATTAGGACTGAAGGCACAAAGGCAATGTTTCCTTCATTAGAACTAAAGGCACAAAAGCCACGCCTTCTTCATTAGGACTGAAGGCACAAAGGCCATGCTTCCTTTAAGGGGACTAACAGGCATAAAAACAATGCCTCTTTTATTGGTACAGAGGGCACCTCCTTTATTAGGACTGACTGGAATAGAGGCCATGCCTATCATTGGGCCTGGAAGGCTTCACTGGGACTGACAGGCACAGAGGCCACAGCTTCTTCACTGGGACTGACAGGCACAGAGGCCACAGCTTCTTCACTGGGACCGACAGGCACAGAGGCCACGCCTTCTTCACTGTGACTGACAGGCACAGAGGCCACTCCTTTTTCACTGTGACTGATCAAGATTTGCTTGAATGTCAATTTAGCAGATTTTCAATTTAATTTAACTGGAATTCCTAAACCATAGTGTAAATTCTCTCTATCATATAAAGTATTTTAACTGTCAATTCACTCTTGGTGAATTTTATGCCAGCTTTAAGCTAAAGTGGTTTTGGGAAGCTAATGATGTGTGCTTCATGTTGTTTCACTAAAGGAGAAAGTAGGTTTCCATTCCCTCACCTGACAATCGAGTACACGGCATGGCATAGTGCCCACTAGCAGTGTCATGAGGCCTCAGCTGTGAGCCTGTAACTGTAATCCAACCCTCCTGTCATTTGAGCTGGGTTTTATATGGTTGACTGGGTTTTCAGGTGAAGGGGCTGATAGAAGAGTTTTACTCACTAGCGCTGTATTGCAATTCAGTTTGAAGGAGCATGTTGTACATATACATTATGTTACATCCTGGATCGAACACACGTTGTAACATGTAAAGGACCTGTAGCCAAGTTATTAGATAATGCATCCCTGTGTTGGCATGAGGCAAAGACCCGCATGATCCATGTTACACAACATGTAGCCTTTCTGCCCTCTTTTCTTCAAATGCTCCTGCATGAATCTGCTTTAGTCTCCTCAGTGATGAGCTTCTCACCATCATGAGGAAGAAAACACTGTACAACAGCCCTGCACTTAAGTGCTTTCTTTAACACTCCCTTGTCAAATTCCCCTCATGACTTGGAACTGTGTATCACCTCTGGCACAAAACACAATATGGTTGAAATGACCTCATTGTTAATTTTTAAGTTGTAGTTGTAATTACATTTAATTGTAGTTACATTTAATATTGTGGAAGGTCTGCATAACAAGTTCCTATTATCACTTGCATTGTAACAGCTATAAACAGTTGTTCCCTCATTTTAAGTTAATTAGACAAAAAAACACAGCTTGTCATATTACTGAGAAAAGCACAATGTCCTCTGACCTGAAGACTTTCCCATGGCGGAAAACGTAAATGAACAACTTTACTTTTGACTGTTATGAAAGTGCTGATACTGGAGACTCCTTCCATTAAAAAGCATGACATTTTTCTCCGTTTATTATTAGGCTTAGATTTTGTGTGAATTAGCGGTTACTATAGAAACAATAATGTTTTAGAACGTGCACATTATTATAAACCTGTGATTTGCCTTGCAGTTGGAACTACTTTCAGAGCTTCTGTTATAGAAATTTAATTGACACCTTCTGACCAATTAGATTCAAGAATTCAACAGTGCTGTGGTATAAACATGAGCTAATAGATGCCCATGATGGATTGCTGTGAAATCTTTGTGATTTGAGCTTGCAATCTCCCAGGATGAGGCAAAACCTCAGACAGGTGCATGACTTGGGAGCACAGTTAGCACATAGCAAAACAAATATTAATCACCCAATTGCTAACTTAAAACCTTACACTGATGCAATTTTTATGGTGTTTAAGACAATTGTGTCAAATCCCAACAAATCAAATGTCACTTCCAGCAACACGAGTCATTACATCCATGTCTACTTGATCCCTCAGCTTTCTGAACACTCATCTAATGAACTTTCATTTGATCCAATGATGCATTGGAATGGACTTTAAGATTGCAATCAAGATTCTTCCAAGAGGAAACGATGAGGCCTGGTTGATGTGGGAGGGTTAAAATCGGATTGGTGCGTAGGACGGGAGAGCGATATGCCAAACAGATTTTCCCCGGGCAGTGTGAGCACACACACGTTGCAGGATGATGTGGTGTGGGGCGGAATGTTTTAAGCTGCTCAGAAGACACTTGTCAGTTGACGATTCCCATATTAAGCTGTGATGACATGCTGGCGTTATTAGGCTGACACCTCATGCTGCGCTCTTTCTGTGCCTGCTCAGCCTCAGACCTGCAATCAGGTCTATTACAAATGCTTATTAATTTGTGCTTTAAATAATCTTGATATGCTGTGTATATGTTATTATTCACAAATGTTTTCTGTAAGACAAACCAGCTCATTTTTAACAATTAGGTAAGAACTTAATAGAAATTAATAGTGTAATTAACAGTGGTTATTATGAAAAAATATCATATATCACGATACATGAAGACATTTCTAATAAACTGCCGGGAAAACAGTATTGTTGCATAGAAAAAAAACTGTAAAAACTGAGTTTTCAGAATACTTTAATGTTTACAGAAATAAAGTTATACTGAAAAGGAGGAGAAAAATTCTGCAAAATGTTAATCAGCTTATAAGTCTTATTAAAAACGTAATACAAAATACACAATTTAATCACAATATTGATATTATATTGTTATATTTGCTAAATAATATAAAAATCTACAGCATCTCTACCCAGAGCCTAAACTCACCTAAGGTATCTATGGCTTTAATTAACATTTGTAAAACCTTTTACGAAAATATCGAGGCACAGTATTGAGAGATTCTGGAAGTAGAAATTACACTCGTTTCTCTGTTTAGTGTGTGTCTTGTGTTCACCTTTGGCATGATGGCTGTTGAGAGTAGATCAAGGCCGTGTAATCAGCATTGGCGGCATCATTCCACTTCACCTGAGTGAAGCTGACGTTTTGGATGACAGACTCAGTGAAGGACCTTCACACAGGATTAAACAGTAGAGCAGATCATGTTTCCCACGTCGTGGAGGGTTTAGTCATTTGAAAGCTCATTAATGATTACTCATACCCTGTACAGTAATGATTATACAGGCTTTGTTTTGAGGGAGCTGTTCAGCCTGAGTTTCAGCCTAAGTAGAAGGTTCTCACATTTGGTGGGATTAAAAGCTTCAGTGTCAGCTTTGGGAAGTACAGTATAGTATTAAAGTGTTGTGCAATATCTAATAAATATATTAATAAATAAAGTCTGAAAGCAAGAAATACTTGCTTATTATTATACTGAATTGAGTAGTTCAGTGGAGGGAGATGCAATGAGATGCAATTTCATATGAAATGACTTGTGAGTTAAAATCTCACTACTGCTTGTACATTTTGTGAAAGACAGTACATTTTTTAATACTGAACTTGGGCTTTGTTGTGTATCTGGATCTTAGCTAGAGGCCCTAGGGAATTTAATTTTTACCAGATTTTATTTAGCCATTTTCGGTTTTCCCATATTCTTCTAATTCAAATTTTTTATTTTTTTTTGCATTTTTAAGAAAGCATTATTTCAAGTAAGACTATTGTGCTAACAATGGCTATGAACTTAATGAGCTGAGGTAACGAAGACTGTGATGCTAACTGAATGACCTGAAGTAACAAAACTATGATGCTAATTGAATGAGCTGATGTAAAGAAGGCTATGATGCTAACTAAATTAGCTGAGATAACAAAGGCTAAGGTTCTGATTGAATAAACTGGGGTAATGAAGTCTATAACACTGACTGAATGAGCTGAGGTAACAGAGGCTTTGATGCTATCTGAATGAGCTGAGGTAGCAGAGGCTTTGATGCTAAGTGAATGAGCTAAGGTAATGAAGGCTATGATGCTAACTGTATTAGATGAAGTAACAGAGGCTTTGATGCTAACTGAATGAGCTGAGGTAAAGGAGGCTTTGATGCTAACTGAATGAGCTGAGGTAAAGGAGGCTTTGATGCTAACTGACTGAGCTGAAGCAACAGAGCCTTTGATGCTAACTGACTGAGCTGAGGTAATTAAGGCTATGTAGCTAACTGAATGCTGAGGTAACTAAGCTCATTCAGTGCCTGTATGTTGCCCCACCAAGCTAATGAAGGCTATAAAAATATTTGGAATCTTGTTGTGCCTTGATTTTTGATTTTTTTTTTTTTCTTTGGGGTTTTGGACTTGTTGGCTTACCTAATGCTAATCACTTATTATCACTTGTTTTCCTTTTAGTTTCATACAGCTAGTCAACCGCATGATTTTACTGACATGCTGGAAGCTGTAGACACACTCCTGGCAGTAAAGAGGTGTTTACAAATGCTGGTAAAAGCACAAATGGTTCAAAAATATTAAATATATTTAGAAATTGTAGAATAATCTCCAAAGTTTTGTACATGTTCTCTGTATCACGGTCCTACTTAATCAGCTGGATTGGAGATATAATGGTAGGTGCTTGGCGTAAGATAGCGAGCGGTACACGGTTAAGTGCTAAACGCTCTACTTATAAAAGTGAAAGTATGTCGTTAATCTTCGTTTTTGTTCAAAATGAACATAATCTAAATAAAATTGTGTTATTCAACTTGCTCAACTTATATATGTCTATTTTTTATCCTTATCTTTGAATGTTTTGAATGTGGTAACTGTTTTACGTTTCCCTGATAGACAGGCTTTTCTTGTTAACGTTTCAGCTGCTTAGACTTGCCTGCCCTGTGCAGAGAATAAACCCCACAAAGGCCCGTAACTGTATCTTCAGTCGGTCTGCGGTGTGCCAGGGTTCAGAATAAAAAGGCTGTCTCTCAAACTGTTGGCACACTGGCAATGGAGGTCTGAAGTGATTACTGGAGCAGAAAGTGACATACAGTACATACTCACTTTTGTAAAGCACTGTCTGTGGTCAGGGGTCTTAAAGATCACCTTTACCTGCTGATCTTATTAGTTTATCAATAATGCACAATTAATGCTGATGTATTAATAATTGTCACCTTGTTGCCCTGTGCAATATTAACACTGCTGTAAGCACCTCAAAGCAAATGAGCACAGCATGCTAACCACCAAACAGAATGAAGTCCAGCATGCAGGGTGACCCTGAGATGCATTTTAATTCCCCAAGCAAACACTCCAGCAGAAATATAACACAAATAAATCCCTGACTTCTTAAAACTCTGTAGTTATTGAGGTCAGCGTGGGGAGAATTAGCTTTTTATGGTGCAGTAATATCTTTGGGAAAAAGGCATGCTGGTATTTATTTTCAGAAATCTGATTCCCAGGTCTAGAGCAGAAATGTGAGTATTTTCAACTTATAGACTGAGGAGGAAATCTGAAAAAGCATGGTCTTATTGTGTGGGAGGTAAATAATAAAGAGAATCCCTCAGGGATGTACGATATAAAGAAGAATGATTGTGATTGTGCTAGTAATGCCAAATCAATCATTTTTTTTAACCCACCACCCCCGCTGTTTTTTGGGGGACAGTACAGACTTTGTTGGCAATATATAAAGATACAGTTTATGCATTTTTTTAAAGCCATTATTAAGAGCAGGAGAAACAGAAGAAAAAGGGAAGGAAAGAAAAGGAAGAGGCAAAATAAAAAGCAGGAGAAGAATTAAAGTAAAAAATATAAAATAAAAAAGGACAGAAAAGACAAACAATATTATGCACATGTGCACAGAAAAGAAAATAAAGGAATAGAAAAGAAGGAAAGTGTTCAAAAAAGAAAAGCAGAAGAAAAATATTTTTTAAAAAAAGGAGAGAAAAGAAAATATTTATGTGCGAATGCACTTCTAAGAGCATGAGAGAGAAGTAAATAAAAGAATGAAAGGGGGAAAAGAAGAGAAACTTTAAAAAACAGCAGTTTTTTTTTTAATAGAAGAGGAAAAAAATTAAAATCTGAATTTTTGGGGGGAAGAGAAAAAAGAAAATAAAATATGAGAAATCGATTTTAAAAAAGTAGAAGTTTTTTTAAAATTCAAGAATCAAAAAGATAGAAAAGAGAAAAATTACGTACAGATACACTCTTTGCGAGTGGGAAGGAAAGGAAAAAAACAAAGGCAAAAAAGAAATAGGAAGGAAAGAAAAAGGAGAAATAAAGGGAGAAATAATGGAAAAAATAAAAAAGTGAAGATAAAGGAGAAAATACATTTGTATTAATTATGTATAAATCTCATTAATTTAATCAAATTTATAGATAGGGATTTCACTGTTTTTTTTTTTTTTTTTTTTTT
>CM040981.1:25068333-25108333 GCA_022985145.1 Pangasius djambal
TAGTTCAGCTTGATCGGCCCTGTGTGTGTCCTGGAGATATTGGGCAATTTTGCACGGCCCGCTTCATCTCCTGACTGCCTCCTATGAGAAGATGAAGTTTGCTATCTGGAGTCTTTTTATCTGATGACCTTTGAAACGCTCTGGATGTTGGACCAGTGAAGGATCTGTGGGTATGACCCAGCTACTTATCTCTGCGGTTTGTCCCCAGTATTGTGTGCTTCTTTACAGTCCATGTCCTTATTGCTAGAGCGGAGAATACCAGACACAGGTGCTGCATTCGAAGGGGGAATATTTCACCACAGTGAAATATAAGCCAACCCACAAAAGAGCTTCGCGGGAAATGGTGTGTAAAGCATTTTCCCAGACCGGAAAGCTATGAAATTAAGATGACTGAGGTCTGTTTAACTGTCGTGGCAGATATTATTGTGGGATCAAACACCCCCAGTGTGTATACCCCGGTCAGATAAGACAAGTTTATTTTTTTTGGAAAGAAGTGTAGCAGGAAGTGTTCAGTGGGCCAAGCCTGCAGCGAGTGCATGGCTTGTTTCGTTGTTGACTGGAGTTACACTGTCATTCATTTAGTTGCTGAGCAGCTCTGAAGTGATCCATCTCTTTCGTATTCTAAGTAGCGATTACACAAATAACTCTAAAATAGAGGTGGCCAAACTAGTTCGGTTAGCTCTGAGTGGGAACTGACACACAAGCCATGTCTCTTTCCCATGGTGTGACGAAATATACATAAAAACAGTTAAGATGGCGAGTTCAATCCTGTCCAGAATGATTTGTTTGTGAGACAAAAAGGTCAAAAAGTCTGAGTCTGCTAGCAAAACTGTTTTTATTTCAACAGCCAAGACTTCCCAACACTGTTATTAACAGTATTTAACAATACAGTAATTAAAACTGAGACAAATCCATTTTAGCCGTTTGGGAAAGCTGTATGGTAGTACTGGCTCAGTGATTAAGTAATAAATTTGGTAAACAACATAATTATTGGCACCCTTCGTGAAAATAAACAATACATAAAAATGAGTAGCTTATGCAATTAATTAGTCTGTACTGTATAGATTTACTTGAACACTGTTGATCACAAACATTTATACATTTTTATAGAAAGTAAATACGCTATACAGCTAAAAGTTTGTGGTCACCTGACTATCACACCCATATCTGGTTCTTCCCCAATCTGTTGCCAGAAAGGTGGAATCAGACAATTGTATACATTTACATTACGTTTTGTATAGAATGTCTTACAATTTCCCTTCACTGGAACTAAGAGGCTCAAACCTGTTCCAGCATGACGACGCCCCTGTGCACAAAGCGAGCTCCATGAAGACATGGTTTGCGAAAGTTGAAGTGGAGTGGAGCCCTGACCTCAACCCCACTGAGCACCTTTGAGATGAACTGGAACACCGAGTGTACCCCAGACCTCCTCACATCCCAACATCAGTGCCTGACCTCACTAATGCTGTTGTGGCTGAATGAACACAAATCCCCATAGCCACGTTCCAAAATATAGAGGTATAACTCTGGAGTGAGATTCTCAACAAGCACATATGGGTGTGATGGTCAGGTGTCCCCAAACTTTTGGTGTAACATCACTGAGCCACTTTCAGTAATGCCTCCGAATACTTTTAGACTAGGGCTGGGCAAAATGATAAAAATATCATATCATTATTCTCAAAGCCATTTCTACAATTTCTAGTCAGTTTGTAATTATTAAAAAATGTATATATTTTTTTAAAATTTGTCATTGTAAAACATTGACTTTGTGTTCCCACAATTATTCCTTTATGGATTTCTGTGCATGTTTGGGTTTACTATATAGCCAAGTCTTAACCTCCTAGCAGATGCAACCAGGTTTTGGGGTAAAATATCCTTGTACTTCATGAGGCCTTCACAAGAGCCCTGGACCACAAGCCACTAAACCCTCAATAATCCATGACATAGTGGGTTTTGCAGTCCTCATTATCAGTAACCATGACAATGGTGTTCATGGTCAGAAAAGTTTGATTTTGGTTTATTTGACCACAACATATGATTTGAATCATAGTTTCTATGACACTTGGGGAAGTTCTCAAGAAACAATTTTTTTAAGCCATTTTTAAGCAGTTCTTCCAAACGACTTGTTATTATAGAGGTTAAGTTTAATGGTTCTCATGTTTGGGAGTCGAATAACTTCATTTTTGTGGTTTGTTTGTGTTCAGATTCTGTTGTTAACTAAAGCATGACACAAAGTCTACACACCCTTATATTCTTTAGTGTTGAGTGTGTGTTCATACTGAATAACCTGTGGTGTTAACAGACATGTTCGAGTCTGTTAATGAAGCATGTCATGCTGTACCCATCTCTGGTGCCATTTATTCTGGTCATTCAGTGTGTGACTGTATTCCTGTAAGCTTTTTTAAATGGATTCGGTCAAACAGAGCTAAATCTGGCCAGATTATTAAGAACAGCGAGGTCCACTTGCCTCCTCCATCAGTAGTGCAGCTATGAGCTTCTTCTTTAAACTCCACACTCATGTGCTGCATCGAATTACATTCAGGATGTGTAGCGTATTTTACCAGTTCGACGTTTATTTGTTAAACATTCTGTTCTCTTTCTCTACAAATCCGTCTCGTCACCACATCCTAGGAATAAATACTGCCTGAAGAAAGTGTTTCCTTTGTGGCTTTGTCGACGTGTGTGTGTGTGTGTGTGTGTGTGTGTGTGTGTGTGTGTGACCGTGTGCCATGAGGCAGGATGACAAAGGCTTGAAACTCAACCCTGACAGGCCTAATTAATCTCGGGTTCCTACACTGCTGAGAGATATGCAAAGTGAGGGAGAGATGGAGGGATCGAGATGGAGGACAAAGAAAGAGACAGACACGGTGTAGTTATATGAGAAAAAAGGGTTAAATCTGGAGATATAGCAGCTTTCAGGAGAGTGTCTGCTCAGATTGGCATGATGTACACAGGGGTGGGAAGTATGGTGATGATATGTACAAAATAAAACAAAAATGAAAATATATAAAGTTATAACGTTTATTTTAATATATAGATATATGTAACAATTTGTTGAGACATATTCTAAATTATATCAGTATTACTGTTTTGTTTATCCAAATATGTAATATTTTATTACAGTATTTTAGATTTTTTTAAATAAAATATTAATATAAAACAAATATTGCAAAATAAATTTATTTCTGTCTATGCTTTTACAGTTTGATGTTTGAGATTTTCAGAATTTGACAGATTATGGACATTTTTAATGACAGAAGCAAAGATACCAACTGCTAAAGATATAAATACAATCAATCAGAGTAACAGCAGTTATGTTAAGTATGAATGAGAAACTCGATATAAAATCTGATATCTAACATTAGCCAATTAGCTAAGTCTAGCTAAGCTCACCAATATCACAGTCAGTTATGCTGAATTAAGCGAGGAAGTCAAACATTGTGAATCCAATTATGAGTAATTGTATTCTAGTCTTTGGTGTTTTGAGAAATATGTCTCAGATTTGGTTATGTTTCTGTCTTCTGTTCTTGTTCTCAGGTTTCAGCTGAACAGCACGTCCCATGCGGTAGTCATTGAGCAGTATGGCGTCTGATGCGAGTCACATGTTGGAGGCTGCTTTGGAGCAAATGGACGACATCATCGCAGGTGAGAGCTAGTAAACTGGGTACCTCTGTGCCAGAGTGCATTATAATTCCAGCCTACATGAGGACTGATTTTTGGTGGAGTATGAGCAGGAATTAAAGTACAGGTAGCTAAAGAGCCACTGTCGAGACCTTGAGCAAGACCTTTGCCCTCACTGTGCTTCGGTTGGATTCTGCCTGAATGAGTAAATGCAGATGAAATCTGTATAGCATGAGGGTTGTTAAGGGGCTGAATTGCTGTTTTGGTGTATATTATTATATTCTGTAAGACTGCGGCGCCCGGGGAGCAGTTGGGGGTACGGTGCCTTGCTCAAAGGTCTCACCTCAGTCGTGGTACTGAGGGTGGAAGAGAGCGCTGGTCATTCACTCCCCCCACCTACAATCCCTGCCGGATCTGAGACTCGAACCCACTCTCTAAGTCCGACTCTCTAACCATTAGGCCACGACTACCCTCAGTCATACTGTATTAAAGAAATCAGATACATGCTAAGGTCTAATACAAAAATCCATAACTGCACTGCTAGTTTTTTTTTTTTTTTTTAAGATGGAGCTGCAACACTTTTTAGCTCTGTGCCTCCTATGTACATGTTTATAGATGGCAGTATAGATCCTGTTTCAGGAACCACAAGTCTTTTTGAGGAGTTTCTTCAGTCAAAATGAAGAAAAAACCCATGTTGCTGGTACACAGCGGGCGTGTTCACAGGCAGATGTAAGTGTATTTTGTGCTAACTGTAGAGCCGAGACTTGTCATGAGCTGCACTGGTACATTCTTAGCACTGGCTCTTACAGCTTTGAATGAGGGCCGACAACGACAATTAGTTTCTGCTTCATTTTCCTCGAAACCAAAGGCGAACTAGTGTGAGCTGTCCCACAATGCATCATTCTCCCGTTTCGTCCAGGTAATCTCTCTTGTAAGCCTTAAGCGGTTTTATGAACTGTTTATGAGGTTTTCTGAAGTTTTTTTTTTTTTTTTTTTTTTTTTTTTAATGAATCTGCGGGTTCGCTAGCTATATATAGTGATACTGTACATATCACGTATCGAAGAAATGCCTTTGAGGATCGTGATGTGATATTTTTTGTCATATCGTCCACCCCTAGGTGCATTCTTGTTGTTCTTCAGCACTTTTTTGCATGCACACTCTCATATGCCTGTTTCCATTTTGAACATTGTGGCACAAGAAGCTTTTTGAAGGAGTTCACAAGAAAAAAAAGATCCCATTTTTCATTTTTTCTTTAAAAGAGTTATGTTTGAAACAGTTAGTGGTGAGTGTAATTGGTTGAAAAAAGATGGCCTCTTTTTTTAAAAAAAAAAAGCCATGTTTATTAAAGAAACATACCAGACCCTGTAGAAAAAGATAGACGTCTGGCTCGTAAGGCTAGAGATGCCTTCACTTCTTGTGATTTGAGGCAAGTGTGTGCTGATTTTTTTTTTTTATCTTTATAGATATTTTCTCAGATCGCCTATACAATTTGATACATTGAACTTTCAGATCCTAGAACACTCAAAAAAGTTCAGAAAACATTTCTGGCAACCTGAAATGTTACTAGGTACTTTCTGTTAGTTACATTACCTTGTAGCTTCAGTGTAAAAGCAAAAATCTTGCCCATTTTGCCCCGGGCACCAAGGATAAGGCCTGTGAATTAACGTTAAATCTTTGGGAATTCCCAGTGGCTTGCATCATGCCCCTACAGAGTCGTCAAGAACAAGAGTGTGATCAGATAAGAGTGTGTGCTTTTCTCACGATAATGCATGCTAAACATTTTGAATGGGTCGCACACAGGGTCAAACGATGTGTAGTAAAAAAAAAACAAAAAAAAAAAACAATAAATCATTGTACAAATTACAATTACGCAGAATAAAAGACTTGAGTTGAGGTTTCATGCGAAAGGAAGGAGGTTAATTGGCTGTTGGCCTGGGGTGTGTGTGTGTGTGTGTGTGTGTCCTCTAGCAAACTCAGCAGTTGTCAGCATGATTGAACTAATAGAGGACGAATGTTTAACGAAGGCAGTTGACAAGTGAGGACCAGAAGAGAGGAAGAGAACGAGAAAGATGAGTGTGTGTTACTGTCCATACACACAGACAGGACACTAGAATCAGCAAGTTTGGGAAGTGTGTGTGAGTGTGCGAGTGCGTGGAATAAATTAAAGCATACATAACATGCGCCCGAGTTATGTAATTCAAGGTCACCCCACAGCTGTTGTCATGACAAAAGACTGGGTCTGTTTGCTTGTTGTTAAATGTCAAAAGGCGTGACTGTGGAAGAGCGAACCTGCTGCTGGACACATGACCTACAACAGGAACACAAATGCAGTGTGTGTGTATAATCTACGTAATGAAGACATAATGGAGGTTATTCATGCAGAGTTTTCAGTAGCAAATTAAGAGTCACATGATCATATCAGTTATGAATTAGGAAGCTTTTTCAGGGAAGAAAAAATGCAACTTATACATAAATGACACCATGTCCCACTTCCACCTCGTCCCCTTACACACACTGACACACTGAGTATATAAAAATTCCCTGTAGGTTACGTACCGGACCGTACCAAATTTAAATCAACACTTAATTTGCACTTTGCCGTACGTTGCACAATATCTCATATAAATATGACCAAGAGTACCTTCACTGTATAGATTTCATACCACCACTTGTATTTAGTGTGTTGAATAATATTTTCATAATTTATTCAATATAGTTACCATTTTTAATCCATGTAGCATCCGTGAGAATGTGCAAACTAAGAATTTAATTGTACAAGGAAAGCTTGTAACAATAAACTTCTTGAGTCTTTATCCCTGAAACACATTTTCAGGTCCATGTTCCACCCGTGAGGTCGACCTGGGAAAAATGTGAGAAATTTAGAGAAGATTTAGAGAAATGTTCCTTCAGCACTAAATATCCTGTTTAGTGTCACTCTAGTAATGGGTAAATATTATCACTTTTTATCATCGTAAATATTAACGCTTTAATAGCTTTAATATTTTCAAGTAACCAAATTCCAACACATTTTAAGGTCCTTGTCCCTGGAATTAAATAATAATAATAATAATAATAATAATAATAATAATAATAATAATAATAATAATAATAGGTTTGGGGCAGTTCTCAAAGATTTTGAAATACCACCACCTGCTGGTGATAGATGAAAATGCGACATGACTTTTTTTTCCATAGGGGTGTTATATTTATATGTTAAGCAGGTCAAAGCAGCATAAAAGTGAGAACAAAACCGCAAATAATCTAATAAAGTTTTAAAAGTACACCCAAGTCTAAAAAGAGCAGAACATTAGTTTCATTCTAGTTAACATTTTATACTTTCATTATTGCATGTCAGATAATTGCATGACCTCTGATTTTTAAACAGTTTTACACCATAGCACTGTCAAATTCTCAATTCTGATTGGTCAGAAGATTTTGGTTAATTTTTATATAGCAGCAGCTCTGAACGTAGTTCCAGCTGCGAATCAAATCACAGGTTTATATTCATGCGCTCGTTTTATAATGAATTTCTGTAGTAACAACTTACACGAGGACTATAACAGACACTTCACATAAACATCAATGTTTTCTCCCCTTGTTTTTTGTAAGCAAAATGTTATTTAACAGTGAAAAACCTATAGACGTTGCTCTGGTGAAGCTTTCTGTGAGGAGACGTTCATTTTACATTTATGAAAGAAGACTTCAGTCAGTGTCAGTGTTTTGTAAAAGTCAAAGATGACGCTGTTCCTTTAGGTTTTTCACACGTCTTCTGGACATGCGCTTTCCGGCTTCTCAGTTACGTGACAAGCTGGGTTTATTTTAAAATCTTATTATTATCTTTGAGAGAGAGAAAAAAACAGGATGACTGTTTATAGCTGCTATAACCTAAGCGATAAAAAATTACAGGACTTGTTTTGTGGGCATTCTATAACATTAAATGCAACTATAAATGGATAAAACATATGGGAAAAAACAATTGTTGGCAAATTGCTGTGGTAAAAGAGGAATAAAGCACGTCAGCATTTGTTGATATAGGAATATGCACATTGCCTAGCGTTAGGTCGCATCAAACGTTGTCATTGATTATTTTCGTGTAAGAGCTCTCCCCCAAGTGTTTTATTCTTTAAATAATAATCATTCTCAGCACTTAAACCGTATAAACTTTAAACATAAAAATAACCATCTGTGTATTTATATACATAAATATGTGCGACGTTTTTTCACTGTAATTTGTTGAGATATTACTCAATGAAAAGTATTTTTAAAAGAAGACAAAAGCAAAACTTTACTGCAAATTAAATGAAAGCAGTCAGAAAAGAGAAAGACAAACGTGAACCATATGTTTAAAAAAACGTCATCAGCTCCTTTAACATCTCTGTGCTTGGATTGTGCATTGTGTTCTCACTTAATAATAATAATAATAATAATAATAATAATAATAATAATAGTATTTTCATTTAAAGTGCATTTCAGGGTACCCAATGACACTGGACAGATACATCACAGATAATAAAAGTGTGCAATAATAGAAAGAATAAGAATAACAACAAATATTTTCCAAAAGAGAAAGAAAAGTGCATGTTTTTATAATTACGAGATACTAAACAGATAAGAAAATGAAAAAGTAAAGGGCACAATAAGACACATCATCAAGTCATTAAGTGAGCAAAGGGCGAGGTGGAGAAGACGGTTTTTAAATCACTTTATTAATCACTTTAAATAAAAGTGTCTGATGAATAAATAGATCAATGAACATCGAATAAAGATCTTTCAGTAAAAGCAGACATTTTATTTTATTGTTGCACTTCTCGTCTTTGCACATAGTTTACTGACTTAGCAGAAAGCCCACACTGATAACGCACATTCCTTCTTTCCCACAATGCCTTGCTGTTTTCCTGTTTACATTTACATAAACTAAAATCTATTCAGCGTAGCTGCTGATGCGAGGAGATCCACGAGGCCCTCCCGGCTCCCTGTGCTTTTGGACCCCGTATTGTCTCTGGCTCCTGTAAAGGGAACGATTGAGTCGTGGTGTCTCTCTGTGCTGTGTTACTGTGGTTTTATGGCATCCAGATGTTTCAGCGCTGCACTAGCTTCACTCTATAGGATCCAGATGGAGGCAGTTGGAGATGAGGGAAGTGTTCGGTGATGGAGATGAAACGTGGCTGTCTGTGGACTCATTTCATCACGTGAAACTACCATACTGGTTATTTTATAGATGGTCAATTAGTCCATCGGTTGCTATGTAGAATTTGTTGGGGGGTTTTAGATGTCTCACTAACACTGCTACTTAAAACCGACACTGATCAAGGGACATTAGAGGACAATCAACAAATAAACCATCGTGCTAATAAAGCACATTTCATTCATCTTCAGTAAGCGCTTTGTCCTGGTCAGGGTCACGGTGGATCCGGAGTCTATCCCAGGAACACTGGAGGCAAGAATCCACCCTGGACCATACATTGTTCTCTTTCTTTATCTACTTCTGTCCTCTCTTTCTCTTCTATTTGGTTTCCTCATTTATGTCTATTTTGTTCTGTTGTTCTTCTCTCTCTTTATTTCTCACTATTTCAGTTTAAATTCAAATCCAAATGTTGCTTATTGGCATTATAAATATTACCAATTGTATTGCTAAAGCGAAAAAAAAGCTTTTTTTCCCTCAGATTCCTGTTCTTCAATTCAATTTAATTTTATTTGTATAGCGCTTTTAACAATGGACATTGTCACAAAGCAGCTTTACAGAAATAAATGGATTCACCAAAAAATATATTGTAATTATGTGAATTTATCCCTTTGAATTTATCCCTAATGAGCAAGCCAGAGGCGACGGTGGTGACAGTGGCAAGGAAAAACTCCCTGAGACAATATGAGGAGGAAACCTTGAGAGGAACCAGGCTCAAAAGGGAACCCATCCTCATCTGGGTGCAACGGATAGTGCGATTATAAATAAATCCCTTCTATTATTGTGTACTACATGGACAAATAGTGCAATTATGCAACCAGTAAATTCATCACAGTTTTTGCAAGAAGTCTAGTTGGTTAAAATCTATCCACTGTCCACTGATGGAGTCCTGTTCTTGGCTGGTGTGAAACTTGTTGCGGTCTTGACGTGGATTTGTGCTGTTGTAGCCCATCCCCCTGAACGTTTTGACATGTTGTTTGAGATGCTCTCCTGCTTACCACATTTGTAAAGACCGGTTATTTGAATTACTATAGATTTCCTGTCAGATCGAACCAGTCTGGCCATTCTCCTTTGACTTCTCTCATTACTAAGGTATTTCTACCTGAGAATTGCCGCTCACTGGATGTTTTTTTGTATTTCACACCATTCTGTTCTAACCTATATACACTGTTGTATGTGAAAATCCCAGGAGATACACAGGTTCTGAAATACTCAAACCAGCCCATCTAGCACCAGCAATCATGCTATGGTCAAAGGCATTGCGATCATATTTTTCTTCCTTGTGTTTTTTTGATGTGAACATTAACTAAAGCTCTTGACCTGTATGATTTTATGCATTGTGCTGCTGCCACATGAGTGGCTGATTGGATAATTGCTCGATCGTATAAAAGATGGGTCTCAAGCAAGGAACTGTTTCAAATAGTATATTAGGAAAGAATGTATATGTTATCTCTCTGTCTCTGTCTCTCTATCTTTCTCTCTGTAGGCTCTAAGGTGATGGTAGAGTTCACTAACGGTCTGCCGGATCTGGGTTCTCCGGTCAGTGTGGGTCCGCTGCAGGTGTTACAGTTAGCAGAGGAGCTGCGTTTGGCTCTGGAGCTTCAGGGTGGAGAAGGTCGAGACACTCTGCGCTCACAGCTGCCCTGTTCCACCGCACAGACCCTGCTGGAATGGCTGGACAAAGGCATGGTGAGTCCAAGCTTACGCGTCAGGCTCAGCTTCACGCAGGAGGAAATACAGATACAGGGTTTTTTTTTTTTTTGTGATGCATCAATACCATTTTCTATGAGTACATGTTAGTTTGAGACTTGTCAATACTAAAACAGAAATGAGTAACCTACTTAGTATTAATCGATAGTTGTTTCTGTGTGTTCAGTTATTAGTTGTATGTGTTTTCAGAGTTAGTTTTTATAGCAACATGGACATTTCAGTTTAAAGGCAGGCTGAGTGCACAGGGCAGTATTAGCTAGCGTGGTTATTAAAAATGAGCACAAGGTGGCGTGAATTGGCGTGAAGTACCTTGAGATACCTCACCAGCAAAGTGTAGGCACTGACAAGTGAGGGATGGAAGTGTGTGTCTCCATGCTCAGTGCTCGCTTAACTGAATTGCTTCACTTCAAAGCACACTTGCTTCACTGCTCCACGCTCATGAATACCTACGCAAAACACAGCACCTCATTTTTAATGACCAAGCTCACTGATACTGCTCTGTGCGCTCTGTGTTAAATATACTGTTTAAATGCCGTAAGATGTTTTATCAGGTTACATGATTGTTGTAAGATGCTGGAGTTCCTCCTGTTGATATTTTCACTGAGCACACTTTGCAGTCTGCTTTGATTCCCATCATTAATCATGAAATACGTCCGGATTGCTGTCATTTTGTGTCGTGCGTTCAGCATACATTAGGCTTACGTCACATTGCATCATGTGGTATCAGAACATTTCTACAAGTACAAATAAGTAAGTATGGTATCAGTCCCCTCGCCTATACCAGTATTCATATCGAAGCATCTCTAGAATGTTCATATTAAAAGAAATTTGGTGGAAAAATACCTTCACAGATGGAATACACTCGATTGTAAATGAGCTGCCAGTGTGTCCATATTCAGAAGTCTTTACAACATGGATGTTTTTTTTTTTTTTTTTGCTGTATCATATCCTTTTTGATTTGCTTCTATAAGCCTGGATGTGTAGTTCTTCTTCATAACAGTGTGAAGAGTTGCGTGAGTAATGAGCTGTGATAGTAGGATCATGTTTTGTTTCATGTTGTTCTTCTCTGGATCACAGGCTGTTTTTCAGCTGTGTGTGTGTTTAATCTGGATGTCTTTAAAAGAGTTTGGATGCTCCTCAGAGATTCGGTTAGGGGCTGTGCTTAACTTCCTGCCTCCTTCTTTCTCCTCTTCTCGTCTCCTTTCCCTTTTTTCACTCCTTAAGTTCTCTGTCAGTCGCTCTCCCTCGTGTTCTGTCCTCACTCAGCACCGTCCCCAAGGATTACCAGGTCTCATGGGTAAGTCCATGGCTGACATCCTGACTCAGGTTTGCGTAGTGTGGAATCGAACTTCTACTGCTGGCTGATTTTGTCTTTTTTTTATACAGAGTGATTTTTCTTTCTTTTTTGCTCCTTCTTATGTAGTAAATAGAGGACTTTCTTTGTGTTATTTGGTGTTACTTAGAATTTGAACCCAGCTGGCTGTGTTTATGTTTGTAGACTGACAGAGTGGTGGGTGGGGCTAACCAGTAAGTGGAAGCAGTGGACCAATCAGAAAGCCACTTTTCTGACCGAACCAAAAAAGTTTTTCAACTTAAGCCAAATATACAGTAGTTATACAGCAGTTAGGACAGCTTTGACTGGACCTAGCTGTATGTGTTTGTGTTTTATGGAGAGGCACTGTGGTGGGCGGAGTTAACATAACCAACCCGTCAGTGGAACCAGTGGACCAATCAGAAAGCCTCAAAAATGCTTTTTTTGGGTGGGAAATCACATTTTTGTGGTTTTCCCCTCATGGCAAATGTAAAGAAATTTGCTCCATGAATCCATCCAACTCCATCCATCACTGATGCTGTTTAGGACAAAGCGTTGAAGGCGGCCATCTTGGACAACAGTAACCACTTTTGTCCTAGTTTGGCATCATTGTGCTTCTTAGGCCCCACCTTTCAAAGTTTGAAGTTGGAAATGCACCAAAAGGCTGCCGCTGCCAAAGCTGCAGTGCCACTGTGAACCTCAGTATCTAATTATAAACTGTGTAAGCACTTTTATAAAATCCTTTTTTTTTAATATATTATGTAGCTGAACAAGCATTTGGGTTGAGACAGACGTCCATTACTTTTTAGCCACATTGGATTTATAGCTTCAGTGCAGAAATACAAAAAAGCAAAGACGCCAAGACACCAAACATGTCGTGGCTAATCAATTTTATCACTTTGTTTTTGGGCCACATCATATCTATCCATTATTGATTGTTTTCCAATAACAGCATGCCCCCCAGTGGTTCATTCCTTACCTCACTTGTTGGATTCAGCTCATCACTGAAACATGCTAAAATATAGTCCAGCTAAAGGGTGTGCATGTTTATGTTTCCGTAACAAACGACTTGCGTTCGAGTTGAAAGTAGCCATGTGTTACAATTACTATAATGTCCAGAATGATGTAAACACACTCTTAGTTGCACTTAAATTTGTTTGATAATGAGAGTATACCATCCTCTCCGAAAATTAGTCTTTCCCACAACCCCAAACTTAAAGACTGTCTTGGTTGTTGAGAAAATGCTAAGCACAATCACAATGGAGAGATATGATATGGGTTTGAGAGCGGCTCTAGCAGTAAAAGGCAGGGACAGCTGTCTACTAACACCAGGATACTCACACACACACACACACACACACACACACACACACACACACACACACACTCAGTGTCCCCTCACCCAAACAGGAAATGACCCGAGCCAGTGGAGATGAGAGACGAGAGGAAGACTAGAATAGACCTCAGACTGGCACTCAACCTGATCTCTTCTCTTCTCTTCTCTTCTCTTCTCTTCTCTTCTCTTCTCTTCTCTTCTCTTCTCATTATTTCTTCTCTTCTCAGTGTCTCTTCTTGTTTTCTATTGTCCTATCATTTTCTCTTCTCTTCACATTTTCTCTTCTCATTGTTTCTTTTCATTTTCTCTTCTCTTCTCATTGTCTCTTCTTGTTTTCTATTGTCTTTTCCTTTTCTCTTCTCTTCTGTGGTACATTTTTTGGAAATTTAGAACCCCAAAAGATCTCTGTAGAATGTTATCATTCAAATTCAAATGTATTCCTTTTTCTCCATTGTTGACACTAATTGTCCAGTGGGCAACTAAGAAACTGCAAAAAAACTGCTAAATCTGCTTGTCCCAGCTGCCCATCCTGATTTATCCATCCTTGATCTATATAAAATGTTCATCAATTTACTAAAACCCTACCCTAAATCTAGCTGTGGTTTTATGGTGGAAGTGTTTGTGAGTGAGAAATAAAACCGTCGATTATTTTCTGTGTTTACTTTGTAGGATAGTTCATGATAGTGTGGTTGGGTGTGAAACACAGGAATGGGTGTAATTTCTGTTTGTCGATGATTGCTGAGATTGCGAGGCGTGGAGTCTTCCCCAGGAAACAAGAGATTCACCATAATCAATTCCAGTCTGTAGCACGTGTGTTTAAGTGTGTATATGTGTGTGTTTTTTTCCGTCTTGTCCTGGAATAAATCCTTCAGTCTGTTTCGGTTCAGACTTGCATTGTGATTTTAACTTAATTAGTAATGCCTTGTGACAACGAGGGGAAACCCGGCGTGGTCAAAGCGAGAGTGTAAAACTATGCAAGTATGAACCTATAAACTCTGTTTTTACAGCTGTAAGAAAGCGTTGCGTGTTAAGACTAGGGATAGTGAGAGACACTGCGAGCATGTTAGTGTTGTAGCTAACACACACACAGCAGTATTGCGTGACTGGATTAACAGCAGACATGGGGTTCGGGGTAGACAGCAGTCGCTGTAGCGTATCGGGAGCTCGAGGCTCCAGTGGCTGGAATGAAGAGGAGGAGGAGGATGAAGGGAGGAGGATAAGGGGAGGAGGAGGAGGGAGCTCCATAAAGCAGGCAACCATCAGCACTGTAAAGCCCCGTAGTGAGCCCTCCGACCCCAGCCTGCCGCTTCTCCTCTCTCCCACACACACACAGACACACACACACACACACATATGCACATACACACAGATGAGCAGACATGGGCCTTCAGCATGGAGCAGGATATTGACTTCTACAAACATTTCTCATGGCTTAAAAAGGTAAGAGTTTGCTCTGTAAGCTTGGGTACTTTCTATTTTTAATGGACCAGTCACTGTTACGTTGGTATTTAAGCTTTATTAACCGCTGACTGTTATAATAACTGAAAAAAGTAACTGGTCGTTCTTGTACGACTGCATGCCTCACAAGATGAAGGAGCTCCTTGAGAGTGTCACTGCAGACACTGTGATCCGGATTAACACTCAACGACAAGTCTTTGCACACAAGACTGGTTTCCTGAAGGCTCAACCAGGCTCCAAACAGCTGTGATGAAAGGCAACATCTGAAACCTAATTATAGTTCAGTGTTAGGTGCTGCACTGTTGTGACCTGCGGGCTTGCAGTCTTGTGATTATTCCCCAAAAAAAGAGCAGTTCTTCATACCAAAACATTTCATCCTATACTGATTTTTTTAGAATTTATCTGAAAATATAAAGGTACATAACTCTCTCATTATTACAAATATACAGTAAGTGATCAACATTTGCTTCTTAAAGGAAATAAGCATAATTAACATTCAATACTTATTTATTTGAATTTCATTCAATATTTACTTTGTAACGAAATTCTAAAAATGAGTTTTTTTTAGTTTTAATGACATTTTTTTCCTACATTACCCATAATGGCGTTCGACTACCTGGTGCAGTGAGATTTATCCCTCACTTCAGCTCTACCTAAAGAGAGCGATGCAGCGACACTTTAGTCCTTTAGTTTGTCCAGCTCAAACAGATCAGCTTCCAAAGCTTCAACTCTCATGCTAATATCACCATCAACACCATCACGATCTTGATCTCTCAGGTATTCTTGAAATTTGAGTCCAATATTTACAGTCTCCATTTCTTTCTCATTTCCAGCGACATTGATATGTTGAGTTGAATGCCACTGGAAAAGGTCGAGTGAGAAAAGAAGCTCCTGGTCTTTTTTATTTTTAGGAGCTAACAGCGAAACCTGAGCGTTATCCCTTAAGTTTGAGATAAACATAAAAAGTTTTCTCCTATTAAACATCATTGTAATTGTGCTAGCAATGTCTTCCTGTGATGTATGACACAAAAGCATTAGCTTCTCATAACAAGATAATGAAAAAGTTGCACCAACCAATAAATTTGCACTAGAATAACTAAAAACATTGTGCATCAGGCTGGACTTTTTGTTTAAGTTTTGTAGTGGACCAACAAGGCTAATGTAGCTAATAAATACATGACTTTTTTGCTTACAGTTTCGCACCTAAATTATTTCCATCTCACCTCAGATGACATAGCTTGGTGACATTCACACTATACAGCCAAAAATTTTGGATACCTGACCATACCATGTATATGTGTTTCTTCCCTAAACTTTTGCTACAAAGTTGGAACCACACAATTGTTTCGAATGTCTTTGTATGCTGTAGCATTACAGTTTCCCTTCATTGCAAGTAAGGGGCCCAAACCTGTTCCAGCATGACATTGCCCCTGTGCACAAAGTGAGCTCCATAAAGACATGGTTTATGGAAGAAGGTGAGTGACTTGCACAGAACGCTGATCTCAAGTGCACTGAACACCTATGGCATGAATTGGTAAACCAACTTCGTGTCACGCCTTCTTAGTGCTGGACATCAGTGCCTGAACTCTTGTGCACTTGTGTCTGAATGAGCACACATTCCCACAGCCATGCTCCAAAGTCTAATGGAAAGCCATCTCAGAAGAGAAGGGGTTATTATAAAAGCAAAGATAGAACAACTCAATATTACTGCCCATGGATTTGGAATGGGATGTTCAGTACTCAGGTGTCCGCATACTTTTGGCCATATAGTAGCAGAACCATCTACATATATATACATATAAAAAAATTACTTCTCATTTAATTCACGTCTAACATACATCACCTAAGTAGTCTATGTGCTGATGAAGAAAGTGATTCAGCTTCAAAATGGCACTGCAACTAGTTTCTGTCCTTTTATCCATTTTTATAGATAACTCTGTCAATCCACATAAACAAGTCTGATTGAGATGAACAACTCGAACAGCTTGAGATATTAATTTCACACAATGTTGGCTATGAGCTTCCTTTACTTGCTGCCAAAATTACCCTCATAGCTTCAGGGCTAAACTAAAGCAGCAGACACCAGACTGCTATATCTGAATGACTACACTTGGGATAAGAGGAAGCATTGTGAACATTTAATTGTTTGCTGAACAGTTCTGTTTAAAATCACTCTAAATTAAAAAATTCACCACATTATTAGTTAAACACTTATAAAGCTTTTTTTTTTTTTTTTTACATTTAATAGGAGCTAGCCATTATTTTTGTTTATGTGCACAGGGAAGGAGGTTAAAACCTCTCTGAAACACATTTGAATGTGGCATGCAAACGCTGTATGGTTCCTATTTTATGCGCTCAGGTTGCCTGGTCTGCTGTAAACAGTACTGACAGAGTAAGTCATCTGGACCGTTGACCTGAGAGAACATTTCCTGTTGAGTCGCCTCCAGAGAGTAGAAATTGGAGTAAGCGCAGACTGCAAATCTGGTTTATTACCCTACAGAGAGTGTGTGCTTTTATGAGCACTTTTATACAAACGTAATCGATCAGCCAAGACATGTTTGGAGCCTGATGTTTGCCTCTTTTGTTTTGTATAAGAGCTAATGTAAGTCTCATGCAATATTTTCCTATATAAACATCAGCTTCAAACACCAGCATCATGCTACGTTCTGTAGTCTTATGAAAGGAATAATAAAACACTTGTTGCCATGCTGTTATATGAAAATAATCAATGATGGGGTAGTGTAACATGGCTATACGCAAAATGGAGATACTGTTACTACTCCTAAGTGGATTGTTCTCTCTCTTGAAATAAATAAGACAAAAAAAAAAAACAGCTTGTTATGTTAACCAAGAAACCAGAAAGCACAAAGCCATCCATTCTGAAGACTTTCACATGGCTGAAAAGCTGACACTGGACCAGGAGACACCTTCCCTGAATGTTAAATAAACTTCTCCTTACAGAAAACCTCACCGTAGCAACAATTATAGTTTTTGTCTTTGTTCAAGAACATGTTTTTTAACCCATTTATTGATAGGCTCAAATTATGTGGAGCCGTACAAGTTCCTGTGAATGAGCTGTTACTATAGAAACAAAGACGTATCAGAACGAGCGCATTAATATGTTCATGTTATAGCCGGAACTACTGTCCAAGCAATAGGGTTATACAAAAATAATGCACACCTACTGACCAATCAGATTCAACCACACTGCAATTAAAAAAAAAAAAAAAAAGTCAATTATTCAGCACTTTCAGTCTGGCCAATCAGAAAATAGGGCTGTGGTATAAACAGTGTTAAGTCAAAGTGAAAATTCAGCTTTTGGGTACAATTGCACCTTCAAACTTTGCGTGGCGTGACCTATAGGGTGGAATGGTACCAAACTGCAATAAGAAAAAAAGTGATTCCAGTTGTCGAAGATGGCTATCCTATAACATTCCAGTGTTCAGCTACACAGTAAAGTCTTGTTCATGTTAGTTTTACAGTTAGTCATACTGTTTCATAGTCTACATCAACATGTCTGTGAATAATTGGACATGGTTTGAGAAAGTTTTTAGGTGAAATAGTCTTCCATTACTTGTTAAAATCCAGTGTAACTCCAGTGCAAAACTAAATAACTCTTCCATTACAGATAGACCTTTTTTTTTTAGGCTCTCACATTCTTCGTTGTGGTTGTTGAATTTATAAGGTTTAGCGGTTCAGAGGAAACGGGGGTATAATGAGATCTGGCAGCAGGGTGCACTATTAAACCCACATGAACACAACACATAGCACCTAAGCATTACGTTCTTGTGGAAACAATCAGTAATTATATGTTGAATAACAGTCACCAGGCTGTAAACCCTGGCTTGTGAGTGGTGTGTAAAGGAGCTGCATGGTTGTCATAGCAGGGAGGGGTTCATTACAACATACACCATCAGCTCTGTCATGCATTCTTGGACAGTGCCATAATAATAATGTCCTGAATTGAGTTTTGGGGGGAAATTCCAGGGCCTGTGAGTGACGCCTCAAAGGAAACATCTTTCTCTCTTATACACACACACACACACACACACACACACACACACACAATATCTCTCTCTCGGTCTTGGTAGACAATAAACTACATTCTAACTACAGTGCCTACATTGTGCAAGCTGCAGGAAATGGTTTCTTAGGTCAAAGGTCAACTTCTTATGTCTTAATCATTCAGAAATCTGCATGAAGTATGCAAAACTGAGTTTATAAAACTGAGAAAACATATCCAGAGACATTTTATATCTCAACTAAGTAGCAACATGTTCGGTCATTCTAAAGACTTATGGCTTAGTATGACTTATGAGAGTATGGCTTTTTTTCCTATCCTCTGCTCCCTCAAGGCAATTTGTTAAATTCCCACAATGGTAACATTTTACTTAAGGTTCCTTTAATGGGCCATGCACCAAAATAAACTCCATTTTCCAGAATACTTAGTCAGACAGTCACATGACCTGTCATATGAATAGCTAACTTGTTATAGTTCCTCCAGACTTCCTGTCACAGCCACCTGCTCCCAATTAGCACACACCTCATAAATAACCCAGACTTTGAGTGGCTACATTTACATGTGCATCAATATTCAGATATTAATCAGAATTTGGCAATATTCTAATTAGTATTGAGTCATGTAAATGGTGCAATCCGATTGCCCAATTCAGATTAAGACAATATTCTGATTTCCCAAATTTTGATTCCCTGTCTGTTTTAATTGGAAATGGGAAATTTGTTACATATAAACACCTTATTCAGAAAATCCACTGAAAGGAGATATATGCGCGTGCTCAGTCTGAAAGGAATTGCTAACATGCTAACTGCTAACAGGTTCTTAGCTGTAGGCTAGGTATTTAGGAATGGCAACTCAGGCATACTTACAACAACCATGTATACAGGAATATTCCAATGCCTGTACGCCTGTAAACATCGTATTTCTGAATATGGCTGCAACCCGAATATAGACCTTAAATCAAAGTTGATGTGCGTGTAAACGTAGTCAGTGTCTCTTTGACTAGCATGATACTTTGCTACCTTGCCTGGATATTGCATTTGAGTTCGAGATTAAGATTGAGTCTGAGATTGAGAATTTGTCTGCTTCATTCAATAAAATAAACCCAAAAGCAATCTTATGCTAAATCATGCTTGTATTCTTAAGCAAATAAGCCAAATAATTAGCATCTGCATTAACCAACGTTTACCAATGTAACCAATGAGGAAAAATGTTTCCATGACCAGTATGTTATCCATTAATTGTTTGCAGTCATTAAGTGGTTAGTAACTAGGGCTGAATTTTGGATACCAATATTTTGGTTGACTATCAGTGTTTTTATCACAGTGATGTTGAATTCTTAGATGTTGTTGATTAATTTTCTATAAAAGCAGCTCTGACAGTAGTTCCAACAAAAAGGTTTATATATATATAAGCCACCAATTAGGCCATAGACAATGGATTTCTAACCACTGGCTGCATTATGTATATTCTTTGGGTAGAAAGATCCTAAAATATATCAAACTATATTATATTTACGACTTCACAAGAGAGAAGTAGGAGCATCCAGTGAGCACATAAAGGCAGCATTAGGCTGGGGTGCCTAACATGTAGTTTGTTGGTCATTATCACAACAAGTACCTTTGTAATACTGACATCATAAAGGCTGCCAAAGGAGGCATCTGTCCAAGAAGAAGGACTTTGTCACATATACAGTGAAATTCTTTTTCTTTATATATCCCAGCATATTAGGAAGGTGGGGGTTCAGAGAAAAGGGTCAGCCATTATACAGCATCATTTTATCAGTAACCCAGAGCCTTAACCACTGATTCACCACTACCCAATAATCATGTTCAGTGACCAGGAATCGAACCCGGGCGGTGGCGGTTAGAGCGCCGAATCCCAGCCACTAGACCACCAGGGAGAATAAATATTGGCTATCACATGTTTCATAAAGTACAAATCATTTTGCAGACCAATCTCTAACCATCAAGGCTTTCTCAGTGGAGTTTAATGTGTTCAAATACAATGCAGTCAAAATGAAGATAATCATTGTGCAAGCCAAGCCAAGACCAAACCTGTTCTCTGTGAGAATGGAGGTCTGCATTGTAGCCTGAGAGATCTGCCAAGTCCCAATGCAGCAGCAGATTTTTATAGGTGCTAGCTCTTGTACCTTAGTGCTACCTTTTGCTAGCTTACCGCTAGTTTTTATTTCTTCTTGTTTTTATTTTTTGGAGCACAGTTGCCGGGAAAAGAGGTCATTTAAACACCAACGCATATATCATAAAATACATACTTAGTGACTAAGACACAGTTAAAACTGGTAAAATCTCTCCTAGCAAAGGTGTGAGTGCTTATCTAGTAGGAATTTCACTTTACTTCATGCTATTGCGACAGCAGAAATGGACGGCTTTTCATTTTTAGTGGAGGATGATAGCCCTAAACTCAAAAGTGCTTTGGATACGTTTTAAAAAAGTGTTTTAAATAGCCCTCAGGCAAATACATCCTACATCCCTTACGGGGGATTTTGGAAAATGTTACTTGTGTTCAAGACAGGCCCCAGCTCAGCAGCATTTTTATAAAGATTATATGAGAATCAAGTGCTAGCTCTGCTCTCGTGGTGCTAGCTCAGCTAGCTTAGCGCTGACAAGCACTGATGGCTTACTAATCTCCTATGACAGCAGCAGTATTTACTGGCTTAGCTAGTAAGCGTCACAATATGGATGTCACTGATGACTCAAAAGACATGGTTAGAGCTGGTAAAAACTGAAGATCTGAAGAAAGATTTATATTCTTCAGTGGTGGTCTTTTTAACTGTATGTATGAGAAAAAAATCCATATAAGTGGACTATTCATGTGATATATACTACAGCAGAAGCCCAAATATTTTGATAGTAGAACAGAGTTTACAAGTTGTGTTGCAGTGTTGGTTTTTCAACATGGCGGCCCCCCATGGAGATTCAGTTAGTGGCGGATGCTAAGTGTAAATCAGGTGTAATTTTAGTCACAGTGCATCTTTTCCTGCTAATTTACTAACACATCTGAGGAAAAAATGTTGACCTTCCTGACATTTTACACTCATTGACACTGGCACTACACCTTTAGATAATCAGTATGAAAGACTTGACAAGTAGTGCTAGCTAGCTAACAGTCAGTAGCTTATTCTCTGTGTCCCTGTTTCCCAGTTGCCTAAAAACAAGTACTTAATAATTTTAGCATATTGTGTGTTTGTCTTCTCAGTCAAGATAATTGTGCAAATTTTCATACTTCATCATGATACAAAAAAAAAATCATTTTTGGAGATATGCTTCTTATTGAATGTGATACACTAATGAGCTAGTTTTACGTTTATATTGTATGACCCCACTCTGTAATTAAGACCTTTTTACATTTCTTTAATGTCTTTGTGTGTCATTCGACACCTTTATGACACTGAATTGAGGCTGTCTTTGATGGAGTTCATGTACTCCATGCATTATACCAGTGATTCTCAGCCTTTATATGGAACTGGTTGGTTCATTCACCTCAGCTTTTCCCTTGTGTGTGTGTGTGTGTGTGTGTGTGTGTGTGTGTGTGTGTGTGTGTCGCAGGTTAACCGCCAGCCCTGTTCAAACAATGAGACGTATCAAGAGCGATTGGAAAGATTAGAGGGGGACAAAGAATCTCTGGTTCTGCAGGTGAGTCGCTCCTCCCCATTCGACCCGGGCTCTTCATCCCCACACAATAGAGCCTGTCAGGCTGAGAGTCAGCCGTTATACTGCCTTCAGAAGGCAAAGATACTTTATAAAAATCATTTTATATTTAATTTGTCATTGTGATAGCAGAGAATGGCCTACTCTTTAGTGACGAATCATATGTGACATTCAAATTAGGTTGTGCGTTCACCATGTTTACAAAAAGATCCCATATACACAATTCACTCAATTGGTAGTTTCAACTTCGGTAGTCTGAAGTAACCATTTGTGATGTAGTCTGGACAAAATAGTGGAGCTCAGGAAACTTTTTTTTGTCTTGCTTTCACTGTCATTACATTTTAGACTGTCCATATAAAATTTTATCTTCCTTTTGTAAAGTTATTGGCTATTTTACAAAAGGAAGAAAACAACAAAACAAAGAAGGGCATGCTGTTATAGGAAAATAATCAACAACATGGTGGTGTGATGTGAAGCGGAGTTACTGTTACAACCACAAAGTAGATTATTTTCCAACTGTGTCCCAAAGTATTTTGTTCCTCTTAGCACAACACTTTGCGAATGATTAAAATGTTTATTTGCTAATGAAAGACACATCATACTGTTTATCTGTTTATAGTTCATTTATTGTTGTGGAATGTTTGTGAAACAAGTTAGTTATCACTTATAGCAGCTATAAAGAGTCAGTTTTGACTTTCTCTCAAAGTTGTTAAGATAAAAAAAATTACAGCTTGTTACAAAGAAAGTGGAAAGCGTAACATCTTCGGTCCTGAGGACTCCAGGTGGAAATCCTAAAGTTACAGCTTTACCTCTGACTGTTACAATGCACTGACACTGGAGACTCCTTCCATAAATGTTAAATAAATGTCTCCTTACAAAATTTTTTTTACCATATCAACAATATGTTCTTCCTTAATAATATGGTTTTTAGTCTGTTTATTATTAAGCTTAGATTATGAATTATAAAGCATCCACTATGCATGTGACCGTGAATTAGCTGTTACTATAGAAACGATAATGTTGTACAACATCTAGCGCTGATCATGAGAAGCTGGCAAGCTGACCAAAGCAAGTAATCCTTGCAAGTGCAGCTTGTTCTGCGAATTTCTTCAGTCCGCTTCTGTAATGACGAATAGTCTTGCAGTTTTGTTGTTGTTGTTGTTGTTGCTGCACATGATTTATTTATTGATTTGGAAAAAGTGTGCCTGTAGGGTATTTTAGGTGCTCAGATATGAGTCACTACATACATGAATGTAAGCCATCAAAGCAGAAATATTGGATCTGATCTAAGCAAAATATCCGAATGTAGGAAAAATACAAACATACAAACATTTACCTGCCAATCTAAAAGTGCTTATTGTCAGCTAGTCTTTAAACAGGTCTTTCTACTTGAACTAGTTTCTAGTGTCCGTTTACTACAAACTAAACAGCTCGGTTTAGTTCATAACCTTTTTCATTTAAAGGGGATTAACTTGAGACTATGCTTTAATTCTTTAACAAGTTTAACAAGCCACAACCTCTTCTTTGACCTCACGAAGACCTTTCAGCCATTGTGGTGGACTTAAAAACAAAAAGGTCGTATTTCTTGTAGCTGTGTCTGTCTGACACAGAATGAGCAGGTTTACACACACAGTGCCTGTAGTCACGCTTCTGCCACATTCCTCAAGCTTCTCCAGGATCTCTTGTTGATTGGTGGAAAGTTTTGTGCTATGAGCCACTGCTAAACCCTGTTGGCTCCCACATAGCTTTCACTTCCTCCTTTTACCTGCCTGGCAGCAGGTGGGCTGGCTTTGTGGCAAGACGAAACAACGGCGTCAAAGAACCCAGCATTTATACAGCATTTGGAAAGCTGGCGTTGGTTGGATGTATGAGATCGCTAGCAGTTTCATTTCTGCTTTCAAGTTTGCTGAAGTAGTCTGTTAAAGTTTGCTGAAATAGCGTGAAACTACGAGTGAAAAATGTGGGGTTAAACAAATGTGAAGTGTGTTGCAAGAGAAAGAGCGAGTGACGGAGAAGAGAGAGACTGAATGAGTGTTCAACAGTGTGTGAAACCAGGTGAGTGTGTGATAGAAGCTGTTTCTATCTAACTGTGAAAATAACTGAGCCAAGATTTTGGCTGTGTGCAGAGCTAAGTGAGTGTGAGTGAAGGATTTTAGTGAATGTGTGTGAGTAAAGGTTATTGTTTGGGTGGAGCAGAGTGTGAGTAAAGATTACTGTGTGTGGATTTAGGTGTGAGTTGGACTGTGTGGGAGTGGAACATATGTGCATCATGGTGTTTACAAATTGCACTGAAATTTGCATACTTAAGTATTAATCGCTTCTAATTTTATACTGCCACCGACAGTGAATGTGTTCATATCACATGAACTACAAAAGGAGAACATTCACTGAAGTTGCTTGATAATGTGATTTTAGATTTTTTTTAATGGCTTTAACGTTTTTAACATAGCGTTAAAGTAACATTTTCCCACTTAAACCAAAGACTTTGTGACTAACTGAGTGGAACAGACTCAACAGACAGACATGAAAACCAAAGTATTTAAGGAATAAAACATTTCGTGTCATGCAGTTGTTGGAAAATAATAAACAGCAGCGTGGTACCACTCAAACCACCACCTCAAAGTTGATTATTTTCCTATAACAGCACGTCACAAAGTGTTTTATTCCTCTTATGTCTTCTTGACATTTAATGTTGTGGAACATCCCTGGTGTAAAACTTACTGCTACTTACTTACCGGAGACTCCTTACATAAATGTTATTTCACCACATAGATGATTTTAAATTTCCTTTGTATAATAGGATTTTTTTAATTCTATTTTCTTTATATTATTATTCTTAGTTTATTTGGAACGTGCGCCATACTGGTGCCGGGGTAAGTTGTGTCGTTTAGATGAAAAGTTTAGGAAATGTGCTTCAGTAGAAACATGTAAGGTGAGTGAAAGTGGAAAGTCGGATCTTAAGTGTTTAAATATGGATTTTTCTTCCTTGAAATATAATGACAATGTTCATTTAGGTGATTCAGTTTTTGTGTTAATATGTGGGTGCGTGTGTGTGTGTGTGTAGGTGAGTGTTCTGACGGAGCAGGTGGAGGCTCAGGGTGAGAAGATTAGAGATCTGGAGGCCTCTCTGGAGGAACATCACCACAAACTTATCTCCACAGAGGAAATGCTCCAGCAGGTAGGAGCACGCTAACAGCTTGGCCAGAAACTATACTGTCAGTCTGTTCGTCTGATCTCCTGTGATAAAGCGATAGTTTGGCCAAGAAAGGAATGTGCACAACCTTCTCCTTATTCCAAATGTATTCGATCAGCCGGGACAGGTTTGCTGTGTGAAGTTTGCTTCTCTAGCTTATAGCATCGCTCATCACACATCGCTGATCCGGAGTGGCATCAGACTATGTATTGAGGACCAAACTAGCTCTGTGTTTTTAGTGCTGTGCCATCCTTTTTGTCCATTTTGATAGATTTCTGTGTGTCTGTTTGAGATACTGAGCAACTCAACATGATCTGAAGTGAGTGTGAGATGACATAGCTTTATAGTTTACATGATAAATTATAATCTGGTTCTGTACACATAAGCATCTATACCTTAGCAATGTAGCAAAACGTCGGTGCTAAACAAATGGCTTATCTACTGCATTTTCGTAAAGTATGTGGACACCTGACCACCACACTCATATGTGGTTCTTTCCTTTACTGTTGCCACAAAGTTGGAAGCACACAATTGTATAGAATGTCTTTGTATGCTGTAGCATTACAATTTCCCTTCGCTGGAACAAAGAGGCCCAAACCTGTTCCAGCATGACAATGCCCCTGTGGACAAAGCGAGCTCCATGAAGACATGGCTTGTGAAATTTGGAGTGGAAGAACTCGAGTGTCCTGCACAGAGCCCTGACCTCAACCCCACTGAATACCTTTGGGATGAACTGGAACGCCGACTGCACCCCAGACCTCCTCACATCCCAACATCAGTGCCTGACCTCACTAATGCTCTTGTAGCTGAATGAACACAAATCCCCACAGCCACGCTCCAACATCTAGTGGAAAGCCTTCCCAGAAGAGTGGAGCTTATTATAACCATAAAGGAAGGAATAAATCTGGAATGGGATGTTCAACAAGCACATACAAGTGTGATGGTCAGGTGTCCACAAACCTTTGGTCCACAGATTTCTTTGTGAGCTCAGGCTAAACATTGACAAAGCTTTCAATGATTAATGTTTGCAGCTGTATGGTGGCAGGTAAATGCTCAGTTTTTTAACTAGATTTGATTAAAATGGTCCCTGATTCAGTGACGACTGGTTGTGATATCAGATGGGAGGCTAAAATCTAATATATCAGTAGCTCGAAGATGAACTATTATGGTCTCATTAAGTGTTTCCAGTCCATAATGCTAAACATGCTAATCAGAAAAGTTTTAATCCCTTCATTCAAACCAAAATAACTACAAAAAACATCCGGTTCGGTCATCAGTCCTTTTGTGTAATTAGTTCTTTGATTGGACAATATGTGATTAGTCTATCTATTTTTAGTTTCTTCTAAGGAGAAACTAAAATTTAGCTGCAGAGGCGGATTTACAGCTTTGAGCCTCTAGTAACGACTGTTGCTTCTCTTTCTAAAATGCTTCTGCTCTATGCTTTTTTTTTTAAATTAGTCAATAGAATGCAATCAAATTATGATGCAAGGTGCAGTATTATGAGTTAACGCCAAACATTGGAAACATCAAATCTATATCCTTTAAATGCATATGCTTTTCTAGTATACACTGTATGCGTATTTTCAAAGGAAAAATGCCAAGGAAGAGGATTTGTATGAATTTTCAGTCAGACACACACACGCTACATGAGAATCAGATATAAATGGAATGTCAGGAATCAGAGAAGGAGCCAGGGAGAGACAGATACGGAGAGATAGACAGATAAATAGTGCATCCTCGTGGCGTCCTCTGCCTGCCAGGACAGGTTCAAGTGCTGCAGTGTTCCTCTTCCACCTGTTAATTAAATTTTTTTTAATTAATCACTGTGACATTTTCAGCATTTTCAGTGTGCAATGACGTTAACATTAACCGCATTGTTATTTGGAGTAACAAGTAGCCGATTAGATTTTCATATCTACAGTGTGTCCAAAAAGTCAGGAATCAATGGGATCATCAATATGTTGAGCAAATATGTCGACTTGAATATGTTGAGCAAAGTCTGCAAAAACATCGTACAGCGGCTGAGCAAATGCGTAGAGCGTAAGGGTGAACGTGTAGAGCATATGTTGTAAATAATAAATACAGCATTAAGTATATGTAGTTTTACTCTCGATGGTTCCTGACTGTTTGGACGCCCTGTATTTTGGCATCAGTCGTTTCATTTTTTTTCCCCCTTTTCACCAAGAAAACAGTTATGATTTCTTGAACTCCCCAGCCACAGATGGCTTTGATATTGAGAGGATTTGTACTCGTTATGTCCTGACAATTTGACAGATTTGTGTTTTCCCACAATTTTTTTTGGCAAAAGAACGATCATTTAAATCACAGATCTCTAAAAATGGTGAGCAGAAGACAACTTTTTGGCTGTTTTAATTTTACAAAGTTAGGTAAATAGAAAATACTGTTATTGAGCACTTCCTAATCCACTAATTGATTAGGAAACACAGAAAAGGTTAAATGTTACGGTCCATCAGCTTATTCGGAAGGTTAAACTCGACTAGTTGTGTTACTAGTATTACTAGTATAGTATTTGTACTTGTGATGTCCTGTAGATAGCACGAAATCTTAACTGGTATATTTAAAATCTGACGTGTTAAGCCTGATTTGGTTTTCAGCTTTGAATCATACAGGGTTATGCTGTTAGATTTCATACAGTGATCACTGTAATTGACATTCAGCTGTGTTCGTCTTCCCACATTGCACTTACTCCATGCTGAATATCCAAGATACGAGCCTCACCAGTGCTGATTATGTGGAATTTGTTTAATTGCTTCTTAAGCAGCGAGTCATAAATCTGCTCTTAAACCTGCGTTTAAGGTTTATCGTGCAGGATGGGACGTCTGAGAGTGTGTTTACACAGCCGCTGGACGTGTGCTGTACGAGCCGATAAGCCCAGTCATGATTCACCTCCTGATAAGCTCAAAGCTCTTTCAGTTGTTGCCCTTTGAAGCGACAGCAGTGTCCGACTGCAGACGTGTGTCATAATGAATCCCTAGTGCTCTCCGTTAGTCCTCTGTATTGATGCTCATGTTTAGATTGGATGATGGGCTTAGACTGGAATGTGACATGGACATGATTGTGATTTTTAAAAAGTTAATTCCATTTAGTTGAATGTGTGTCACATGAATTCATTTTATTTTTAAAACAGACTTTCTTTTTTTCTGATCTTGAAATTCTCTCATCAGCTATCTAACTGCCTACTATGGCTAAAGTTACTTACTGGAGGACGCGTTCACGAGAGAACCACGACGCATGCAGGATGTTTCTCGTGATACAACCGGACCGGAAGCGCTGCACTGTCTGACAGAATTTTCATTTCTGGGTGAACTATCCCTTTAATGATGGTTAAGGCTTGATGATATTCCCAGGGCACTTATACTACCTTATTTTGCATGAAAAGTTCATTCATTCATCTTCAGAAAGTGCTTTATCCTGGTAAAGGATTGGTGGATCTGGAGCCTATCCTGGGAACACTGGGTGTGAGATAGAAATACACCCTGGGTGGAATACCAGTCCATTGCAGGCCACCATGCACGCACACATTCACACTTTAGATTATCCAGTCCAATTACTGGCATGTTTTTGGGAGGTGGGAGGAAGCCGAAGAACCCAGGGGAAGCCCACATGGACAGGGGGAGAATATGGGAAACTCCACATAGACAGTATCCTGAGCTCAGGATTGGGACCCTGAATCTGTGACGCAGCAATGCTACCCACTGCACCACCCATATTTAAAGTACTTATTTAATATAGGTTATTTTTACTTGTTTAAAATAAGTACATGTTTAGGAATGCTTTAACTGAGCAATTTATAAATTTTTGTTTTTTCCTCCCAACCCTACGTAAACTAAGTTACCTTTAAGAAGAATAGGGGCGGGGCTGAAAGGCACTGATGTAACTGGCAGGAAAACTCATTTCCATATTTGATGAATGTAAACAAAAAAACTAAATTCAAGAAACTAAAATTGTGAATCTGTTTTTTTAATCATTGAAATTATGTTGTTAATACTGTTTCTATAAACATTATAGACTGCGCCTTAAAACATTACAGACTGCACCTTTAAGCATTATACACTGAACATTTAAAAATTAGACTGCACCTTTAAACAGTACACACTGAACCTATAAACATTACAGACTGCACCTTTAAACATTACAGACTGCACCTATAAACATTACAGACTGCACCTTTAAACATTACAGACTGCACCTTTAAATATTACAGACTGCACCTTTACACAGTACATACAGCACCTTTTAAACATTATACACTGTACCTTTAAATATAACAGACTGCACCTTTAATCATTACACACTGTACCTTTAAACAGTACAGACAACACCTCTATACATTACACACTGCGCCTTTAAAAAGTACAGACAACACCTCTATACACTACACACTGCACCTTTAAACAGTACAGACAACACCTCTATACACTACACACTGCACCTTTAAACAGTACAGACAACACCTCTATACACTACACACTGCACCTTTAAACAGTACAGACAACACCTCTATACACTACACACTGCACGTTTAAAAAGTACAGACAACACCTCTATACATTACACACTGCACCTTTAAAAAGTACAGACAACACCTTTATACATTACACACTGCACCTTTAAAAAGTACAGACAACACCTCTATACATTACACACTGCACGTTTAAAAAGTACAGACAACACCTCTATACATTACACACTGCACGTTTAAAAAGTACAGACAACACCTCTATACATTACACACTGCACCTTTAAAAAGTACAGACAACACCTTTATACATTACACACTGCACCTTTAAAAAGTACAGTCAGCACAGACAACACGTTCATACATTACAGATTGCATCTTTAAGTTTAATACAGTTCAAATCTTTCAGATCTGTTTTTAATTGACTAACTGAAAACAGAAAGCAGAAGTGTCTTTTCCTTGAATGGGAAGCAGCAGTTGTGAAATGCAAGGCGGGGACCGAGTGTTTTCTCATGTGACTCACTCGGTAGCAACGATCTTTATACAGTATAGACTTTATCAGTGTATTACTGTGTGTGTGTGTGTGTGTGTGTGTGTGTGTGTGTGTGTGTGTGTGTGTGTGTAAGAAAATGTGTGTGTGTGGAAGGCACGCAGTCACCCAGATCCTAATCCACACAGTGTCTCGGGTCAAGCTCGCTGATCCAGCATCAGACTCGGTTTAGTGTAGAAGGTATAAAACGTTCGTACGTCAGCTTTCTCGTTCTTCTCTGAGGAGAATCATGGGACATTAAATCTGTTCTCAGCCGAGACTTCGCTCTGGAGTCCTGGGGTTCTGCTGAAATTAGCTGTTAGACGGAGGAATGCAGGGAAACACACATTAGGGGGGCACAGAGGAAGTAAAAATAGCGTTGCTTGAGTGTGTATATTTAGCGGTGCTTGGCAGGGGCCCAGGATTTGATCTTGGGAAACTTGCTTGTAGAGCAGCAGAAAGTCTCGTTGTGTTGCCCAGATCATGTGAGAGTGTGTGTGTGTGTCTGCGTGTGTTTACGTCTATGTGTGTGTGTGTGTGTGTGTGTGTGTGTAGGAGCTACTGAACCGCACCTCGTTAGAGACTCAGAAGCTGGATTTGATGGATGAGGTTTCGTATCTGAAGCTGAAGCTGGTCAGTATGGAGGAGGATCACAACCACACGGATAGAGACGACAAGCAGCACAAAGCCGAGGTACTATCAGATCTGTCCATCACTCTATCACTCCGTCTCTCTGTGACCATCTATTACTCTGTCTACCTCTCTATCAACTCTTTTTTGGTTTATCCATTTTATCCTTCTACTAATGTCAGATTATTCTTCTGCTCACTTTATCTATCTCTCTATCCCTTTTTTCTTTATATCTCTCCATCTATCAGTCTATCCGTTTATCTCTCTGTTACTGACACTTCTTCCCCCTATCATTCTATCAGTTAATCAGTTTATCCTTCTCCCATTCTAGTTTATCCATCTTTCACTGTATCAGTGTTTAAGCTTATCCTCATATCACTCTACCATGTTATCAGCTCATCTCTCTCCTGCTCTATCACTTTATCAGTTTGTCCCTCTATCACTCTATCACGCTGCCATTTTATTCCTATCCTGTTCCATCACATTAGCAGTTTATGCAGTCTATGACTTTATCAGTTTATCCATCTATCTGTCTATCACTTTATCAGTTTGTTCATCCTTCACTCTATCCATTTTTCCCTCTACCACTCTATCACTCTCAGTTTATACCTCTGTTATTCTGTCACTTTAGATTTATCCATCTACCACTCTATCACTCTTAGTTTATCCCCTACTACTCTATCACTTTATCAGTTTATCTATCCACCACTCATTTCCTGCTTATTCTGTCAGTTGATCCGCCTCATTTGGATGACTGTGGTTTTTAAGTGCGTTGGTGGTTTTTTTGTAGGGTTTGAATCTCTCTCTCTCTCTCTTTCTCTCTCTCTCTGTCCATTTAAGGCTTGTTTGGTATGGCTTACCACCAGCTGTATTTATTTACTTGCCTTTTTTTTCTCGCATGTTCACTCATAATTCTACACTGCTCTGTTCATGGTTTTAAGGAGTACTCAGAGACTTTTGGATAGTACAACCGGTCTTAGTGCTCAGACTGAATGCTCTGCTGAAAACATAAAGGCATGGCATCCCTTTCAGAAGTCAATCAGTTTTCTTAGGAAAAGTGTTCACGTGAGCAGCGTGAATGAATGAAGCAGCACACGTCTGGCTCGTGCTGAAGAATGTAAGTAAGGGTCAGCCACTAATTGAAATGTGACCTGTCTGAAGTGACAGTGTAGCTTTGGAGTGTTGGGATTTGAGGCATCCACATTCCTGTCCATCCCCTGCTGAGTAGAGCTTCAGGCATCCTGACAGACTTACAGAGATCAAAAGTGCTCCATAAACCCCCTTAAAGACGCCTGTCCCAGACTCAGCTGTCCCATAAATGAGCACCTTGAGTGTTTGGCGCTGAGCTCTAGTCTGTAGACCACCTACTAAACCACGAAAAATACACATGCACATGTTAAAGGTTACAGCTGAATAAACCTGTACGCTATTGACATACCCGTGGTCCTGTTACAGGTGTGGTTAATGTTAAACCTGCTTATGTAACAGGAAGTTCGGTTACTTTGATCACTGTTTCCTGTCCACTTCACAAGCAGGCCAACTTAGTTCCAGCTAATTACACTTCATATTGCCTGACGGATCAAATTTAAAGGAACAGTTACGCAGTTTTACTCCAAATTTAGTCAATCAGCCAAGCTGTTATCTCTAAAATTTGACAAAAGGATGTCATAGAATTAAAAACGGTCTACACAGTCAACACATACAGTAGTTTGGTGTCATTTCACACCAGCATTAGTTTCAGGCAGGGGGCGTGGCCTAACGTTTGTACCTTAGAAATGCTTAGGATGATAATGTAGCCGGATTACAGTTGTATATTTAATTTTTTTTTTTTTTACTAACAGTGCCTTCTGTGGCAAGTGTATGATGTTTGCATGATATTAAACAAGAAGCAATACATTTGTCTTACTTGTTAGCTACTTAATTTAATACATTTTAATTTTTGGTCTGTTCGTTTAACCATGTCACTGTGGCTTTCAGTGTGGTAAATAAGGAGAGAGAATGCCAACATAGCTCCTAATTTCAAACATAGCTTTTCATATAAATTGAGTCGTATAAATAGTTATGAATTCAGAGGTGTGAGATGATGTAAATAAAAAAAAACATCTCCTGAATTCAAATTCTAGTTAAAATTGCTTACTTTTAAAATCCATGTGTACGTGTACTTTCACTCAAGTATCATTTTGACTAGCTACTTCGACTTGTAATTGAGTGAGATTTTTTAACACACTACTCAAATCATCATTTAGGGTTTTGCCAGAAATTTTCAGGGTTCCTTTGCTAATGCCATTAACCTCACGGGCCTACCTCACTCTATAAACCTGTCTAAAGTTAAATCATGTTGAGATTTAAAGCAGTAGTTAAGCCAGAAATGAAATGTCCCCAATTTCCTGTTTGCTATTTGATAATTTTCTATTTCTACTTTTAATTAGCTACGATAATTTAGTTTTGTAGCCGTAACAAGAAATTAAAATGTCTTGGCTAATCAACTTCTTTTGGAGTAACTGCCAAACTATTACTTTCTCATCTACATGATGCAGTGTTGGCGCCGGGGTAAGCAAGCCCTTCTTGCATCTGTTGCATCAACAAACACTTTCTCTGCGTGTGACAGCTGCAGACACTCGCTTCAGCACCACAGTATGACAGAAATCCTCCTGGAAAATGCCACAGACACACACTTTCCCCACAGACTGCTGAGTGCGGCGGCTAAATATAGGTGTGGAACATGGGTCTTATCATCAGCTTGAACGTCAACTGGTCATATCGTATGAAACTTCCTCCATCTGGGAGTCCATACATGCCTGTCTCTGCTCCTGTCCATGAATCATTCTGACTGCACGGCATGTGAAACGCTAAGTGGGAAAACTGAACCGAACATTAGCATAATATGCGCTAAGCTCACATACTCCATTTAGCGTCCATTTAGCCCCGTGATTAGACTGTAAACGTAGCTGCTGTAAGTCAAATGCTAGCTCGGTAACTTGTTTAAGTTGACACAAATTGGTTCACTTAATATCTGTCATGACATTTACACCTGTGGCATTTTCTTTAAGGTTACAAAAGGCTGAAATGGAGGAGCCTTGCTCAGATTAACAGCTGTGAGGGGCTGAAGTGAACAAGATCAGATTTGTGGCTAACAAAACGTGCATATTTTGTTCAAGGTAACAGATATGGAATAAACAAGGACAGGACATGGCGTTATAGGAAACAAAACCGGAGTGACTGTCACCACCCGAAAGATTATTATATTCCTACGACAGCGTATTTTTCCTCTTATACCACAGCAATTTGCCAATGATTACAATTTTTATTTATTAATGAGTGATACATTGTGCTGTATAGCCATTTATACTTATATATTACATATATCTTAATGTTGTGAAAAGTCCATGAGACATAGTAACGAGTTGTTCACTCACTAGCCTCTCTTTTTAAGTTAATAAGACAAAAAAAAAAAAACACACAGCTTGTGATGTCACCAAGAACCACAAAGCGTAAACTCCTCCATCCTGAAGACTTTCCTGTAGCAGAAAACTTACTGACCGTTACAGTGTGCTGACACTGGAGACTCCTTACAATGAGCTTCAACATGCCAATGATTAGACATTTTTCTTTGTTAAATAACAACACTTCTTTAAAATCTACATATTATTAACCTTAGATTATGCGGAGTGTCTGCCGTAGTCCCTGCATACATTTTTGCTATGGAAATTATATATTGCAAAGAACAAGTGTATTGATATAAACTTTGAAGCTGGCGTTACCGTCAGAATTACTGTTATGAAAGATAAATCAACCTTCTCACCAATTAGGTTCAGGACTTCAACAGTGGTGGGGTATAAATTTTTCAACATATGCAACCAAATGTTTAACATGTACACGAGTTTGACTAACAAAAGACACTGACTGACCAAAGACTTCCTTTGACATACATTACTGGGCTATTGCCTGAATTAAATTGGCTTTGGTCTTTGGTTGCTGGTCTATGTTGGGTTTTTCCTGGTCTGCCTTGATCAGGTACCCTTAATATCAGCCTACATATGTTGGGAATATTAATGTTGACTATAGGGCTGGACAATATGACGATATAATAACAATATTGCTGTAAATTATGTAACAATTATGTCGACTACAAACTCTGGAAGCAAATTTTAACTGTTTTCAATCTTTAAATTGTTAGACTACAGATGTTTGCAAATTTTCCTGTGTTCATTTATTCTAGTACATTAAATAAAAGTGTTGTCAAACTAATTATTTCTAAGGTTTATTTTTAAAATGCGGCAGTACGAGAAGCCTATATATTGTATATAAATGTCCTGAAATATTGTGATATGACATTTTTGTCATATTGCCCAGCCCTAGTTGATGTCTTGTAATGCTTGTTCTTTTTATATCTTTGAAAAGACTTCCTCATCAGCATAGATGGTGTCTCTTTAAAAGATTTTGTATTAATGAACTCAGGCTTTCACATAGACTTGTGTGTATTTTCATTTAAAAATATCAGTAGTACCAAACATTTCGAATAACAAGTACACACTATTTTATTAAGAAAGCCATTTTATCACTAGACCACTAGCATATTTGTGTTTTTTTTTCTTGTGTGATTTTGTGACGCCTTTTCATAACAGTCGTATTTTAGATTCTATTCTACTCCTCGCCCTCGTCTTCCTTTTCCTTTGTTTCCGTACCCACTTTCACATTTTCTTCCATTTGGCTTGTTTTTGTCTGTATCAGTGTGTGGTTAATGTGATCAGCGAGCTCCAGGCGCAGATGCGCAAATTCCAGCAGGAGATCACCACACGCATCCAGGAGCAGCGGGCTCTCGAGGGCCACCCGGAGAGCACGGCTCATGATGTCCACGATGCGTGTTATGCTCTCGATCGCAGCCCAGATGCGGACCTGTGCTCGTCAGACGCCGAGGACCGCAAACAACACTGTAGTTCTGGAGGAGACAACGTAGGCGGGCTTTTTGTTCTGCCGTGAAGCTCACTGCACGTCCCTCCCTACCATCACAGACTCATTTCCATTTCCACTCTAACATTAACAAACTCTCCTCGCAGCGTAAAGGCCACAGAGGGGGAAATCCTTACAGTTACTGGTGTCTGCTGTGCGCTCTCAGAGTAGAGTGATTTGGTTTAAGGAATCTGGTGTTCCTGCATGATTAGACCTCTCACTAACCCAGGAGGTGTGAGTTTTTTTCCCCGTAGAGATAGTGGGTTTTGTTGATGGTTAACGCTTCTCCAATGCTATATATCACTCTCAGTAAAAGGGAAACATTCTTTTCTTGCTACTATGGTGGCATCACCTTTATCATGACCATCTGGACCTTAAGGATCCCTGTTATACTTTAAATCTTAACTCTGGGTTCTCAGCTCCAGTTCCACTGCCCCAAAGTGTTTGATATTCTTCTAACATGTTTGATCCAACTGTTCATCTAACTATCAAGCTCTTTACTTCAAGCTGTGCAGGGCAGCAGGTACCAGAGCTGTTTTTTTTTTTTTTAAGCCAATTGCCCTAATTCATTTTAATGACCAGATGTTCCCGCCTACAGTTTAGTCCCTTTTTACTGAGAGTGTACATAAATTTGTATACTCTGAGTTGCCATGTTATTAGGTGCACTCCTAACTACGTATATTGACCATTTTATCAAGTTCAAACCGCAAGGTTTCTACCTCGGGAACCCCCAAAAATTTAAACATGTATCTATTGGTATAATCAGGGGTGTTTTGTTTTTTTTTGTTTTTTTTAAAACAATACTAGTAAAGACGAACATCTTCAGTTTTATTCCCCTCAGTGTTTACTATGGAAAATATTCAGAGTTGAGTTATGTGCATGTAGTGGATTTAATATGGAAATTATGCGCATCGGTATACAGCTTTCAGATGTAACTACAGTGCTGGTCAGAGAGTTGAGTGTGTGGGGTGAAAAACTGAAGCCCAGTGTCTGCTCCAGTGTCTTGTGGTTTGAAGTAACCACAATATGTCACACTGAAATGTATGTTTTGGGCTGTAAATACACTGAAAAAAAAACTATTTGAGGCCAGTATTGCATACATAAATATTACACTAGTAATTTAGGAATTAATACTATTGTCTCTTTAAAGTCTACAAAAAGTTGTTTTTTTTTAAATACAGAGGATTTCAGAGGAGAAAATATCTTGACAGACATTGACAGATACTGCGTATCTTTAAAACTGAACATGCACATAGGTCCAAAGTTGCTCTCCTGTTCCCACACGCTTAAATGGCATAACTACCATTTCATCTGCATCAATAAACAGTCTCGGTTCCTGCAGTGCTGTGGGAACACAAACCAGGATCTCATCCAGGAACTGTGTATTTCTGGTTCATTACTTTTCACAAAAAAGTTCTTGAACCTTAGTTAGTGGTGGTCCTTTGGCACTGTCTTTCTATTGAAGAACAAAGTAAAAAACTGTGCATAGCTCCAGATCAGCTACAGTCTGTAATTGTATACCTGTATGGTAGGGGTGCCTGAGCAAATAAGTGTAGCTACACATAGTAGGTGCACCTAATAAACTGGCAACTTGTTATATAATAGTACATGTAGTGTATTTATGGTGGAGGAGCCTGAGCCATAACTACAGATTTGGGCTATTGACTGACTGATCAATGAAAAGTTTGGCCTTGTTTCAGGACTTCCATTAACAGCACGGTGTGTGGCGTGGGCTCGGGTGCCGGGGCTGTCTGGAGATCTCCGTCCCACCCTTTGAACTGGGTTTATTGTATTCCTTTTGTATTAATGTTTTCGTTTGATCATTTTAGCAGAAAAAAAATGGGTGAAATGTTCTTTTAACTCTTAGGGTGGTGGCAGTACCATGATGATCAATTCACTGATCCAAATCATGACCCGAGACCTTTTAACATGGTTTAACATGCTTATAGATGTCGATTATCCCTTGCAGAGTTGATTCTTGATTGCACATTTCTGTTTTGTTTCTTTTTGTGTGCGTGTGTGTGTCTGCATGTGTGTTGTTAGCAGGCTCTGGTGCACGAGCTGCATGCGTTGAAGGCCAAAGTGGATGATTTGGAGAACGAGAAATCGCAGTATGAGAGAAAACTGAAAGCCACAAAGGTAATGGGAATGTTTTACTGTGTAGAAAATTATAAAAGCCTCGTACGTGGATACTTTAAATGTTTAACTTCTTAACCAGTTTCCATCATTGTTACACTGCTCCTGTCTTCTTTCACTGAGATTTGAAGTAAAGAGTGCACTGGCTTTTGTCAGCTTGCTTTTACGCCTCTCTTTCATAATTATGTTTATCTCTGTATGCTCTCAGTCTCACTTTCTCCCTCTTCATCTCGCTTGCTGTCTCATTTTTCTTACTAGTTTAATGGTCAAAGGAGAGTGCCTGAAGTGGAATTGTAAATGAGCTAGAAGTAGCACTAGAGCCTGGCCATTTTGTTAAATAGCTTTTTTTTTTTTTTTAAATCACATTCACAGAATGTTCCCTTCAGCCCAAATATAGTCAGTCAGCTAATAATGATCAGCAAGATTGTGGACAGTAGGGACTGTAATGCACACAAGTCTGACTGTCTGTAAGTTGTATAAATGTTGTCCAGATGCAGACCCAGCACATATTTCAGCAAATAGTACCCGAGTACTTGAAAAATACTGGAGCAAAACCAATATAAATATAGAAATCTTTTTTTAAATGCCCATAACAACAATTCCGAGCGTGAGCCAGTGCAGCTCCTGTAGCAATTTATTCAATCACTCCTGTAGCAGTTTATTCAATCATTTAGCTAAAGGCAGCTCATTGGACCAGAGACTAGATAGATAAACAAATAATAGGATAGACGAAAATAAAATGACAGACAGATGATTGGACGGAAAAGTATGCTTCTATTCTTTGCTTCAAATTTAAGACTGTTGTATCTCATCTGTTCAGAGTCCATGCTCTAGTCAAAAAAGTGTTACAAAACAAAAAGTAACTACTTCAGATAAACCCAAAAACTGTCTCTCGTTTTCTGTCCCACTTTATATTACAACTCCCCCCCCCCTTGCTCTAGCTCTCTCTTACTCTTTCTCTCTTCGTCTCTTTCTCTCCCTCTCTAGCTCTCTATCTCTTATTCTCTTCATGTGTGTTACCAGTCGCTCATGACCAAGCTCTCGAGCCTGAAGCTCACAGTCGAGCACACTCAGGTTGAGAAGCAGCGCTGGGAGGAGCGTTATCGGGCCGCTCAGGTGCTTACTCATCTTCCTCACCCTCTAACCTTCATCACCAGGGAGTAGAACATGAAGGACAGGACCACAGAGATGCACAGCGAAAGCTCGAATGCTACACGAAGCAAAAGTAAAACTGTGCAGCATTCAGTTTTACTAAAGGAAACAGAGCTACTGGCATCTCAATGAGTCGTGGAACTTTATTGGCTGCAAACAATTTTGTTTGGAATTTATTCCAGTCGCAGATTCTGAATGCACTGTTCACGCTGAAACTTGTAGGAAATCTTCATTTTTACTTACTTTACATGTAATCCGAACTAAATTTAAATTGAAATGCAAGAAGCACAATGTAGTGTCAACATAACAATAACAGCAATGATACACCTCGTCACACGTAGCTAATGTTAACTTACGTACTTGTGTTTTAAATAACCATGATTCTTAGGAAGCTTTTACACTTATTAGTCCATTTCCTGAATTTTATATTAGAGCAAAATTGATATGTTTGCTTCGTTTGCTGTTTGGTTTGTTTTGCTTTCACAATTAACATAATTAAACAAACCAAAACACAAAAAAGAAAACTCTGTCTGAGGGGCAATTAGAGCTAGAATGTAAACATAAAACTCTTTTGTTTTTTGGTCATAAATACACCAATAAATAAATTCAAAAAAGTGTGCA
>CM040981.1:25113333-25198836 GCA_022985145.1 Pangasius djambal
GCCTTAGCATAAATGTATTAATTCACTGAGAAAAAAAAACGTTTGTAAAACTGTCTTTGGGTCTGGAAGGCTTGTTTATATGTGGACGCACTTCCTGTCAGTCATTTCTCTATGGGCCACCATAGATCCTGGGGGCGGAGCTTTTGCAACATGGGAGGAACTCATGAAAAAATTGAACCCAAGTAACTGTTAGAGACCTAATTTTGGAATTAAAAAAAAGACTAAACTCACCTAATGCACCTTTAAATATCAGACACAAACAGCAGAAGCCCCTTGGGCAATTTATTTCAGTTAATTTCAGTATAAATGTGGTTCTGTAGAGCAGTTTCTACACCATTACACACTCTCCCTCTCTCTGTGTGTGTTTGTGTGTTTGTGCAGTGTGTGGTGATCGCTTGCTCTGTGGCAGCAGTGATGAGGATCTGAGTGGGTCTCTGAGGATGCGAGCTCTACCCCATAAGGCTCACTCAGACATCGTCAGGTCCGACATGCAGGTTCGCCTCCAAACTCAGTCTCATACACACTTACTTTTATAGAATAACATGCAAAAAAAAAAAAAAACCACCACTTTTCTGGGTGTAGTTTGGGGTCACATGGATAAGATATGAATATATATGTAAGCTCACACATAATATGAAATACCTTATGGATGTACGGTTCTTTGCTACATCTGGCAACATCTTGTTACCTCTGTTTGTTTTTTTTCTAACATTTATTTCACATTCGATTATATAGCTGCAAAAGCAAATTTGGACCTAACCTCAGATATGGCCTCACCAGGCGACGTATTCAGAGCAGCTTAAGTCAGAAATTTAAGTCAATATTTAAGTGGGGAAAATTCTGTCTATTCAGAGACAGAGACGTGTCTGAATCATCCCACACTCGTCTGAAAATATATGGGTATTGTTTCTATATAAACAGGCCAAAGCTATCTGAAAAAATATATATGTTTAGAACCATAAAGAAAATATCTTGAATATAATTTTAGATTTATATGCTATTTCTCATTATAAGATTGATTATATTTCAATAATTCATTTCTGGAAGGAAGCAGAATTATCTACCATTAGACCTAGAAGGCAATTTTAAACTTGAAATGATTTGTTTTTTTCATATGAAATGATTTGTTTGTTTAGGACATTAAATAGGCCAAATTAAACAAATACTGCTTTAAAAAAAGACGCTTTTCTACATTGGTAGAGAGATAGAGAGGGAGAGAGGGAAATGAATAAAGGAGGGAAGAAAGAAAGAGAAAGAATGAAATTTCAGATTTTCAGGTTAAAATGTGTTGTGTTTTGTTCAGATGTCATCATCTCGAGGGACACCTCAACTGTTACTGCCGTCAATGTGTCTACAGAATGAGCTTGATTCCAGGTGAGGGATACACACACACACGCACACACACACACACATGCACACACACACACACAGGTGGCAGATGGTACTCACTGAAATCTGAGTTACGCTCTGAGTTACAATTACACTCTCTTTCCTCCTGTTTCCTTTTCTCCTTTTCTTCTTTTCTTCTTTGCTACTTCATCCTTGTCATCTTTCTTTCTGCTTCTGTGTCTGTATCGCAGCTGTCGCAGTCTGCAGTCCCCCATGGACTGCCACAGCTTGCACAGCGGACAATGGCAAGTATCTGTGCATGTGGGTGCATTGTGTGTATGTGTGTGTGTGTGTGTGTGTGTGTGCATGTGTGTACATGCCTGTACATAGACCAGCTCCATTTGAGTCCTGTCAAGGGTTCTTACTCATGCCCTCTCAGGGAGTTTTTCCTTTCCACTGTCGCTTCTGTCGCTAGGGATCGAAATCTACATCTGGATTTCTGCAAATCTGCTTTGTGACAATGTCTGTTGTTAAAAGCGCTATATAAATAGAATTTAACTGAAATATGAATAGTCAATACTGAGTGACTCCATGTCTATACTTGGCTACTATAAAAGCTAGCATTAAGGACTTTAAGAAGTGTGTAAAGTTATAATTTCTGATGGGCTCTGTAAGTAGGCTCTGTAAAAAGAAAGAAAGAAAGACAGAAAGAAGGACAACTACACTGGTCTCTCTTTCCTTAATGCTGGGTTTGATGATCCCTTGCTCTGTCTGCAGGTCAACGCTGAGGATGCTGTCTTCCAGTCTAGAGGAGTTACAGAGTGGATCCAAAGAGAGGGTTTGTATCATTTAACGCTTACTAAAAATTCGTCTTGGTTTAGTAGAACCTTTAATGTGATGCACTCTGATACAATTCTGAAGAAAAACATTAATCAGATGTGTTGAAGATTTTATTATTATACGCAAAAACTCAGTGTACAATGAAATTCTCAGTTTGCTCATTCTCACAAATGCTATAGGAGAGAAATAATGAGTAAATAATGAATGTGCTTTTTGCTCATGTACAAGGGTGAGTCAAATAAAAACCTTAAAATGTGTGAGAATTTAAAATTGAACCGAATTGAAATGATCCGGTTGAATTGAATCGAGGGATCTGGACACTCCTTAAGTGTTGTAATACTTGTGTTGAACAAAATGGAGATGCATGCATGGTTTGTGACACCTATTTGCATATATACATTTACTCAAAACAATCACATACTGGATAACATCACTGACATGGGGCTTTCATAGAGGTTTTTTTGTTTTTAACATATTAATTTTAACATACCATTATTTATTATCTATGTGGTAACAGCTAGTGGAGCATCCTGAGACATGTGCAGCATTACGTTAAGGCTGTTATGTCACTGGGTGCTGTCTTGATTATACCATGGCTATGAATTGTTGATTTTCCTATACCAACATGCCCTAAAGTGTTTTATTCCAAATTGCCAATGCTAACAATTTTGTATTAAGCAAATGTATTAAAGTAAAAAAAAAAAATACTGTTTATCTGGTCATAGTTACATTTAACGTTGTTACATTTTCCTGTTGTCACTTACATTATAGCAGCTATAAACAGTCGTTCCCTCGGCAGTCTCTTTTTTTCTCTCTCTCTTGAAGGTAATAAGCTTGTCATGTTAGTCCTCTTCCCTGAAGATGTCAGAAAACTTAAAGTTGCAGCTTTACTCTGACTGTTACAAAGTGCTGACACTGGAGACTCCTTCCACAAATGCTCAGTAAATGTCTCCTCACTGAAAATTTCCCCATATCAAAAAAAAAAAAAAACGCACGTTTTAAATCTGTTTATGTGGATCTTCCGTCATACAAGTCCCTATGTACGAAGTTACTATAGAAACGATAATGTTAGAATGTGTGCATTAATACATATAAATATGTATAACATGTATAACGTGTAAACCTGTGATTTGCAGCTGCACTACTGTCAGAGCATCTGACACCTTCTGACCAATCAGAATCCAGAATTTAATAAGACCCTTGTCAGCCAATCAGAAACAAGTATTTTCTATGGCCATGGTATAACTGTATTTATTGCATATTTTCTATATTAATGGTAAATTATAAATTGCCTATTAACATAACCAAACTAATTGTGTGTGTGTGTGTGTGTGTGTGTGTGTGTGTGTGTGTGTGTGTGTGTGTGTGTGCCCTTTTTTCCTCTTTTTTCCCTTTTTTCTTACCCAAGCATGTAATGGGGCAACCTGTAGAGCCTATTCTAGAGGTACTTTTATCAAACAGACATTAACCTTTAACCTCTAACACACACACACACACACACACACACAGAGCTAAACAAATAAACCACTCGAGTCTTTTATGCAACCTGATTTCACATGTAAAGCCACATAGAAGATGAATATAACATTGCAATAGATATGTCGAAACAGTGAGTTGTTACAACCGTTAATTTCTCTCCTGTACTCCAAACAGAGCCGGCTCATATCAGACAGCAGTAAGTACCGGACTCTTCCGGGGAAGTTGTCCAGACCGGAGCAGAACGGAGAGAGGGAGCGGCGCTCGTCTCCACTCCAGCTGTCACCTGATGAGAGTGAAGAGAGCGAGATCAACCTGAGTAAGTGGACATCTAAACACCAGCTCTTTCTGCTTCAACACACTGATTTAATCCTGATCAAACCTCAGTGTACCTGAGGGAGGTTCAGGAACTGGACTGAGCACTGCCTAGTTAACGCACTCTGCTTTGCTTTAACTAACATTCCCAACAGAGGAATGTTTTGCATCGAAAAGAATTTGCACTTTTTATTTCCTTATATCTCCAATATAATTGACCAGCCGAGATTTCTTTTAAAATATTTTGTCATGTGTATTACAGAATGTCTAGAAATGCTAACATTTACAGTTTAACTGTAGCATCTACCATTTTGACTTCTTGCTATGGCAATAAGCGAAACTACACTTTAGCGCTTTTTTTATCTAAAGAGGTGCTCAGACCAAACATCGACATCTTTATCTGCGTGACTTGTGAATTCTGTGAAGTGGGCGAGACTGTTGGTACTTTAAAAAAAATTGGAGTAGATTCTAATAATTAAGTACTGCCCACATCCAGACTTTTGCCTCACTGCTTTCTTCCTGTTGCTTGACGCACATTTGAAAAAAAAACAACAACAAAAAAAACAAATTAGCTAGCTAACATCAAAACCCCAAAATTCCACACCATCATATCTGCCTGTAATCATTGGCAAGGAAAACTGTGGTAAAAATCCAGTGTGACAGGAAGTCGAATGTATCATGAGATCAGCTTGTCTACATGCTAGCAAAAATTCTGGCTGGATCTGAGCAGGAGAAATTAAAGAGTAAGCTGTATGCTGTATGGTGGCCATTTTGGCCATAGTGCGTCACGTTACATGAAGAAGTCTATTTTAGATTATTTAGCTTGATGCATTTTGATGCATGCAATTTGCATCAAACTAGTGCCTATAAGAGAGTAAGAAGAAAGAAACTAAAGAAACCTCAGATGGCAAACATGTTCTGGCTGATCGACTACTTTTTGAGAGAACTGTGTATATTTAAATTTTTTGCTAAATGAATGTTTTTTTTCTTCTTTTGCTATATAAAATGACACTCTTTCAGCCTTGCACACTTCTTGCTGTAATCCACCAGCTCTAATCACAACCCAGCTTCTTTTCCTCTTACTGATTCTAATGCTGTGGTGTTTCTGCATGGGCTGCTCTTCCTCTTTAATCCCTCACTCCATCACTGTGGCTGTCTCCGCTCTCGCCTCCTCACTGCTGTGTTTTGCGCTCTGGTGTGAAGATCGCTGCAGGAGTGCCAGCGCTCCGGCGTTAGGTACCGTACTCTCGCCTTCGCGTCCGTCTCAGTTTCAGCATGACACATTAAAGCAAGAAAAACACTCTGTAAAAGCAGAGCTATAGATGATATGAAAGAAATAGGCATGGGGTGATTCTCTGGCTTGTGAGGAATGAAAGACGAGGGTACTTGGAAATGCTTTCTAGCTTAAATAATACAAAGAAGTAAACTCTTTCAAATTAGTAACTCAGAAAATGATTACTTACATTTATGCTTTCATGCTTTTTACCAGGAAATGGTAAAAAAAAATATACCAAGTTTTTTCAAAGATAATATTTCTGTATATTTTTATACATTATAAAATCACTTGTATGACAGTTTCACAAATAATGCCCTTACACTTTTATACAGATTTATAAACATTCAATTTTCAACTCTTAATATGCCCCACCCCCTTTCCTGCTTTAAATTTACATATTGAAACATGACAGGCTCTTTTATATTATGATGCAATGACACAAATCTGTCACGTGTTGAATACTAACTTAGGTTTTCCATTGACATTTTTCAAATATAACTTTCAAATATTTTGGATATTTGGTTCAGATACGGTGAAGTGCAAAAGTTTGTATGCCCTCAGGACGAAGGGGAAAAAGATATGAGTTCCTTCATTATAACAAATTGATAGTCTTCATCTCCTTTTCTAAATGTGTTACGAATATTCTCTAATAACTTGTAAGCACATGCTTTACCTTTATAACTGCCTTTATCCTCTTTCATATCATCTGAACACCTTTTGGAAAGACAACCACAAAAGCAAAACACTTAGACAGTCACTGTGTGATACAGAGAGGTGAGAACATTCTGTACTTGAGGATGTAACTCTCTGCCTAATGAGACAGAAAAAGTGATAAATGATCAACAAAATCATTATACAGAATCATTTATGAACAAAAGGTCCCAAAAGGGTTTTTCTGCTTAATAAGCAACATCAATACATACGTTTTCTTTTTTTTATTAGTAACCCTGCAAACAATTACTTTTGTAAAATTGACTGTATTCAGCATTTTGGCCAGTTTTGATTTACTTGATTCAGAACTAATTGAGATTTAAAAGCTTCAAAATGTAAGACATGACACATACATGACATAATCAACAGTCCAGCAAAATGCATTCTCCTGGCAGAATACAGCAAGCATTATTAAATAGTACCAGCGCTATAACACATTGTGTTTCTCTCCATCCTCTCATGCATGCCTCAGCACCACGCTGGAAGCTGGAGCTTTTCACCGCCGGTGGGTAAACATCAGACCGCTGAGATAAGCATTGTAAAATCCCAGAGCTGTTCACAGTTTGGTGTCTTTCCCGATTTAATGCAAATCATTTAGCTCTTGGGTTAATCTGAGAGCCCTTCAAGAGATGTCTAAGAACAGGAAAAACATCAGACTGCAGGATTGGGAAATTCTTGACAGAAATAAATCTTCAGGACTTAAAATTGCCTCCTGTTTTCTCAGCAAAGTCGGAGAAGACGGATGAGTCCACGCTGTCGGATGTGTCGCCTATGTCATCAGGCATGGACTCGGGCCAGCAGTCGCCTGTTTCTCCTGAGAATAGGAAGAATCAGAAAGGCATCAGGAAGCTGTGGGGAAAGTAAGCTATCCTCTGAGCTCACCTGTAATATATATGTTCAGACTTGCTCCATGTCTTTATTACTGGTGTCAATTTTTGGTTTTCATGCCATTGCCATAAATTAGACTACTGAGATTTCTACACATGATTCCACTGATCTGCAAAAGGAATAAAATATGTTGTGCTGTTATGGGAAAATAATCAACTACAGGGTGGTGTGGTGCAGTGTGAAGCAGAGTTATTTTTACCAATTCAAAGTTGGTTATTTTCCAGTAATAGCCTGTCCTCGAGTTTTTTTTTATTTTCCAGTAATAGCCTGTCCTCGAGTTTTTTTTTTTGTTTTTTTTATCAAAGCAATTACCAACGTTGACAATTTTTTATTCATTAAAAATGGCACATTGTACATCTTATCCATTTATAGTTACAGTAAATGTTGCGGAACGTCTGTGAAAGTTAGTTCCTGTTATCATTTACTCACTTTATAACAGCAATAAACAGTCCTTCCCTCACCAGTCTGTCTTTCTTTCTCTCTTGAAGTTAATAAAACAAAAAAAGACAAAAAATGCAGCTTATGTTACTGAGAATCCATAACACGCAAACCAAACCCCTCTTTTCTGTGTCTGAAAACTTCTGACTTTTGCCAAAAAAAATTTTAAATAAAAATAACCTGAAAACTTTACCATTACACTCATTTTGTAAAAATCCATTTACACAGAGCATCCTCCATACAAGTCCCTGTGTAAGTTGTTACTATAGAAATTATGACATTAGAATGAGCACATTAATATAAAACTGCGATTTGACTTGCACCTCCTAACCAGTCAGATTCAATAATTCCACAGCGTTGTGGTATAAATGCAAGTGATTTACAGTTATGTTTTGTAGTTAAATGATAGAGGATAATATGCATGCATGTCTGTTGTGTCTGTTGTGTCAGGATCAGAAGGACACAGTCGGGCGGTCTGCCTGCAGACAGTGTGGACAGCAATGATTTCAAGAGGGGAGGAGTCCGTGCCACGGCGGGACCTCGGCTGGCAGGCATGGGCAACAGAGATTCAGGACGGTGCGATTAACATGCTAAAGGCAGACAGTCAGGATACTTGGACCATAATAATTAAAAAACAATCAGTACACATTGCAAGTGCAATTGTTGGTCATTATTCAGTTCAAGTTTTATCAAGTATACCTCCCATATTGGTCAATTTGTAGGTCTACAGTTGTAGCCCACTGTAGCTCACTAATGACAAATGATCAATTGGCCACTGAATGCATATAGAAATTTAAAAATCCTGTGAACTGTGGAAAAATCAATCAAACTGCATAGAGTTTTTTGAGTGATTAGGTGGCATTACTTATGTACAAACTGATGATTACTTACAAGAAAAATTTGCTGTGTTTTTCCTTCAGAGACATGAACAACACTCCCTTCTCGAAGTGGTCATGTGATCAGGTGTGTGTGTGGCTGGAGGATTATGGGCTGGGACAGTACGTCCCCATGGCCAGTCAGTGGGTGAGCAGTGGACAGACTCTTCTCTCGGCGTCCCCGCATGACTTCGAAAAGGTACACTCAGTAAAAAACACATGGATGCACACACAGAAGTAAAGGACATGCTAGACCTTCACAGAGGCAATAAGGATTTCTGGCAACAAAAAAAAGTGAAAATGACATATCTGCAGAACTGAGTGGGATTGGTCAAGAATGTCTGGAGGAGTGGGCAGAATTGGTCATGAGTGTCTGGAGGCGTGGGCAGAATTGTTAGAAGTGTCTGCAGTGGTTGTGGAATTGACCAAGAGTGTGTGCAGGAGTGGACAGGATTGGCCAAGAGTGTCTGCAAGTTTGGGCAGGACTGGAGGAGTGGGCAGAATTGGTCAAGAGTGTCTGTAGGAGATGGCGGGATTCGCCAGAAGTGTGTGCAGGAGTGGACAGGATTGGCCAAGAGTGTCGGCAGGAGTTGGTGGGATTGGTTCTGAGTGTCTGCAGCAGTGGCCTGGATTGATCAAGAGCAAGTGTGTCTTCAGGAGCATTCAGGATTGGTCAAGAATGTCTGCAAGAGTGGGTGAGATTGGTCAAGAGTGTCTGGAGGAATGGACAAAATTGGTTGAGTATCTGCATGAGTGAGTGGGATTGGTCAAGAGTGTCTGCAGGAAGGGACAAAATTCAAGAAAAAGTCAAGAGTTTATGCAGGAATTGGCAGGATTGGTCAAGAGTGTATACAGCAATGGATGGTATTGGTCAAGAGTGTCTGCAGGACTGGATGCTGTTGTTCAAGAGTGTCTGCAGGATTAGATAGTGTTGTTCAAGCCTGTTTGCAGGGGTGGGCAGGATTGGTTAAGATTGTCTGGGGGACTGAGTGAGATTCCGTCAAAACTCCTTCAGGAGCAAGCAGGCGTGGGATTAAAAAAACAGTCCCACACACAGTCCCACACACAGTCCCACACATAGCTATAGTACGGAGTTGATCTCATGCTCCCTGTGTCTCAAATCCTCATTCTGATCCACTCTTCCTCACAGACCTGACCGTCATCAGGCTTTCCTGCAGCTCCACATGTCACTTCAGCCCAATCTTTAGTTTCACCTGCCAGTGGTGCTGGCTGAGGGCTAATTTACACTGACGACTGTGTCAATTACAGTTACAGTTCTCAAATCACCCTTGTCATCAATACCTGTAATTTGGGTCTACATTCTCCTACTGGTTTTTCGTACAATAACAAGCAGAGCCAGATTATTCGATTAAACATTGAAGTACCCAGTAGATTAAATAATCACTTTGTGACTAATATATTCAGTAGCCAGAGATCTAATAAATATTATTCATGAGGCAGTATAGATGTAGACGTCATAACATCATAATAAATAATGTTACAGCATCTGGGTTGAGTCGTAATATAATATTGTGTTACTTTTATTTATAATTTATTACACAGTATGCAATTCATTAATACCATTATGTGTTAATTATTAATTGTTATGCAAAATACTGAATATCAAAGTATGCATTAGTAATATAATATTGTATGAATTATGGCAGTTCTGACAGACGTGCAGCTGCAAATGACAAGTTTATATGTAATGCGATTTTCGAATATATTACCATTTCTATAGTAACCCCCCCATCGCTGATTTTTTTCCTATAGCCATACATCCCCAACTGTTTTATTCCTTAAAAAATACATATGTAATATGTATATAATATCTAGTATTATGTAGTAAGTGTGAATAGTTGCACACGATGAACTATAGTAGTTATATGATCATCTAATAATAATTACTTTACAATATACTGCAGGATTTAATCTTTCTACCATACATATTATTATTATTATGTATTATAATGGCATCGGCTTTGGAAAATCACCGCCGTCGACACAATACCTCACACTTTCTGTGAGGTATTATGAAGCTTAAGATTTTTGTAACTCTTAGGTGAAGTGTTTTTGTAAAATATTGATAACTATGTTGGTTTATTAGGAGCTGGGGATGAAACACCCGCTGCACAGAAAGAAGCTGCAGCTCGCCCTGCACTCGTTCACCACGCGGCAGACTGAGAAATCTGCAGAGCTCGACCACATCTGGGTCACACGTGAGTGAATCCATACTCATCATGCTCATAGATGAAAAAAAAAAAACTGTAGTTATGTCTCAAATCAAATGCTTGTGTACAATTTTTATTTATATTTAAAAATTCCTACCTCATAACTAGTGTGTTCACACTGAGAAATATAATCCAGATTTGCAATTTCTCTCAAAAATGAATCCATTTGTCTCCTCTAATGTTTTTTTGTGTGTGTTCTTATTGCATGAAAGGAGTGCTGTGAGTATGCAGAATCAGGTTTTAGGTTTATCTCAGTGTTTAAAAAAACAGAATATTTAGATATTTTCACAGAGAAATAGATAGTTTCATGAATAATTCTCAAACATTTAACAAATAGAGTTATCTTGTTTCAATTAAACATGATCATTCTTAAATGCAAGATTAACTGTTGAAAGTTTTTTTCTTTCTTTTTTGACATTGAAAAATATCAATAGTACCAAACATTTCTGAGGAAAAATGTACATTCATATAAATTAAAAATATATATATTTTTTAAACAAGGAAGTGGTCATACCATAAAAAAACATAATACAGATTATTATGTCTGGAGATGTAAGATAAGTAAATAATTACGATAAATAAAGAATTGTTTTATTGCATTGTTGCACCCAATCAAATTCAAATCAAATTCTTAGGTTTCTAATATTTGGTTAGAATTCCACTACAGTTTTAATGAATGTGTTTTCAAATAATAAGTATCAACTAAGTACAATTTTGGGATGATCAGGAATTAAAACCAGTGTTGCTAGAGGAATCTCACAGTAAATTGTATGTATAATTGAATTTGATTGGTGTATCCTGCAGGATGGCTGGACGATATCGGTTTACCGCAATATAAAGACCAGTTCCATGAAGGCCGTGTGGATGGGAGGATGCTGCAGTACCTCACTGTGGTAAACACCCTTATATGGACTAGTGTCTTTATCAGGCTGCTTGTGTTTTTTTTTTTTGTATGCAGCATCATATTGATGCGGTTTTACTTTCCTCAGAACGACCTGCTGATTCTTAAAGTGAGCAGCCAGCTGCATCACCTCAGCATTAAATGTGCCATCCATGTGCTATATGTGAACAAGTTCAACCCTAACTGCTTGAAGAGGAGACCGGGGGATGAGGTGAGGCAAAGCAAGGCTCAGGGTTTTTTTTTTTTTTTTTTTAGTTGGCTGTGTGTATATGTGTCAGAGAAGATAGAAGACAGGAAGTTAGTTACATTTCAGCACTGGCAAAAATATACACCCATGTGAGGGAAAGAAGGGAAAGTGGTCATTTTTTTTAAATGGCATAATATAATTAAAAACACTGTATTGAGGTGTCCACTTTCCCACAGTCACAGATGCTGACATCGCCCCCCGAGGTGATGCAGTGGTCCAACCACCGTGTGATGGAGTGGCTTCGATCGGTGGATCTAGCTGAATACGCTCCCAACCTGAGGGGCAGCGGTGTGCACGGGGGTCTCATTGTGAGTAACACATACAGACACACACTTACTGTGACTCAGTAAACATGTTTGCAGTTTTATGTCATGTGCTTCCTCTTGCCAGAATGCTAATCTGTCTCAATCCCTTATACTCTCATTCAATAACTGAAATGTGTAATTTTGATCATTTTCTCCTTTGAATGTCTAGATCCTGGAACCGCGCTTTAACTCGGACACTTTGGCGGTGCTGCTGAATATCCCAGCCCAGAAGACCCTTCTGAGGAGACACCTCAACACCAACTTTAACTCTCTTGTGGGAGGTCAGGCTAAGCTGGAGAAACAGGAATACATGGAGTCTCAAAGCTACACACCGCTCTCCACTACAGCTAAAGTCCGGGTACTGCATCTGTCTCGAGTTCCCTCTGTAGTTCACTTCCAGCCTTGATTAAACACATCTTATCCAGATCATCAATCCACTTCAAATTGGTTGAATCAGACATGCTAGATTTGGGCTGGAGCTGATTTTTTTTCAGAAAGGTAGATCTTCAGGAGCAGGGTTGGTGGCCACTGCTTTAGATGTTGCATCCTCCTATAAGAATCCTCACTGTGCATACTTAACTCAGCTCAACTTAAGGAAGTACTGCCCTTAAGTTGCAATGAAAAGGGAACAGCAATGGCTAAAAACATTGGCTGACATCGGCATTGTGGTCTTTCTCTGTAGAAGACTCAGCAGAACAAATAACAGCTAGGCACATTCAGTCAAAATAATTAGCATCATTGCTCATTAATGTGCTAAGTTTTGAACAAATATTTTTTTGATGGCTGAACATTTGAGTGTATGACCACTGTTGCCTCTCACTTTCTTTTTCCTACAGCCAAAGAAAATCGGTTTCTCCAATTTCGGCCAGCTCCGAAAGAAGCGCCCTGATAACCCTTGTGACTACATCTGCCCTCTGGAGTCTCCGAAGGTTCTGGCGCTGCTCAGCGATTCCCAGCGGCCCAGCTCCGGCGTACAGGAGCGGGACACTGAGAGGAGGGAACAGGTGGGGCCACTGCTGGGCTCGAGTTAAACTAACCACCCATCTCCCCCTGAGCTCACCACCAACTACCCCTCTATCCACTCATCCCCCGATCACCTGGGCCAAACCCCACCCTCTCTCTCTCAGTGCCACCATCTAATCCCCATCATCCCTCACTCACCGTCATGACATGTTACCTAGTGATGACTACAGACTGACTGGGAACTGTGCACTTTGAGACTTGTATGATTTTTCTGTGATGCACATCATCATCTTCCATTTTATAACTCATTTTATAATTTTGTGCTGTTTGGGGAAAACAGGATTAATGACCTTGTGCAATATTTGTACATGTATTTAATATTTATAGTGAGGAATTTTAACAGGAATCAGTTTTATGGATGATTTTTATACCATCTTCCAGCAGTGTATATTTGGAATATGTTTCATATAATATTCAAGGTGATATTTTTATAAACAATACGGATATGCATATGGTGCTCAAATTGTGAAGCACTTTGTATATATTTACAAATACATTAAAGAGATGAAATCTATGAAATACAATGATCAATAAAACTCATCCATCACTGTAATACTGTGTTTTCTTTAATACGAAAAAAAATACTTTAGGGAGGAAAACTGACCTCTAGGACATTTTTGGTTGATTTAATTTTCCTAGTCATAACTTATTCTAATTAATGATGTTTTTGCAAATTTAACAGTACACTACAGTTTATTTTAAGGTGAATCCAGTTAATTAATACAGCCTTTAATGAAGTGCATTAGAGACACACTGACCTGGATGTCTAACATTCACTAATCTCCTTTTACTAATGGATCTGGCAACCCCAAAGGCTCATTTTTCATGTGAATAAAAGCATCATGCACTTAAGAAGGGTGCAAACACTTGCATACCCTTTCTTCAAAAGAGTTGAATAAATAATGGAATATATGCATTACCTTTTCTGTCCCTGAAGCAAATGGTCTCATACTGACTGTAAAGTATAGTTTTAGACAGCTTTCCGTTATATGTTCACAGATAAACACAAATAGATTTATATAAAATTTCATTTTTGTACAGTTTAAACTTCTCTGTCAGTGTTTGTGTTGTCTCTATGTGGAAACTATCAAAACATTACAATATTTTAGAAATGCTGTAATTCTCAATTCATAATTTCTCAAATCTCATTTTTATTTTCATTTTTGAATATTTAGTTTCATTCTGTTTTTGTGGGTTTTTCTTTACTTTTCTTTTGTCTCTTAGGATGACTTTGCATCCTATTAGTATTAAAAAAGTAAGAAATTAATGAAGACTGCTTTCATTTTTATTAGTAATTATTTTCCCCCATCATGCCACGCTGCATACTTCCCTCATAGATATTCCAGCGTGTTAGGAAAATTTACAGCAAATCAAAATACTACCATAATGTGTAGTTTTGACAGTATGAGAGTTAATCTTGCCTCAGTATTTCCACTCTGTTATTTAAATGTTCTTCTCATAACATGTACATTTTCTTATCAGTTGTTTATTTAGAAAGAAAAATAGCAGAGTATATTATTGTATACTGCATTGTGTAATATAGTCAGTTATTTTAGTGCTTGCACTAAAATGCATTACCATGTTTTACCATTTTTCACCAAAAGACACCTAAATTGGTGTTTAATGTATTAGATTTTAATGGAATGAAATGAAACAATCAAAATTATATTTCTGAATATGATATACTGTAAATGTGGACTTATTTCACTTGCCTCTAAGGATCTTTGCTTGTCTTCAGCTAACTGTTTGAAAGTTTGAGTCTATCTGAACCTTTTATGCTTTTAAAAAGACGGCATAAACATTAGTCTGTTTTTTGTCGGAAGAATTAGACATCAGTGGGGGCACAGACTTTTGAGCTTGCTTTGAGCTGACAAAGACTCAGCTGCTGTAGTAATTCGGCTATAAACGCCATTAAATTTACAAAAAAAAACATATAAATAAACTCTAAAATGAAGGTATATTTCTACTTTTACCACCCACAAACCAAGGGCGATGCAAACTTTTGCACTCAACTGCATAGAGGAGGAGATCTTTTTTTTTTTTTTTTGCTTTCATTTAGCCTTAGTTAATTTTTCATCCATTGTTTGTGCTTAAGTGTTAATTAATTGCACAATTCAAATGGGTTTTAAATGTTTTCTTCATTGTTGTTTGATGAATGGCTCGACATTTCAGATGCAGATAACGAAAGGAGCAGTGATGCAGATTGAAGCATTATCAGAAGGCATTAACCACCTCACAGTGAGTGTTTATAATTATGCCTCTGTAACTGACTCATTAACGCCCTAATAGTCCTACTCTGTATTTAGAATTTTGCATGTTTACTCAATTAATCTCCTCAAAAGAAGGAGCCTAAAAGGGAAAAATGTGGCCACAATGTCGTATGTGTTCAGTGTTTATTCTCTCCATACCGACTGATATAAAGAGACCCATGTGACAACGTCGTCCTAAAAGCTATGTAATGTTAAAATACAGTGTGATCCAAAATTACCGGCACCTTTATAGGGTTCTGACTGTAATTCTTAATTATTAAAAGCTTTGAACAATGGTAAAAAGGAGTTTTATAGTTTGAAGACCAATTCAGAAAAATCTTAGGGAAAAAAGGTTCAATTTAAAACTCAATTTGTTATGTCTGACAGAATGGGAAAAACAGCCAGATGTCGCCGTGGTTGAATTCTGGAAAATAGCCAAAAATAACAACACGTTTTTCTGCAAATAATACACTTTGACTTTAAGAAAAACATAAATACATTTCACCAAAACAATGTGGTAGTGTTTTTTATTTAGTCTACTTTCTTACCTTGCCCTGGTGTCTGTCTGCAAAGATCATGTTGTGTAAGGAGTCAGTTTAAAAAACACACTCTGTCTAAAGATGTCAAAAACCTCGCTAGGTAACTATGATTTCCTCACACAATAAATGTCATAATTGGACTACGTTTTCGGATAGCTACGTGCCATAACGAACTGGACATAAGCCTGATCAATTCCATTTGTAATCAGTTACTGGCACCATCACATCATCATCAAAACAGAGAAGAGCGCTTACAGACTCAGCGGAAAAAAGTTTTAAAATGCTTAAATGACCAAATAAAGATATTAATAAAAAGAAATTCAGCCAATTATCAATCAGTCAAGTGAATAGATGGCGATGAGGCTCATGTTTAAACACTGCAAGTGACTTTTACGTTAGGTGATGAGGCAGAGACTGATGTGGATGACGCTGATAAACAAAGAGATTACTAATTTAATATTGTAAACATTTATTTCTTTAAAATATGGCAGTAAGTTTTTGTGAGTAGACAAGGTTATAAATGTAAAGATAAGTAGACTGTCTTTCAGTGGAATTGTAATGAATTCTTTAAAAGCATTTTTTTTTTCCCTTTTCACTTTTAATTAGACTTTTTAAAAATGCTAGAAATTCTACCCTCTTCTACATACATGAACTCACAGATACGCACAACTGAAACTTTCTCAGGATTAAGATACCTACAAAAGAGAAACATATTTCAGGTGAGGAAAATCTTCAGTTTTCAGAACTATATAAAGTAGAAAATGTCCAAATTTGACTATGTTATGGATTTTCCCAGGCCTCCACACATATAAGCTACAAAGAATTCGAATATGAATGAGTCTTTACCTTTTACATGTTGCAAAATATAGTTACAGGAATTATAGACAAACTGATCTTATATCAGTAACGACACTCCAGATCTAAGAGTGGCTTTTTTGAGGAGAGATATTTGCTTTGAGCTCTAACTCCAGCCATTGCTTCACCTCTCGCTTCCAGCACTTACTCAGCCGAGACGTCCTTCTGAGGGGAATGAGACGCAGTCACACTGCCATGGTGTGACCAATCACTGCTCGGCTAACACCACTACCTCCCTGACCCGCATCAGACCACCAGCCTCGGCACTGATAACCCACAACATCCCTGACCCCTGAACCAGCCTTCACCTCATCCCTCAGCCTAACATACCACATTCCCAGCGGAAACTTCCAGAAACAGCACTTATGAAAATAGACTTTGAATCCGGTGGCACTTGAACACTTTTGTCTGCTAACTGGAGCTTGCCCAACACTCAATACACACTCACTGCGCCGAGCTTCAGTCACGTTGCCATGCTTATAGTCATCTTTAGTAAATTGTATCAGTAGTACTTTTCTGTGTTAGGCTGATTTAGGATGTATAATACCGTATACACCTCAGAATCAAAAGTAAGCACAAAGTCCTATAGGTTTAAGGCATATTTATATGTATATTTTCGTAAGCATGATGTATTTTTGGATTAGGCTTAACAATTTTAACAAACAGCCCACCGTGAAAAAATAATCATGATAAATACCTCATTTAGCTTTGTATACTTACATACACTCCTACAGTAAATCCAATACCTCGTGATTTTTTTTGTTTGTATGTTTGTTTTTGTTTTTTTATTTTATATTTTAATGGACTAGCGCCTTATACAGCTCATACATGTAGCTGAAAGTAATCTGTACTTAAATAAATGTATTGTTACATCAAAAAAAATCAGATTCATGCACTTAAATATGAAATACCCCAGTGTTCATCAAACCCCAGATGTATGTAGTTGATTTGAAAGTTCTTTAGTTTTGATTGGAAATGATAAAGCTAATGTAGCTAACAAATAAGAGGAGCTTATGGCCACCACTTTAGCATCATCAAAACTATCTAATGTTGTGTTAATGACATCTGGGGATTTAAGATATGTTATCATTTCCATAGCAACAAATTTTAGTTTAGGTGCTTATAAAATACTGGAACTATATTATCAGCTGAATCTCTGACAGTTTCCCTTTGAAAATTTGAGTTAACACAGACTTTGGACACCAAACTCATCTTGGCTGATTAAGTACATTTGATGGGAGAGCAAAAAGGATATATTACTATCAAGTTAAGGACAAGTCGAACTAGCAAGCTAAAGATGATTGGCGATGTTTTTATTGACCAAACACATAGAAAAACTGCCCCGAAAAATTGCAGGGGTTAAGTAAAGTTCTCTAATCATTAAAGTGCAATGTTACTTGAAACAGGCAAGGCCCATGTTTGTCCAAAACCCTCTAAAATGGATGCAAATTTGGACAGGCAGCTTTAAGACAAAAAGGATAAGCCAAAAGTAAACTCTCCAACTCGTCTGACGAGAAGACTCCCACAGACCACATGGACAACTTTGCTTCTGGGAGGGTCCAAGTTTGTTATTCTGCCTTAAACTAGTTTTTTGATAGGACTCCAGAGAGAAGAAGAGAGAGCTGGACAGAGTTCCTCTTTCCCCAAACACCAAAGAAAGACTGATACTGGTGAGTAGTTACACTTAAAAAGAACTTTCACTCTATATTCTAGCTAAAATGACTAAAACTATTAGTTCGCATGCTGTCATTAAACCAAGACCTAAAAGACTAATGTTGCTAACAAATTAAAATATCACTCACTCATTAATATGTATCTCAAACACAGACTCACTGATGTGGTTAAGGATGTCCATGATGTCACACCCATAGAATTGTTTTAAAAAATTAGGGTTAAAGGAATTTGAGTAGAATTTTAACGTTACTGTTGTTTGTTGTATTTGTACAATTATTTCCTGACATCAGGTTGTCTAGTACACGTAAACAAAACTTCACATCTTAGCTGTTATGAGGTGGCCATTTTGTTAACATTTTTTTCATTGCGTTTACACAAAAGCAACTGTATGACATTAATTGTATAATCATTTGAATCATTTGAGGCCACCATTTTGGATAACTCACTTCTTTGGTATCATTCCTCGCTCTGGGCCCCACCTTCCAAAGTTTCAAGGTGAAATTGTACAAGAATATATTTCCATAATATAGTTCCACTTTGTACTTAAATTTGTTAAGACTGCTGTTTCATATAATCATTTATTTAAACTTGAGATTGTGTAGCTTAATGGTGTTGTATTGAGTAAGTATTAAAATTCAGGTAGGTATTTATGATAGATATAGAATATAACCGAATACAAACAAATTATTCAGATTTAACAGACAATGTGTTTTAAACAAATTCAAATACAGATATGAATAGGAGGTGGACTATTTATTTGTTTGTTTGTTTTAGAAACTTTGCACATACACACACGCACACACACACACGCACATGGCATCTGTTTGACAGTAGAGTGTGCATCACACAAAAAAGTCACACAAGCACATTCATTCATCTTTAGTAATTGCCTGGTCAGGGTCGCAATTAGGCTATTAGTATGTTTATACTGTATGTTGGGAAACAGAAACATCTAAATTTGTTAGAAAATTTTGTGAGCAGGTACAATCAAAATTAATGATATTGTGAGCAGGATTAAAAAGCACAGTTCAGCGCATATCTCTCAAGTGATGTAGCTGAGATTGAGGAAATGTCAGACCCTGAATTCACAGACCAAAAAAACAACCTTCCAGTTTAAGTCATGCCCACCTTGGGTTTAAATCTGAATAGAGGTACAGATATGGATATTTGGAGCACTAAACCAATACAGATACAGATAGTGGCATTGGGTTAAAACCCCAATTTATGGCGATGTTTTAGCATGATATTGACTGTCATTACTTGTTTAACTAACCTCATAGCTGCATAGCTCATAGGAAAAAATAACAAGCACCAAACAAGCATGCCTTGGCTGATCGACAACATTTGGAGCAAATTGAAAATTGTTTATTTAAAACTAAAGCATATTTGAATCATGATCAAATCTAATTTCCATAGTGCATTAGGGAAACAACTCTTTGACCCAGGATCAACCAAGATGACCCAAACAGAGAACCACTCCCAGAGCAAACCCAGGCTATTCAAGTCCCTATGGTCCAGTTCCAACACACCCTCCTCTGCATCATGCTGTTCTCTCTTTAGTGATTGTGTTCATGTGGCTACATCCAGGACCTGCGAGTATCTTCACTTCACAGACCCGGATAAGAAGTTCCGGCCAAGCGGCGCAGCCCTGCGTGAGATCTTCCTAATGACTTATATCCAGCGCAGCTTCCAGCTGAACCTTGCCAATACCTTCAGCTGCACAGTGATGACTCAAGGACAGAGGTTCCTTCTGGGGACTGACTGGGTCTGGGCTGTGCTGGATACACCCAGTAAAAACCCCAGAATCCAGATTGCTGTGCAGGTACTGCATCTTGCAGAAAACACTCAGGAGAATTTTGAGGAACATTCTATCATGGAGATGGAGTCATTTCAGGGGACCAGAGCTGAGAGACTGGTGGAGTTCTGCGCTGGAATTGGGAGGAGCTGCTTTGCTTTGTTCCTCTTCTTTGGACGTAAGAATGATCCTGGGAGCATCTGCGGCCTGCTGAGCAACAACCTGCATCAGGTGCTTGGGAAGTGTGTTAGAATTGATCAGGCGTTTATCGAGGGCTTTTTCAAAGGGGCCAGGGGTTTTGTTACTGCCACTGGGATGCTGCAAGCAGTGGTTGGTAAGAAGGTTAATGACCCTCTCACCATGCTTGTCAAGTTCACATAATATTATCAGATTTATGACCACCATCATCAGCTGCTTTCGCTAATTACACCTGGCAAAGCCAGTGGACAATTGGAGCAGACAGCCTTGCTATTGTGTGCTTTGCGTCTGATGTAGCATACAGCACCTGGCTCTGATATTTCTGTCCACAGTCTGTCTTTTAACATCTATTTAGATATTTTCACAGAATTATTTCATGATGCTTTATGTATAATTTTAGCACATGCACCAGCTCCAGTTCTTTGTCAGACTTTGTTTTAAGACACATAATTCAAAACTGTGACTCACAGCTAATGAATAGATATTTAAAGGAATATTTCAGCCATAAATTAAACATAATACAATTTGCACTCTGCAAAACTGGGAACGAACTTCAATGACTTGTTATTAGCTTCATAACTCACTAACTGACTAAAGAAGCAAACATAAGAGACAAAACATGTATAAACTTAGAAAAGATGGGATAAAATTGGTGTGTATTTCTTTTTTTCTGTCTGAAATGCACCTTTAAAGTAACCCAATAAAATTGTCATATCTTAATCTGAATACTTGAGACTGGGATACATGTTTAGGAAATGAATACATTTTTAGCACTCATATTTATATACATTATGTTATAATAAAATACTCCATTATGTAAGGAATGAAACACTTGGGAGCATGCTGTTATAGGAAAATAATCAACCATGTGGTGGTGTGATGTGGCCTGATATGAAGCAGAGTTAATATTTCCATCCAGAACTGGATTATTTTCCTGATATGTTTTATTCCACTTATACCACGGCAATTTGCCAATGATTATTCATTTAAATTTTAAATTATTTACAAACATGTCATTCTTTAGTTCCTGTTATCACTTGTGTTATAGCAGCTATAAACTAAAAGTATAAAGTCGTTTCCTCACCAGGTTCTCTTGAAGTTTAAGAAGACAAAAAAAATTGTAGCTTGTTACTGAAAAACCACAAAACATAAACTCTCAAAAACGTTCCAGTGGTGGTAAACTTTAAGTTACAGCTTTATGTCTGACTGTTACAAAGTGCTGAAACTGGAGACTCCTTCCATAAATATTACCTTTAAAAAATAAACATCTCTCAGACAACTTTGCCATATCAGCGATCATATGTTTTCACTGTTAAATAAGAATTAGATGTGGAGAATCTACCATAGAAGTCCCCATGAATTAGCCATTACTATAGAAATAATAAAGTATTAGAATAAATTCATTAATATAAACCCACGAATGTTGTTATAGAAAATTAGGTATAAGTTCTCATAAAGTACTTAAAGTAATTACATTTAGATTAATGCTGGGAAACCATACACAAAAAATGCATTTTAGTTATGCATTATTTATTTTTGTATGTACAATACAAGACGTTCTTGAATATTATATCCAACACAATGACTTTATATATTTAATATTTATTTTACAAATGCATCTGATGATGTTAGTATGTGAACGTGTTTTGTGGGTTGTAGCCGAGTTTGGTGAGGTTTGGCAAGCATGCGTTCTGGATCATTGGGGGCGGGCCACACATCACGATCAGCACGTCACTGGCTGGAGGAGGAAGGTGTGCTTTCATCATTGAAGCATCCACAAATCCTGTGCTGTACTCCCAACCTGGGGCATCAGCAGACACAACGACACTGAGATATAAAACTTTTTTTTTTCAATGATGTGTTCACTATATGTTCTTATGTTAGGGGAAACTTCATCACCTGTCAGGTTTTATTCAACACTCATTTTTTTATTCACTAAATAGTTACAGTGTAAACAATGTAAACAGCCAAAAAAAGATATTTTATATGGTGTAAGTAGCAGTGGAAATATTTTAGGAGAAAATGCTAAGGAAAAATATTAAATTTTATCTTAGACTATAATTATCCATTATTGAGTCAAGCACAGTTTCTTTATGTAGATTATTTAAAACTATCAAATTATCTTTACATACACTAACAATAAAACATTAAAATGTTGATGTACAGTATATAAACATTAGGATCTATGTACTAAATAATATAAAATCTATTTACTTATCTAATGCATATATTAATAATTCTAAAAAGGTTCAAAAGTTCCCATGCAAAGCTTATGAGAGACAGTGAGAAACTATAACTTATTATTTTCATCATCTAGCATCATCGGTGTCACGTATGACTGGCGATTTTTAGTTACTGGTCTGATTCTCAACTCAGCAGTGATAAGGAGGTGTTTGAGACCCATACAACACTGCTGGACCTCTTACACTCATATCAGCACCACACACACTACCAGGTAAGTGTCACTGCTGTGTTGGAAAATGTCCACTACCTAAAATACACTGTATGGCCAAAGGTTTGTGGACACCTGACCATCGCACCCATATGCCTTTTTAAACATCTCATTCCAGACTTAGTCCCCTTTTGCTTTTACAATAACCTCCACTCTTCTGGGAAGGCTTTCCACTAGATTCTTGAGCATGGCTGTGTGGCAACAGTTTGGGGAAGGCCCACATATGGATATGATGGTCAGGTTTCCACAGAAATTTGGCCATATAGTGTATATCTGGTTGATGGTGATCCTGTGGTGAACCTTTTCCTCTAAAACAGGGTAAAAGGGAGCTGACACGTTGTCCACATCAACACACAGGCTACAGACAGTAATTGTACACCTACAACGTGACCTGTCTGGTAGGTGAACCTGATAAACTGGCCAGCAGAAGAATTCATTTGTGATGTTTGTGTTTTTACCTTGTGGAGGTCGGTCTAGTGTGTACCATACGTGGAGTTTATCTGGGTGATTCTTCATGACTTCTTCCAGTTCTTTCCTTAACAAAATGTCCTTCTCAGTCTGTGCAAAGAGTTACAATGTGGATAAGTATAAAACGTTCTTCTGCAAAAAAAAAGACAAGTGAGCATAACTTCTAGATATAGAGGGCTTCTTGTAAGTGTTTATTCGTCAGCCAGAATGAGCTTGATTCATTTATTTAAAGAAAGATTGTATGTATTATTTAAAGAGAAAGTGGATGTAAGCTGATAATTGCTGAAAATTTGTAAAAAAATACTATCAAAAAATCTTGCACAGAACAAATGAACCTTTCAATTATCCAGCAGTCCTCCTGTCTTTAGTTATTGTAAAGTATAATTTACACAAATAGGAAGTGAAAAGTCAGCTGAAAAGGGCATATTTGCAGTTTAAAAGAAACCTAAACTAGTCGAAACTAAACAAAACCCCATGGTTACTATGCTATGTCTCTTTTACTATACTTTAACAGTTAATATACAGTAAGTTTTACATGTGCTTTCTCATTCACTACCGATGACGTGTTAGGGATTTGTCAGCGAAGCCAGCTTAAATTAATTTGCCTTAATAGACACCAAATCTTGTGGGTGTTCCGCTCTGTGTAATCACCTGACATGACTGCCACTGATAGGATGCATGAATCTATCATCTGGGCTAGAAAGAAATCAGCCCTAGTCTCACTTATTAATACTATATTTTTCTTCTTAGTTGGTGTTGTTGCAGTCCTTGGTACCGCAACAGTAAATAAAATCCACTTCAAGCCATTCTTCACAGCAAATAAAACAATGTGGATGCCAAAAATGGACCCCTCTTTTTTTTAAGCCCTATTAGACCATTTATACAAGCCAGCTCTGGTATAATGGTTTATCATATACATATATATAAACCACAGTTACAATGAAGTACCAGTCAAAAATCATGATATTGAAATGCATCAGAGCTTGATCATTAATGTTTTAGAACTATAGTGTAACACCATAATAAACAATTATGATTTTCCTAAGGATTATTCTAGATAGAACATGTTTCATATGAATGAAGTAATATTAATCTTTGCATATGACTTGGTCCATCATTACAATTTAGCAAGACCATCCAACATGTAGCAGTGCAAAATTAGAAAAGTTAATAATTGTGACTTACCTGGTTGGCAAAAATAAGGGAACACTTGGTATCGTCTGCAGGATCAGCTGTGATACTGCGGATAAGTTGCAGCATTGGAGTGATGCCTGTATAGACATGACCACCAGCATGAACAACAATCAGATATAACCTGAACCCTAAAGAGTCTTTATGCATTAACAGTTTCATGAGATGTATATAGTGTATATTGACCTGTACCACCAGCGATCATTCCCACATGTTTAAACTTCCGCAGCTTGGCATCAGACTTCTTATCAGGCTTTATAGCAAACTGACCTTAAAGAGAAAAAATATTTATCACTGAGAATTCAGTTAAATAACAAAATATATTCATGTTGCAATGCAATTTATTTTAGAAGCCTTAACTGATGCTGCCCTCTGTTGGATAGCAGTGACAATTTTTTGGTCCAGGAATTCTCACTGTGAATCACTTTAATTTACTGGCCTTTTTTTTGTATATTCTTCTAGCTCTTTATTCTGAGCTTCCTTACTGTTGCCGTTGTACACCAGCAGGCCGTTTGGCCCTCGGAAGTCGATGGTGTCTCCGATCTTCATATCATTCAGGTACTGAGACATTTTGCCCCCATCAGGGTAGTTTGGGTGTGTGTTTTTGTAATATACCTAGTTAAAAAAGTGTAGATGAGAAACAGAACACATGCTGTAATATTAAAAGGGTTAGTCAGCTGTATTCGGAGACATTCAGAGTCTAATCAAAATGATTAGGGGTCAGGGGTCAGAGAATATAATACAGGTCAAAACATCAGAAGTATTCCTAAGTAACTCCTAAGAAGTATTCACCTGAATTATGATTTTGAACTAAGCAAAAATGTTAATGGTATTTAACAATAGTAGCTCAATATTAAACTGTGCGTGATCTCTTTCTTGTGATAGAGAGTTTGTTGGTTGGCTAGCATTAGTGTTATTGACTAGCAAACATTTTTTAGTAAGTTAGCAGGAGAAAGACATCTCTACAAGGACATCTCTACAAGGTTTTGAACTTGTATTTTATCCCTTACTGGAATCACTTGAATCCAGTTTCATATAAAGTTCACTATATCTCTAATGAGCGAGAGATAATTTCTTAAAATGAAATGATAAGAAAAGCTACAATGGATAACCCTATCTCTTTACTTTAACTATATACTGTATATTGTTAACATCTGGGGCAAGACGCTCCACTTGTGGTTTATTTCCTACCTTAATGACTAGATCGACATGTCCTTGGTCCTCGTCACTGGAGACGGGCGTGTAAGCTCGGATCACCAGATTCCCATTGACTTTAGCAGACAGGTACACGTGCTGACCTTTTAGAAGGTAGGAGAAAACAGGAGCATTGATATGAATATAGAACACAGGTGAGACAAGTGTGAGATAAGGTGAGGGTTCATACCAATTGGAAGGCCGAGCACATGAAGAGGAGAGGGAAGACCGAAGCGGAATCTCTTTGTGTCGTGTGTAATGTCCTGTCATGATTAGCAAACCCCATAAAAGGACAAGTGAATTAAAACTAAATACTGAATCAGTCATGTGACATAAATATTTAATTGGTAATTGGTTCAGAAGTGGGTACAATTTCTTTGGTACTGTACTTAACTCTGCTTTTTATATATCTGTACTTTATTAGATTTTTTTTCCCTTTCACGTCATTCTTTTGACTTTTAATTCCTTCATTCCAAAGAAAATACATTTTCATGCATCTCTACGTTTCTCTATAATCATTTTTGTAGTCATACAGCAGCTTTCTAGCTTTTCTAGCATCAGACAGCTTCAGGGAGTTGATCTAAATAACTAAAAAAATCTAAATTTTATCAGCTATGATAATGAGAATGAGACCTAATCCCTAATCCCCATCAAAATTAGCATTCATCAACTTGTATCGTTAGAGTCATTAGCATGCTAGCTAACATTTTAGAGATTAGGATTAAAGCTATTGTTAGTTAGCTTTATCTTATGTTTTCCTACAGTACGTTCCTTGGATCCTTGGTGATAGAGGCACTAATTTACCATCCCTAATGAAAATCAGTGTGTGACTTGAAATTGAGGCGTCTTTATCTTTTTTGTGTGTTTTTCATACCTTTACTTTCATATTTTAAGTAACTTCAAGAGTTTATATTTTTCTACTTTAAACTGAGTGAAGAATTTGAATTTTATAAGATTCATTACCTCTGTCTAGAAATGATACTTTAATTGTCTGATCTGTGTACCTGCCTATAGAACGAGAACATTTCAAACCTGAAATAAAATGTCTAGAAATAGGCTTAAAAATCATATATTGGTTTTATCATTATATCATAATGAGAATGATTGATTAGATTAATCTGATATCATTCAATATCATTTTGCTCGATTATAATTTTTCCCCCAGTGGGAAAACAGATTTTTATTCATCCTGCTCCCTGAATGTCAAATTATGCAGCTCCAGTTACTTTAAGTATATCTAGTAGATGTTTATAAAAGACATTTATGTCATAACTTTCATTCAACAGTGGCAGCATGATCATTTCAGCCATTTCAGTCAGTGTGTTCTTAGTTTTCTTGATGACTGACCTCCTTCTCTGTGAGGGGCAGCGGATATTTAACACTGGGATCCTGCAGAGTTTTGGGGAGCTTGCTTGTTTTTTTTCTCCCTTCAGAGTTTCCTGCTTTCAGGAAGAGGAAGAGGACTGTGGCTAACACTGCTACGAGTCCAATCAGCACGGGAAACATCTGCAGCACACAAGTACACACTCGGTTATTTCATTATATCATACAAATTATAATGCATTCTTCACTGGCGGAAAAAACACTGTACAGGTTTATACTTTTGTTCACTAATGTGTAAAAAATATAAAACAGATTAGCACTTTCATTAGGGGCTGGGATTTATACATCGAAAAGCACTACAATCTGTAAGATTTATAAATTGAGGCTTGATATATTACAGGAGTCCACTCTTGACATCAAATATCAATAAATCTAACATGGCTTTCTCAAACAAATTGATTTGTCTGTTATTTGTCTTAAATCACCTCCAAAAGTATTGTCAGCCTTTAAAAGAATGGGCCAAGATGTCAGAAGAAAATAAACATTATGCACAACAATTTAATATTTTCATGGAAGAAGCTACTTTCAAAAAATGTACAAGTATTTTTCTCAAACTACATGTAGCAAATTTGTTGACATTTATTTATTCTAAAAAATAAAATAAATGCCACTCATTGCTTAATATTTTAACTTCAAATATATATATATTTCTTTGCTAATTTTCATAAAGAAATTATTCAGAAGGTAACTGTATTCTCTAATCATTCAAATAAACTTCAGATTAATGATGAAATCACCCAAGTGTAATTAAGTGTGAATACACTTACCTGTAGACTTAATACAACTGATATAGGAATATCAGAATATACAGAATATGTGATTTCTTCACATTCAGAGATCTGAACATTTGTAAACATACAAATTCTAGAGCACTTATTTCTGAATAACACTGTGTTCATATCTGCAGCAGCCTGTCAGTGTCTAGGAGGGGGTAATAACTTCTGAGTGGGAATGTTGAATTCTGTAGCAGGAGTGAGAAGATGTTATAAAGAAAGTGTAGTCTTACCAGCGTTTGCTCCATGTCGTCCTCTCTGATCTGTGCACTGCGTAAGTTTAACTCTACTTTAGCTCTATCGCTCACCAACACTCTGACCTTTGCACTGAAGCCATTTAGAAAGATAAGATGGATGGAGCCAACATGCTCCATCCAATTGCAGAAGTGCAATCGTGGCACTTTCATGCCCCAGCCAATGACAGCTGATTATTTGAGTGAGCGAGCTGTGAATGGGAATGGTGTGGGATCACCCCACGGCCTCATTCCAAAGAGACAAGGCGGTGAGAGAAGCAGATCATTGCTCGTGTTTAGATCTCTAAAATTTACAGGGGTGTAGGTTTTCTATTTGCTAAGAAGTTAAAAATGCATGGCATAGTAATGAATTTAAAAATTTTTGAAATGTTGAGCACGCAAATGATCAGGGATCATTCATTCATTCATTCATCTTCAGTAAGTGCCATATCGCAGACACTCACTCATTCATTTACATCTAGTGACAAGGTAAAGTCTCCAAATCCACTTACTGACATGTTTTTTAGGAGATTGGAGGAAACCGGAGAACCAGGAAGAAACTCACACTGACTCTGGGAGACTCTGTAACTCCACACACTCCGTAACCCAAGCTGAGGATCGAACCACAGACCCTGGAGCCGTGAGAAGCATTACCCACTACACCAGATCTCTTCAGGATCCTTTTTTTTTTTTTTAAAGCATATTTATATATTTAAATATGTATAAAATACATGTCATATTATACTTCTTTAAAAATCTATACAGTGTATAGATACCTCAAATCATATATAATACAAAAAAATACGTCATAAACTGTGACTGTATCATTTTATTCCATGTGACAAATAATTATTTTTCTTTTCAGTTTTTCCCGAACCAAATAATTTAGGGTTCTGTCGAGAAGAAAGAAACCAAAATGATAAATACCTAATCATATTAATAATCGTAATATTTTTTTAAATAATATTTTCCTTTTTTCTTTCCGATCTATCCAGTCATATTTCAATATTTCTATAACTCTACCATTTCTGAAACCTTTACTTCCAATCCAGATCTCTTTCTACTGCTCAGATTCTTTCCTCTGAGCCAGATCAAGTGATTAGATCAGAAATAAACTCTTTCCAGGAGCTGTACTGGACGTGCCTGCTTTCTCTCAGTGCCATCCGCAAGACAGCTTTGTTGCATTGTGTGTAATCTATCATGACACACAAGTCTGGAAAAGGGAAAAACTAAATTAAACATGAAAACCTGGTACCAATTTTCTGAGATATGAACCAGGTGTGTGGCCATAACAGCTGTGGTTTAGACCTCAGGAAAGAATGTAGTCCAATATACAAATATATAGTCCATTATATAGACTATAAATAGATAATATACAGTATACCACAGCATATATACACACAGTTCATTGTACAGATGCTGCATCAATAAAGCAGAGGTAAAGCAGAAACTAGAAAAAAAAAAAACAGAGATTAAAATTAACCTAGATGCAAATTTATACCAGTTTTGAGTATGTCCTGTTAAAATTTCCAGCCTTACGGTTGTTTTTAGGGCATCAGTCGGCACAAATGTTAAAACAAAATCAAAATCGGTAAGTTTGGATACACTGCTACTTTTTCTTATTGTGCTTTTGTTAGTCTGTGGTCCAAAAGGGTTGTTTTTTGTGAATTTTACATGTGATTACTTGCTGAAAATAAGTGTCCATTTTGTACCAAAAACCTCTGAACAAGCTAATGCTGACCCACAGCTATTAAAAACAGCTAAATAACCTGTTAGCTTGCTAGGTTTTGTAATTTGTTGATGTCAGCTTTAAACAAATGAATACATTTAATTTGAGTGCCCTATTTATCCTCATAGAAAATTGGATATTAACTGGATAACTTGCTGCATCATTTTGGTCTTTAATTTCCAAAAGTTAAAGGTTTTGGGTGTGTAACTAAAAACTCATGAAAATTTATCAGAATAGCGTCCGCAAGTGGATTTGACGAACAGGTGGTCACGTGATTGTGTAGTACAGGCTACTAAATGATAAATTCATAATGCATAGTAATACTGGGCATAGCATGCAGCTATACAAGTATGCAAATTTTGATCCTAGTGCTCAAAATAAAGAAGGGATACGGCCACTAGAAGGCACTGTAAGTGCATTTGTTCTTGCTCATGTAGTGACGCAGCAGCTCTTGTTCACAGAAAGTGGAAGATTCTGTGAAGCACAGAAATCAGAATTCATGAACTTTAATGAAAGTGTCTTTTACAGATCATGTGATACGTCCAAAATAGCACCATGCGCACTATATAGTGCACTATTTTGGAAATTTGGCTATCTCTAGTCATGACCTGAAGCATAGAGGTGAATATCCATTGCTCTTATGCAATCCCACAATGCACTGCATTAAGAATTCAAACTATGTATCCTAGAACAGTGGTTCTCAAAGTGGGGTGGGTTTTTTTTACATTTAGTTACAGTCATGGAAATCATAAACCATCATTATCAATGATAATATTATATTTATTATTGTTCTTGCAGTCATTAAACTGACTAGTCATTTGAATTGAACAGGTTTAATCCAAACCTCAATAACTCAAAAACAAGTCAGCCTATATATAATCTCAACTTGGTGGAACGTTCAGTAACAGAAAGCTCTATGGCTCTAATAAATAGACAAAAAGTTATTGCTATAGGGGCTGCTAAATGTTCCCTGAGAATCCCCTGAATCTTCCCTGAGATATTCCAAGGAAAAAATCCAGATCTTTGTAAGGAATCAGGAGTAGGGCTTCAGGAAATAGTTATATTTCTACACATCTATATTAACACTGTTCACCTGTAGAGGGTTGGCCTTTTTCCGGTAAAGTGGATAGGAATAAATCCATCTCCTACTTTTACTTGAATTTACACCTCTGGGATAGTCTTGCCTAAGAGTGTTACAGGTCTATGGCTTACAAACCTGAGTTATGCCTGAGTTAAACCTCAAACTCTTCATCGCCATGTAGCTCTCCTCGACCCTCATCCTTCTCGACTCAAGCACACACACACTAGAAGTGTATTTATTTGCACAGTATGTCAAGACATTATGTAAATTGAAATGTTTATGGTGAGGCTCTGGTAAATTACTAGCACATCATGTTGCGAGGCACAGAATATACAGAACACACATATACACACACAAAACACAAGAGCAACAACTTTTGTGAAAGTGTGGAGGGGTGTGAGTTTAGCCAGTGTTGTTCACACACTTTGATCACACACTGTGATCTAATATTGCTGGACAGTGACCCCTTTTTCAGCTAACCTTTTTTTTTTTTCTTTTTTTAAAAAAATACCATTTTGGATTAACATTAGAGGTGTAAAGCATGAGGACGAAGAGACGTTAAGCGAAGATCGGAAGAGACCTGACACCAACTTTAAGCCGTTTTCTGTCAATAAAGAAGCACAGGAATGATGAATGATAAACAGAGGTATGTCACTGTAAATGTAAATGAGGTAAATGTCATGTTGAGTCATCAGACACACACAGACACACACACACACACACACACACAAACACATAGACACACACAGGTACTGCACAAACAGGCTTCTGTGTTTAACTTAACTCTCCGCTATTAAGCTTTCTCTCAGAGGCTGTTGAGTAAACAGAAGTTTGGCATATCCATCTCTCCTCTACTCATTCCCACAGCATAGAAGCTTCCAGAGAGAAGGATATGCTGACTGACCGAGGCAGAAAGATGGGTTTGGCCTGATGGGTTTGGCGTGAGTGTGAGAGAAGAAGACAGTTCATGATGAAGGTGAACTGTTTTCCTGTTAGTGTGCCATTATTTCACTGTATACTGTAACTGAATCAAAGTAAACACACAAATCGACACAAATTAAAATGAATAAAGACAGGACACGGGAAAAAGAAAGATTGAAAGAAAGTTGGCAAAATGAAGAAGAGAGGAGAGCAGGGAGGGAAGAAGAAAGGATAAGCAAAACAAAAGGTAGGCAGAGAGTGAGAGAGGTCAAAAAAAGAAGAAAAAGAAGCAGAAAAGATCAGCAAAAAGTTGGGGGAAGAGAAAAGATAAAGCAAAAATAAAAGAAAAGGGAGAGAGAGAATGAAAGAGATGGTCAAGCAGAGGGCGAGACAGAGGTTAGGGGTCTGATAGGAAAAAAATGTCAAGAAAAATATGCAGGGAGAGAAAGAGGGAAGCAAAAAAGAGAGAAAAGATAAGAGGGAGGAGAGAGGGGATAGAAATAGAAAAACAGAAAGCGAAGGAGAGAGAGGGAAGAAAAAACTAAAAAGAAAGACAGAGAGAGGAAAAAGAAAGATGATCAGGTAGAGAGAGATTAAGGGTCTGATAGGAAAGAATATGAGGAAAAATGGAGGGAGAGAAAGAGGAAAGGAGGAGTAGACGGTATATATAAAAAGAAAACGGTAGTGGGGATGGAAAAAGAAAGATGGTGCAAAGACTAAGGGTCTGATAGGAAAAATATCAGGAAAATAATGGACAGCGAGAGAGAAGAGACAGAGTAAAAGAGAAGAGAATGCAAAAAGAAAGGAAGGGGAAGAGTACAGGGGGAGAGGAAATAGAAATAGAATAAAAATGAATGACAAGGAGGGAGAGGGATAAAACAAAGAGAAAGGGAGAGAAAAAGAAGAAGAAGAAGAAGAAGAAAGATGGTATGTGTGTGAGAGAGAGAGAGTAGTAAAGCGTGAAGAGGCAAGAGACAGAGTAATATTGAGTAAAAAGAGAGAGAGAGAAAGGGAAGAATAAAGAAAGGGGGTTAAAAAGTAAGAAAGAGAGAGGGAGAATGTGGGAGTGGAGAGTGAGAAAAAAGGTGAGAGAAAGAGAGAAAAAGAGAGAGAGATAAAGGTGTGGGACAGAGTGTAACATTAAAGACTGTGACAGTAAGAACAGAAGAAGGAAGAGTAAGAGCGTAAGTGAAAAAAAATGAGAGTGAGAAAGGGGGAGTGGAAGGTGAAAGAAAGAAAGAAAGAAAGAAAGAAAGAAAGAAAGAAAGAAAAGGAGAGTGAGGTAAGTATGACACTGTAACCTTTGGGAGAATACAAAGTACAAGAGTTCAAAGTGAGAAGATGAAAGGGCGTGTGTGTGTGTGTGTGTGTGTGTGTGTGTGTGTGTGTGTGTGTGTGTGTGTATTCCTGGCTGGATCATCAGAAAGCTCTCTTCACTGTAAGTACAGAACTCAGCGTGAGACACAGCATCACCGATTCTAACCACTGCACATCAGATCGTAATATTTATCACCCACCTCATTTAACACTCGTTTAGATGTTCAGAGAAACTGAACTGAATCAGAGATGTTGCGAGTCTGGACCTTAAAGTCGTCCAGCTCAGAAGCAGCGAGACCATGAGACATTCCACGTGATCCTGAGAGGAACACACACACACACTAGCAGTCACAGTGCAGATTCCTCAGAATGCCATGTGTCTGAAATGTCTCTATTCACTAAATAGTGAGTGTTCCCAGACTGTGATAATGGGAAGCATAGTGTATTATATCTGACACAATCCCAAAATGCATTGCAGTAGGTTAGAATTCAGTCAATGTAGTCTAGGGCCATGGTTCTCAAAGTCCGCAAGTTTCATCCTTTTGTTACAATGGTGGAAATGACCCACTGTTATAAGAGGTAGGATATTTTTTATTATTGGGCTGTTTGACAGGTTGCTTGGGTTTAATTCAACCCGCAATAAGCGTGGAGGTCTAGGGTCCCTGGCTGCAAAAAGCTTGAGAACCACTGAGGCATGCAAAACACCCATGATGCACTTTGTAATTTGGGTAGAGGGAAGAGGGAAGAGGGTATTGTTTTGATAGAAATATGGACAAAAGTCAAGTCAAGTCAAGTTTTATTTATAAAGCACATTTAAAGACAACAGTAGTTGATCCAAAGTGCTGTACATCACATTAAATAGCATCATAAGACAAAGAATAAAAACTAAGTTTTAAGAGAAGATTTAAGAGAAGACCTCAGGGGAGACTGTTCCAGAGTTTGGGACCAACCACAGAAAAGTTGTCTTAGTACGACAACAGGGAACAGATAGAAGAAGTTGATTACAAGATCTTAGTGTTCTGGTAGGAGAGTAAAGGTGAGGAAGGTCAGTAATGTACTGTGGAGCAAGACCAGAAAGAGTTTTATATACATAAATAAAATTTTAAAAATCGATTCTGAACTTAACAGGAAGTCAGTGTAGAGATTCCAAAACAGGGAAAATATGATCCCTCTTTTTGGTCCCTGTTAAAAATCTAGCTGCTGTATTTTGCACAAGCTGCAAGTGAGATAAGACAGTTTGAGGAAGGCCAACATACAGAGAATTACAGTAGTCCAACCGTGCTGTAATAAGAGCGTGAATCACAGTTTCCAGGTCTTTTGCAGAGACAAACTGCTTTAACTTTGTAACAGACTTTAAATGGAAGAAGCGTCCTTTAACAACAGCACTAATTTGTTTTTCAAAGAGTACATCTGAGTCGAAAATGAGTCGAAAATCTTTGACATTCTTATCTATATTAGAGGAATGAGGACCTAAGTGGACGTCAAGGACAGAGGAAACGATGGAAGATAATGACTTCTGTTTTGCTTTCATTTAACTGAAGTATGGGTTAGGCCTAGGCATGAATTAAATAAATCTTAAATGAATGAAAAAGTCTACTAATGAGAAATTTTTTATGAGTATACATAATCATTTTTTCCAAATAATCCTATTTTGTTTAATTGATACTGTAGGTCACGTGACTAGGTTCCACAAATATACTGTATGGTGTTTTTTTTTTTTTTTTTTCCAAACAGAAAACCTAAAATATCCTAAAATAGTGCCATATTATGTTAATATTTGCACAAATAATGACTACATATCAGTATGAGTAACCCATTTACACACATCTTTACGCTGAAGCAGTGTTATTTTATTTCATATACATTTAGAATAGCTACAACACATTTACTGGTTGCATTAAATCAATCCTATCCACCGACAAAAAATACACAGACCTGGCAACCGTGCACACCTCTGTTCTAACACAAAGTGTGTGAAGAGGACAAAGCTCTCTCTGACTACAGAGGGAGGAGGTCACTGTCATCATTTTCTTCTTCATCCACATCTTCATGCTCTCCATCTTGGAGGTCTGTGAATATGAAGAGCATTTATAGTGGATTAGACAGAATGGCACAACTCTCTGCACCACGTTTTAAGCTGTATTCATAAATTGAGTTAAGCTTGCATAGTAAGAGAAAAATTCAAGTGGTGTGTGTCAGTTGTTTCCGCACTGAGGACATCATAGGAGACATCAAGTTAGTCAGAGATGCTGATAATCTCAAGGACTGAATATTTCATGGATAAACTTATGAACTACACTTACATAAAATGAGCTGTAAGCATAGCAGGTGAGTGCAGTCAGGTTATTCTTCAAACCATAGGCACATTTCTTTACAAGAGAGTGCATCAAATTAACAGAAACACTGGCGTTGGCATTTTATGAATTCAAAAACTCAGTGAATTAAAAGTGTGATAAAATCTCCTACATCACATGCATACATCACGATTTCAGGACTTTGACTGATCTCGTGACTTCATTACATTGTGCGCACGGATGCAAAATAATAAGATGCACTGGATCAAGTGCTATTTTATAAATAATGAGGGGGGAAGCCATGTTGTTCATTTAAGTTAAAACACATTTTTAGTGATTTATGTGATAATTACAACTAGGACTACTCATGCAGCAATATATTAGCAATAAGCTAGACTCCTTTTAGATTTATTTCAGTTCTTGCCATCTTCTCAGTCATATATCATTATATTTGTCTTTTTTAATTGTATTTTGTTTTTATGTTACATTGTATAACACTTGACAGAAAATATCATGTGTCTTGCTTAAATATGGATGTATCGTTTGAACCTGGCTGTGTGGTATTAGCAAACTTTTTTTTAAGAGGATTGCTCTTAGCCTTCAGTATTTTATCAGATAATGCAGAAATGCCATTGTCAGGTATTTTTGCCTATGTTTATTTGATTATTATGTTTAGTATGAATTAGCAGTCTAGTATAACTTTAACCATATGACAATCAGATTTTATCTTCGCCTGGTTTGAATGCCATGGAGTGTTCTAGAAGCCGAGAGCCTACGTGTCAATCTACTACGAATTAACCAGCCAGAGTAGGTTGATTGCTTCACAAGGGTATTTGTAATATATACATGGCATGCATGTGGGTGTGTGAGTTGTGTTGTTGGCTGTAAGATGAGCACCAGCTCTGCATGTTTGTGTCTGTTGACACACTCACCCTTTTTGCTGATGACTGAGAGATTAGCGCTGAAGCCGCGGGCAGACACGCTGCTATCCGTCATGAACTGCACAACCATCACCCTGCCAAAACTCAACACCGGGGGAGGAATGCTCTGACCACACAAGACCACTTTTACACACAAAAAAGAGAACCTCTTTAACCATAATGCTACATTTACACCATGCTGGAGAGTTCAAGAGGATGGGAAAAGAGGAAAACATTCCATCACTCCAACTAGAATGAGTCTATGCTTCATCATTTCATGTACTGGATTAAAATATAAGCATTAAAGTTGTATTTATATCTTACATTAGCTAGCATTACTATATAGCCATGTTCATATTAAGCATTAGCATACGTATCTCTTACTAACAGTGCTCTGGAGCTTCACATTTCAGGAAAAGTAGGTTTGGTTACCAATTTGTTCTCTGGCTTCGAAGTCTCCAAATACAGACAGTGAGTCATACTGACACCCTTCAGACTCCTCCAAGACAAAATCAGTGAAGGCGAGCTGAGACAAAAAGTGAAAAAAGTTCCACCACAGTGCCAATATCACACACTATATCCACTGTACACACAGCAGTGCAAATGTTTATTAGTTATGCAACATTACATTATACATTACACCAATTACACTGTAAATAGAGGACTGAATTATTGATGAAACCATAGAGCAGGAACGAATGCAGATCAAATGTCTGTAACGACCTTTTAAAGAACAATACAGTGATGCTTTTCAACTACACTGAAACGAATAAATCTGAGGTTTTAATTCAGTTAATATGTACTACCAGGAATGGGCTCTTTGAGAAGTATTTGTACTACAGTGCTGTTAAATTCTCAAATCTGATTGGTTAGAAGGTGACAGTACCATTCATTTGTAATTGTTGATATGGTGAAGTTTCCTGTGAGGAAGTGTTTATTTAGCATTTATGGGAGGAGTCTCCAGTGTTAGCTCTTCATAACAAGAGATAAAACTGTAACTTTTAAGCTTTCCAACAGAAGAAAGTCTTCAGGAAGAATTTGCTGTTTCTCTGTAACGTTATGTAACATCCATCCCAGACTCTGCCCCACCAGACTGCCAGGGGGTGCCCTCAACTGAATTTTGAACCACTTCTTTGTTTGTCATTTCAATTTCCTGTTCCACCTCTACATAAAGAACACGGACTCTAACACTTTCTGAAAGCTTACAGTTCGCTTACTCTTTCTAGTGAGTTTTAAGCCTTGTTTTCTTGATAGCTACTCAGTTATTTAACCTGCTTTGTGTTGCCTTTGCTGTTGCCTTTCCCTTTTGTTTTGATGCTGGGTCTGCCTTTTGGTATTTTTTGCCTTGGTCTGTTTTTTTGTTGATTTTCAGATATTGTATTTTGGATAGACGTTTCTCCATTCTGGATGGACGTTCCACAACAATCTGTAATTCTTTAATTTAAAAAAAGTCATCAAATTGCTGTGGTGTAAGAGGAATAAAACACTTCAGGAAAATAATCAACTTTGGGATGTTAATAGTAACTTAGCTTTGGATCGGGCCACATCACACCACCCCGGCATTGATAATTTCCCTATAACAGTACACTCCCAAGTGTTACAGTATATTACTTATCATGTTTCAAAAATGCACACCATTACATGAATCAGTGTAAATCTAAAAAGGTATATCCCTCTACCCTACTTTAATGGAAACAAGTATCGCGTTCTCTCTGGCCTGGAAAACTGATCGCGAGGTCTCCACTCTCACTGCATATTCAAACAGCCAATGAATGCATTCATGTCCAGAGACAAGCTGACTGTGCCAGCCTCATGCCCTGACCATGACCCTCAGTCCCTGTTACCTTGACAACATAACCCTCAGGGACATAGATTACCCAGCGGCAATGGGTGTCGTCGCCATAGGATCGTGGGTAGTCAGGGCTCTGCACGCCCGCCGGGGATTGAAACAGTGCCACTGTGCCGCAGCCTGGCCCTGAACAAACACAAAAGAGGAGCCATTGGTGGAGCCAAGCATGGTCGAGCACAGCGCACACACACTCACACACACACACACACACACACAAACACACACACTCATCTCCCAGTAGACAATGCCAGTTTGCATGCAATACAAACATGGTGTGGTGTTGTGTTTCTTTCCTCCAGGGGTCATGTGGTGGAGAGAGAAAGTGCGGCAGTGGTGTTTTGATCCACCACTCCTGACTCTCAGAGGATGTGTGTGTGTATGAGTGTACGTGTGCGGGTGGGGTGGGGGGATCATACTCTGGCACAGCTGTCGTTATGGTCATGGCCCCACCAGAACAAGTTCTCACAGGATCCACCTGTGCTGCGTCACCTTAGAAAAAGTGCACAGACTGAGGTCTCAGGAGGCAAAACTGTCTCTAGTGCCAAGCACACACCTGTGTGGAGAGCTGCACATGCTGAACCCAGCCAGACATAGTGTTATAAATAATTAGCACTCAAGATTAGGACTAATGACGGAAATATATGGATACAAAGACAGGAAAATTAGACGTTGTTTGTATCTATGCCCTAGTGTATGTGAGGGGCAGATGGGGGGAGAACTACAAACGTTTAGAAATATTAGCTAGCTTCATAATTCCATAGATTTTCCAAAGTTTCCAAAATATAATTGTGTATCTAACAGCACATTTAATGTCATAACACAATACCTTTGTATTCTCTCAGTGTTGTAGATTTTAAAATGGCATTAAAATGGCATCTGTGCATTTGGGTTTCTACAGTGTATTGATTTTTTTTTTTTTTTTAAACAGAAGTGGTAACCCCACCTTTGCCACCTAAAAGTATCAGACTACACATAGCACTTTGGATTTCTGTGTCATATGTTGTTGTGTTACTTCAGATTACACATTTAATGAGGCCATGGTGGATCCAACTTTGTCGTCACAGGGCACTGCTTGTCCCTGGACCCCTCTTAGATCCAGCACTGGTCAGAATTTGCATTTGTTTTGGTTTGTTTATATAAAGCTGTCTAACTGGAAGGCATAATGAATTATAGTCTCACTATCCAGTGTCACCCAGAAGAGGATGTGTTCCATTTTGAGCCTGGATTCTCTCCAGGTTTCTTCCTCATATCTTCTCTGGGAGTTTTTCCTCACCACTGTCTCCTCTCGTTCATTAGGGATCTAACTCTATACTGTATCTGGATTTCTGTAAAGCTGCTTTGTGACAATATCTGTTATTAAAAGTGCTATACAAATTAAATAGAATTGAAATAAGTGCTGCTTGTTCGTGATCAGTCATCAGTCCCTAGGAAGACTGAAAAAACTAGCATGCAACAGTGAGAAAACAAATGTGTACCAAGTTAAAAGTTGTGTTGCATTTTGGCACTGAAGGGAATTATAATACCACCCAAGGCAACTTACCTCCACGATATTTGATGACAACAGGTATGCAATGCATAGACAAATAAAGTTCACTCTACTTGACAGACTTGTTCATGACCCACATGCGCAAAGCAAAATGCTAGGAATGAGCACCAAAAATTGTTCTGTTAACTATTCATCACTGTCATGTTTTAGCTTACCACTACATTGTTTTGTCTTTTCAGTCAGATTGTCTGGGAACCAGCTTTGCTAGCTATGGCTGGTGGCTTGATCGGTTGGGACATCTGATCGGTAACTCACCCAAAGTGTAGTCATCTTCGACAGCTCTGAAGCAGACAGAGAAGCCTGAGCCTGAGATGCTGAAATCAGACATGAACTGAAGTGTGGTGGTGTTGGAGTGTATGAGCAGTGGTGCAGGGGACTTGCTGCCACAAAATCGGCCTGATTACAAATGCAGAGCAAAAAAAAAAAAGAAAAAAAGAAAAAGTCAATATATATCAGCGCATATGGTTAAATTTTACTGTGAATCTTTGCTGGAAAGACAGTTCCAGGGTCCTCAGATTGATCCTAAGGTCAGGTCATTGTCTGTGTAAAGTTACATGTTCTTTCCATGTCTGAATGGGTTTTTTCCAGGTGCTCCGTTACCATCCATCTCCAAGAACCTTGGAACCGGATCTACCACAACCCTGACCAGGATAAAGCACTTACTGGCATGAGATGGGAGTACACCCTGGATGTGACACCAGTCCCATGGGTAACATTGCCGCCACACTGCTCACGTTACGGTCCGTGTGGAGTTTCTCATGTTCTCCCCATGTTCATGTTGGTTTCCTAAAATCTCCCAAAAACATGGTGGTAGATGGATTGGCTATGCTAAATTGACTCCAGGCGTGAATGAGTGTGTGTATGAGTGTGTGTATGAGTGTGCGTGTGTGTGTGTGTGTGTGAATGGTACCCTGAGATGGCCTGTCATGTCATCTAGGGTGTATTCCCACTTCACACACATTGTTCCTGGGATAATCTTTGGATCTGCTGGGACTCTGGATGGATAATTGGACCCTAAAAGAACCCTTAAAAAACCTTTTTGTACCACACTGCCTTTCCACATCTTCCTCACCTATAGGTAGGCCTTCACCAGTGAACACAGTGAGGTGATCACTTTGGCACAGAGGGTGGTTCTCCAGGTCAAACTTCAAGAATTCCAGCAGGATTCTTTTGCCACCTGGTACACTGATAGACCAGGAGCATGCCCTGCCCACAAAACAACAAAAGCCATTGTCAGTCCTCCTGTACACCTTAAGAAGGAACACAGAAACACTGAGGACTCACTCATTGTTGCTGTAGTTCAGGCCTGGGTTAACCGGGTATTGTATAATTCCCTCACTGCCTGTTAGAACTCCGTCTTGTACACTTAACTGGGAGATTATTTTTCCTGAATGAAGGAAAGCCACATATATCAGATTTATTCGCATAAACACTATGACTCAAATGGGAAACTACTTCAAAATCTGCATATATATTGAACCCCTTCTCCAAACTGTGTTTATGCTAACACATGAGGCAAACCTTTCTGGAGCAACCATTTGATGAACACAGGGATATTAGTGAACACTGCAGGTGAGCTTCTTCCAATCAGGGGTTTCATCCTGTTGTTGATCCAGCTGCGTCCACATCCTTTGCCCCAAGACGTGATTCCGACAACCACCCATTGTCCATCTGCCCGTGGGCACAGCAAAGGACCACCTGAGTCCCCCTATGGAATACGGCAAGTATTCATTTCATTAATTCATTAGTCATTCATTTTTCCACTTCTCCTGGTGAGGATGGATATGGATACCATCAGTACTGGTTCCCCCCAAGTCTGTGTTCTTTCTCCTCTACTCTTCTCCCTCTTCACTAACAGCTACGCCAAAAGTCAACAGTCCGTCAAACTATTGAATTTTGCGGATGACACCACCCTCACTGGGCTCATCTCTGAGGGGGATGAGTCTGCCTACAGGTGGGAGATTGACCATCTGGTGACCTGGTGCAGTCAGAACAACCTGGAGCTCAATACAGTGAAAACAGTGGAGATGGTGGTAGACTTCAGGAAGAACCCAACCCCACCTGCCCCCATCAACCTGTGTGACTGCCCAGTCGATACTGTGGACTCCTTCCGCTTCCTGGGAACTATCATCACCCAGGACCTCAAGTGGGATGTACTTCCTGCAGCAGCTAAAGAAGTTCAACCTACCAAAGACAATGATGGTGCACTTCTACACCTCCATTATCGAGTCCATACTTACCTCCTCCATCACCATTTGGTCATTCGCTCTGCTGAGAAGTTGTTTGGCTGCAATCTGCCACCTCTTCAGGACCTGACCATTTCCAAGACCCTGGAGCGGGCAGTTAAGATTGTGGCTGACCCCTCTCACCTAAGACACTCCCCTCCGGCAGGAGGCTGCGGTCCATCACGACTAAAACCTCACGCCACAAAAACATTTTTTTTCCAACTGGCCTCATCAACAATACCCAGGTCCCACCATGGTCTCTTATCCACCTCCATGGACATTACACATTACATTAATGAAAAACCCCACTTTGCTGTTTCATATGCGTTACATTAATGCACACAACTCAGACTGCTATACTGCACCTTCTTACTTCAAACTGTGAGCATTTGCACTGGCCACTTTTGCACATCCTGCAAATCCTAATGTACAGTTAATGCCTCTATTTTTATTTTCCTAAATTTTTATATTTTTATATTTATGCTCATAGTTTTCATAGCTTTATAGTTTCTTTATATTTATGCTTCTCATAACTTTCTCTTCTCTCTCTTACTTATCTTACCTTACAATGTTTACCAATGTTCAGCGGGGGCCTTACCCAGGTTGAGATGCCCGCCCACCTCAGCTAGCTCGTCTTGATTTGTATGGTTTTTAATCATTTTTTTTAGTTATGTTACATCATCAATTATTCCCACCTCATACCCAGTGTTCCTGGGATAGGCTCCGGATCCACTGTGACCCTGACAAGGATAAAGCAGCGACTGAAAATGAGGGAATGAACTATTCTATCAGTCAAACTTTTTGGGGCTAGAACAAATCCCAGTTTTCTAAGATGGCTGCAGTCATAATATTACAGCATTCACTGATATAGTGAAGTTTTGCTCATATTTATAGATGGTAGTAAGTCCCACTTTGTCCTAAACCACACCAGCAAGCTTTGGAGTATACAGTTCTTTTACCTGTTAGCTACTTGTTATCCTTTGTAGCTTTTATGGAATATGTTGCTTCAGAAGCAAACACTGAACACCAAAATGCCTTAGCTGATAGACTACATTTGGGGTAAGTGGGGTAATTTTGCCAAACAATTCCTTTAAGAACGTGGTTGATGGATGTTGCTTTAGTACCTGGCAGGCATCTTTCCCTCCTCTCTCTGGTCCAGCACACACCACTGTGAGGTTTTGCAGTCCTGGACTGAGGGTCTGTAGGATGTGCTTGCAGATTGCTGGATCCACCAGGTTCAACTGCACTTCATGAAGAACTGAAGCCATCTGACCTCCTGGGAATAAGCAAAGCTCCTAAATTCTCAGAAAGGTAGCCATTAAAGTCATGATCCATGTGATTAAATCTTCTGTTTTCTTACTCTCTTTTGTCCGTCCCCATCCAGCAACATTGCAAGTGGTCTTTGGTGGGAAGATCTCACCAGGAAGAGGAAGACATACAGGCTGAGCAAAGTCACCTGCCAGTGATATGCACTCAACGTTAAGAAAGAAAAACATATTCAGTGTTCTTATGGTTTAGTTAATAGAGCTGTGACAAGTTTATTCGTTGTTAAGCAAATAATTAATCCATGTTGATGCACTGAAACGTTGTTCTAGGAAAATAATCAATGATTGGGTGGTGTGATTCAGCCTGATGCAAAGTGGAGTTATTAACACTGCCCAGAAGTTTTTTTTTTCAATAACAGCACTTCCTGAAGTATTTTATTCCTCTTATGCTACAGCAATTTGCCAATAAACAGCTATTTTTATATTTTATTTATAAAAGAAAGACACAATATAATTTTGTCCATTCATAGTCACATTTTTTATAATATACATTTACACATTTCTATTCTTAATTATTCCTCTGCGCTGTTAAATTCTCAATCTTGATTGATCAGAAGGTGTTGATTAATTTTCTATAACAGCAGTAGTTCTGCCTGGAAATGAAATCACAGGTTTATGTTAATGCACTCACCCTAATATGGTATCTTTTCTATAGTCACTTGTCTCACATACATTCCACAACATTTAAGCTAATTTTTAGTATTTTATAGTATAGTGTATGGGGTGGGTGTTTTGGTAAAAATAAATAAATAAATAATTTTAAAAACTTGCTGAAGTGGATGTGTCCTTTCAGCTCCAGCAGGGCAATATCATAGTTCATAGGAAGTGTATGATGGTACTGCTCATGAAGCATCACATTCTTCACACCAAGCCTCTGCTCACCACGATCCACCACTCTCTGGTCATACTCGCCCACCACAGCCTCCACACCACGCAGGAACTCTCTACACAAACATCACCATGTCAGATAAAATCAAATCATATTTATTGTCACATTGCTGATCTTGCTGCCTAGGCCCTCATTAAGCAGTATTAAAAAGTCAATACACATATCCTACGCACTATATGCACTATTGTATGAATATCACACACTGTATACTGTACAATTTACATAAACACGTATACCCAATATACATAAACTTTGAGAAAATAGAGAAAACTGCACAATACAAAAGATGAGTGAGGTGTGAGTGTGATAATGGAGGATGGTTACTTCATAAATGGTACAACATGTGCAAAAAATAATTCAAGTTGGTGTAGCCATTCTTAAATCCAGATTTAAAAACAAGCATTCCTATTTTCTTGTGCCTACAAATGATCTCTAAGGCTTGCACTTTACTTCTGCTGCACTTTATTTTTTCTACTCTTAATATGTCTTATTTTAATCCATTTGAATTAAAACTTATTTGGCTGGTGATAATGTTGACTGGCTACTATATTTGGAAACCAGCTAGCCACAGTGGTTGGTGAACTATACAGATTAAAAATATAATCTGTGTAAAAGAGATAACACAGATGTCCAGTAAATTATTATTATTATTATTATTATTATTAGTATTATTATTATTACTATAGGTGTAAAGATGTAATATTAGTCCTCACTCTGTGGAAGTAGAGAAGCAATGAGCTGCAGTCAGAAGCCAGCGGTCGGTGAGGATGGCAGCGCCACAGAAATGAGATCCTCTGAACCTCAGAGACACCTGGGTAAAAACACACAGCTCACTTTACTCACCTGTGTACAGCAAAATCACACACTCGAGTCTAAGTCCCCTCCATTTCCCTTCATTAGACTGCATTAGTTAGGACGGTACATGCCAGCCAGGGGTGAGAACCGTAAAGCGCCTGTGAACCTCCGACGATCCTCAGATAGCGATCGAAGGTGCTTCTTAGCTGTGGAGAGCCACACTTTTCTCCTGAAGAGATGAGTATATTACGTTAATTAATGTGAGAACTTTTATGTGCACCATTTCGGTCGTATAGTGCTAAAAGGGATGTTCTTACCATTGAGAAGGGCAGCACATGAATGGCACACAAGACAGAGGAGAACTGCAAAGATCCAGAGAGCCAAGAGAGCCATGGTGGAATCTGACATCTCCAGTTAAACCTGGGGCTTTTATACAGGAGATGGGGGTGTTAGAGTAGCAAACAGGGGACAACAGGGTCATTAAATCGGGAAGAAACACTGAGACATCCCTCCACATTAAATAATGACAACAGTTCATCTCAGTTGCTTTTAATACTTTTTATTTATACAAAAGCAAAAGTCTAATCTCATGTCCATGCACTTTACATACTGTACATACATGTCCATGTCTTCCACATACAGAAAAAAAATACTCTTAGTCAAATTTTCTTGTTAAATTTATTACAGTATTTTTTAAGAGAGGAACATTTCACACTGCAGGAGTTTATTCAGCGCTGCAGGTTTACTGTGCACTGCTCATTCACAAGCCAGGAAGCTGAGTGTGCCTGTTAAAAGCCTGACAAAACGCATGTGGCATCAGGAAAATGCCTCTGGGCTGAAAACACACCATGTTCGTGAAGGTCAAAGATGGAACATGAGCCATTTTGGATTTACATGTCCCGAACAGGTTTTGTTTCAGTCAGTCAATAAAACAGAGCAGAGATAAAAGGAGTCACATTTTACTGCAGACTGTGGTTCGGCTGAATAAGAGGCAAGAAGTGATGGCCTTTAGGTCTGAAGATTTCGTTCGGTTTAATCCATTTTGATCTGTACAGCACTTTTGTAGAAATTGTAAAAATGTTCAGTCCTTTTTTCAGGAACGAAAGATTTTGCACATGTTGAAAAGACAGATACAGTTTCCCAAGTGGTTCCAATCGCAGCGTTTATTCTGTAGTTTACTATCAGATGAAACACACACACACATAGAGACACACACGCACCGACAAAATGTTCTCTGTTACATGTTTACTATAAAGCAGAATGACAATGTTGTCTATTCTGACCTTCAGATGTAGCATCATGAGTCACTAATACTGCAGATTTCCACTGAAAATATCGAATATATTGAGTACATAAGAGTACATTATGAGGATTTAAAAAAATCTGCTAAAAAGTGCCATTAAGGCAAGCTGTAACGCAAATCACAGGTTTATATCAATGCACTCATTCTAATATATTATCGTTTCTATGGTAACACCTTACACAGAATTTGCATGGCAAGGTTTTATTTTTAACAGATTTTTAAACACAAAGAGTGTAATTGTTGATATGGTGAAGCTTTCTCTGATGAGATGTTTATTTAGCATTTATGGAAGGAGTCTCCAGTGTTAGTGCTTTGTACCAATCAGAGGTAAAGCGGTAACTACATTTTCTGCCAAGTCATCAGGACAGAGGATTTTCTTGTTCATCTTTGTTTTGATCTTTATTTTATCTTAACTTCAAGAGAAAGAAAAAAAAGAGAGTCTGGTGAGGAATGACAGTTTGTAGCTGCTATAACATAAGTGAGAACAGGAACTACCTTGTTTCATGGAGGTTTCGCAACATTAAATGTTACCTTAAATCGATAAAAGGTATGATGTGCTCTTCAATTCAGTTTACAAATGTAATCGTTGGATAATTGCTGTGGTATAAGAGGAATAAAACACTTTGGGATGTTTATATGAAAATAATCAACTTCAGGGTGGTAACAGTAACCCCAGCAGATTGCTGTTTAACTAGCCAGCACCTTATGCACTTACATATGTTGTAAGCGACATATTTTTAGAAATTGTTAGCCCAGCTTCATAATTCCAAAGTTTTTCAAAATATGGCTGAGTCACTGAAATATGTCTGAACCTGTGAATTAGAATTTGATGTTTTAATAAAAATTTTAGTTTTTTTCCTACAATTTTTTTTTCAATTGTTGCAACCATTAATATACCTATGAATATTTAAAGATTAATCGTTAACGTACCTATGAATCTATGAATAAGAATTAGAATGAATGAATGAATCTATGAATAAGAATAAGAATGAAAGAATGAATAAGAATGTACCAAGGCCTGTGGAATTAGTATCTACTACTAAAATATCCTTTCTTTCACTTAAGATGAGGTTCAGGGTGTCTTTTTCCACATGCACAGCAACTCAAACTGAAGCTGTAGTGTTCACGCCTTAATTACAGCCAAAGCAAACTAGAGATTGAGAGAGAGAGAGAGAGAGAGAGAGAGAGAGAGAGTATGAAGTTAGCATTGGTGTGACATAGCCTGGCCTCACCGATGGACAGAAGGGTATGTATGTTCTAACAGGTGCTGAAACTGATGCTCCACTCCATTTGCTCTAAAGAAACCGCTCTGCTTGCTAAATGCTCCATGTTAACCCTGGCATTAGCCACCTAGGAGTAAATAGTCATCAGCTTATTGTGCAACCAAATCCAAGTGGGATCTCCATGGCAACGTTGCCTGGCAACATTCGTAAACCTCCATAATGGTTATTATGAGCTTCAGGAACACCTGAAAAAAATCCCACATAACCTCTAAACAGCAGGTCTGAAAAGAACGTCTCAAAGAAGGCGCACTATATTTCCAGTTGCTGGAGTAAAAAAATATAATGTGCATCTCTCAGACTTCCAGGATTATCTATTTCCTTTTCCCTTCAGCTCAAATGTTTGTGTGATATTAAGCTAAAACCATTTTTGTTTCTTGTTGTGAAGATCCTTTATATTGTTGATCCTGTACTGTTACCTTTTGGGATAAGCTTGCCTTCCTCACTGTTATTTAGTACTATTAGTGTGTATTACTGTTTATTATTGTTTACTGAGACCGCCACTGCCTGCTTTGTGATTCGTGTGTGTAGCACTCCTGAGAACACTTCCTCCAACTCTCATGTATAACTGTGTCTCTCAGTGCTTCCTCAAGCTATCTCACAAGCTATCTGATCAGTTTGAGGAGACTTACTCTTGGTCACATGTTTCACACCATCATCTCTTTCACAGCTCTGTTGTCTGACTTTAGTTACAGGCCTGTTCTCTTTTCTCTCTTTCTTTGAGGACACACTACTTCTCTTGCTCATGGATGCTATAAAGAAAAAATAAGGAAAGGACCGTTAAAATTTGTAAAGAAACCAGAAAAAAAAAAAAAAACATTTTACAGTGCAGATGTGTTCATAGATTTTACAGTAACAGCTGGTCAATCTTCCGTTTGTTTTAACCAGAACGTACAGGGAGAGCACGGAGAGAGAACTTTTGAATATATGATCTACGTAAAACAATCAGACATCAGTCCCACATCTGCTTTTACCACACACTCACTTAATGTTTAGAGCATTCTTTCATTCATTCATTCATTCTCAGTAAGTGTTTTATCCTAGTCAGGGTCTCGGTGGAGCCGGAGCCTATCCCAGGAACACTTTCTGTGAGGAATATGCCCTGAATAGGACTCATTCACACATAGGGGCAAAACATTCACACCTGGAGCTGTAAGGGTTCTCTGAAAAAAAAAAAAAAGATTTAGTGGATAATCCGTCTGTGCCTGTTTTCTCAGCAGAGGTCATGCAGCATGGTGGAAAGAGCAACAGACACAAAGGAAATATATATTCAAACATCATCATGAACACTCCGGACAACACAGGAGAGGACGTGTGCAATGACAACACAATCATTCCTAACATTCATGGCCGGAAGGAAGAGGAAGAGGAAGTGGTGATGAAGATAGAAGAGCAGAAAGGAAATGTCACTATGGAGCTTTTGTTCTGTTTCTTATGCATGTAATACATAGTAAATTTTTTGTGCGTTTGTATGTGTGTGTGTGTGTGTGTGTGTGTGTGTATGTGTGTGTGAGAGAGAGAGAGAGGTCGTTGAGATGTAAACAGAAACGTTAATATTTCTAAAGTTGTCTGGTTTCCTGAGATAAGGGGCTGAGTAGTCTGTCTTCCCCCAGTCTCTCTCTCTCTCTCTCTTTCTCTCTCTCTCTGCAGTCCTCTTCTTTGCCAAAGTGGAAAAGTCCTGACATTTATTGCAGACATTACTGCCCTTTTGACTCAGGGCACTGCATGTAATCAGTGTGCATCACTTCACTTTGCTTTCTTCTGTGTTTGACAAGTTGACATGAGAAACACATCTTTATATCTCTATATGCTCCTGTATTTTTTTGTTTTTCTATATTGTGGTACATTCCTAAGCCTGTTGGACACCATTTAAAAATGCATAAAATGTATAAAAATGTTTAAAAATGTTTAACCAAACTGGTGCCTGTGTAGACTGTTGCGTTCACTAATCATTTTATAAAAAATAGTAATTTATAAAATTGTGATGCTTTTTTTTTTTTTTTGCCTGACCTGAAATGGAGTTGACCAAGAAGCACTTAGAAAGCTTTAGTTCTCGATTAACTTTCGTAAGAGAGACTCATAAAGCAGCAACATCCTTCATAAAGTTGCTTGCTATGGATATGATTAATATCAAGATTTTCTAATAAGGCGACCTAGATCATCACATTTCCATCATAACTGATCAATGTACAGCTTGTAATGTAAAAGCTTCTGTTCACAAACCTTCCTGGGAAACAAGAAAAAAAAAAAAAACAGATTTAAACAAATGACTCTGAGCACAAAATTTCAAAATAAGTTATAACTTGAACTGATATTTTACACTTTTTTTTTACAAGACCTAATAAATAAATAAATAAATAAATAAATAATGAAGGCCAGTATTTTTAACCACATCACTTTTTAATTATGTAAACAATTAATATTACACTTTTAATTTTACATGTTATTATTTTTATATTGTTATTAATTGTATTTATTAGTAGTAGTAGTAGTATTAATTGTATGATGATGATTAATAATAATAATAATAATAATAATAATAATAATAATAATACTTTTATTTATTTATTTTTTAACTTTTCGGCGTGTATGTGGTGAGGTGACGTCAGCACGCGCTTTGATTTCCATTGCCTGGCAACCCGGCGCTGCTCTCTGAAGCTAAGCTAATGCTAGCTCTGGAGCTCCGGCAGGCAGCGGGCCGCGGATGCGTGTGGCATCAGTGCTGAAGCGGAGCCGCGCCGGTTGTGCTGTGTGTAAGCGCAGGAGTCCAGGGTGGTGGATATTCCTTATCTGAGGTAAGCGGTGGCTTTTTAAGCTCCTGCGCTCCACTCTTCCATGTTTGTGGGATTTCTGCCGGCGTTAATGAGGGTTAGTTTGCAGAAATGCACGCTTATGTGGAGCGTTAGCGCCGTTAGCTGTAGCGCAGTGGTGCAGTGAGAAAGCGGCGCCTATCTGCTGCTGCTGTGAAAACACACACACACACACACACACACACACACACACACACACACACATACACTCAGGTTCGACTCAAAGTTTATTTGTGAGTGATTTTAGTGGAATAGAAATGCAGTAAATGACACCCTGACTGTGCTTGACTAGTAGAAATAAGTTGTGTATTGACAGTGTGGATTTATTTTCCTCTCAGAAAGTGAAGTGTTCCTTAACTGTAGTTTCACCCCAAACTCCGTTTACTCTCAAACTCCGTTTACTCTCACTGGATACTAACTTCATCTGCTGTAAATGACACAGAAAGAAACTGTATCCTATCTGATAGCTCTCTCTCTCTCTCTCTCTCTCTCTCTCTCTCTCTCTCTCTCTCTCTCTCCGTCTATATCTGTCTGTATCTCTGTCTGTCTCTGTTTATCTATTTCAGTTTCTCTGTCTGTAGCTACCTGAATGTATCTGTCTGTCTCTCTGTCTGCCTGTCTGGCTGTGTCTCTCTGTGTCTCTCTGTCTCTCTCTCTCTCTCTGTCTGCATCTGTCTGTATCTCTGTCTCTCTCTCTCTGTCTATCTATCTGAACTTCTCTGTCTCTGTCTCTCTCTCTCTGTCTCTCTGTCTGTGTCTCTGTATCTATCTGACTCAATCTCTCTCTGTGAGTATTTATCTGTCTGTCTCTCTGTCTCTCTCTCTCTCTCTCTGTCTGTATCTATCTGAATTTCTCTGTCTGTCTTTCTCTCTCTGTCTCTCTGTCTGTGTCTCTGTATCTATGTGACTCAGTCTCTCTCTGTGTGTATTTATCTGTCTGTATCTCTGTCTGTCTCTGTTTATCTGTTTCACTTTGTCTGTCTGTCTGTCTACCTGAATCTCTCTGTCTGTCTGTATCTGTCTGTCTGTCTGCTTGTCTGTCTGTATCTATCTCTCTCTCTCTCTCTCTCTCTCTGTCTGTATCTATCTAAATTTCTCTGTCTCTGTCTTTCTCTCTCTGTCTCTGTATCTATCTGACTCAATCTCTCTCTGTGTGTATTTATCTGTCTGTCTCTCTGTCTGTCTCTCTGTCTGTCCGTCTCTCTCACTGTCTGTATCTATCTGAATCTCTCTGTATTTATCTATGCGTATCTGACTCACTCTCTCTGTCAGTATCTATCTGACTCTGTCTGAGTCTCTGTATCTATCTGACTCTCTCTTTTTTCAGTGTGTGTCTCTCTGTCTATCTGTCTATCTATCTATCTATCTATCTATCTTAGAATTAGTGTAATTATTTATATATTTCATTCATGTTCACAAAATTGCAGCTTGTCATGTTACTGAGAAACTCCTCCATCCTGAAAACGTTCCTGTAGTGGAAAACCTACTGACTGTTACAAAGCGCTGAAACTGGAGACTCCTTCCATAAACGTTAAATAAATGTCTTCTCACAGAAAACTATATCACCACATCAACAGTTATACAATTTGTATTTGTTAAAAAACATGGTGTTTGATCCATTTATTATTAGTCTGAGCTGTAGAAACAACAGTGTATTAGAACGAGCGTGTTAATATAAAGTTGTGATTGGAATTACTCTGTTAGAGTGATAGAACACCTTCTGACCAATCAGATTTGAGAATTGAGCAGCCATATAATATGGTATAATTAGGCTTAATGAATTGATTAGTAGGTCTTGTCCCTTGTGCTTCCTTTTAATGAGGGTCACATGATGTTTATTATTGCCTTACTTACTCATCCCATTGCTGGTCCGTCTCTCTTCCCACTTCCACTATTCCTCTGCTGCTTCCCACTAGGACGGGGCATTATGTAAGGAATAACACACAACGGACCGTGCAGTTATATGAAAATGATGCACACCGGGGAGGGGGGTGTGATACGGCACAACATGCAAGCTGATTGCCACTACCCCTCAAAGTGCCTGATTTCTTTATAACTGTACGGTCTGGAGTGTGTTATTCCGCTTATTCCACATTGATTTTCCAATGATTACAATGCTTAATTTATTAAAGAATGATACGTTGAACATTATAATGGTTTATGGTCAGACATAATGTTGTGCAATGTCCAACAAACAAGTTAGTTCCTGTTCTCATCTACATTTTAGCTGTGATAAACAGCAACTTCTCTCTTTTCCCCCCTCTCTCTCTCTCTCTAACACACACACCCACACACACACAAAGCGCTGCCTGCCATTTTACCAAGAAAACGGAAAGCGTAACTGAGACTGAGAGTGCTTACAACTGAGATGCCTTCCATAAATGTTAAAAGTGTCTCCTAAAAAAACTCACCACATCAACAATTATACAACATGTTTTTTGTTTTTTTTAAAATCTGTTTATTAAGTCCCTGTGTATGAGCTGTTACTATGGAAACAATAGTGTATTAGAACAAGCGCAATAATATTAACCTATCGTTCATGTTACAGCCAGAACTACTTTCCGAAAATACAAAATTTCAACCACGCTGTGGTATAAAAATGATATAATATTCTTTTATGATATCCTTTTATTATTATTATTATTTTTTTTAAATGTAATACAATTACAAACTTATTGGAAGCGGCTGATTTAGTCCTAATCTTTTTAACCTTTTCAATTGTTAAATATTTGTTTATTATAAATAAAATGATTTTTGTTTTTCTTTAAACATGAAAACTAAAAATAAATTCATTTTTGTAGATGTTAAAAAAAAAAGTATTATCAAAACGGAATTAATAACTATGTAACACTACTGAATTGTTGCCACTTTTAGTATATATCATGATACACATCGTACAGATATCACTGAGAATCATGATATCATATGTTTTTTTTTTTTTTTTTTTTTATCAAATCGCCCATCCCTATGTCCCACTCCTCTCATCAGACCTTGATTCAGCCCTTCTTCAAATTTATTAAAGACATTTTATTTCTAATCTCATCCTCTGTCCTATAAACCATCTCTCTAGAGTACAGTATCCGTTTATCATCACTGCTGTCAGGCTCAATTCCCAAGAGCCTCCTCTCAGGGCAGCGTGAGTATACGGAGCATTCATTATTCACACGTCTGGATGTGAATTTCCGGGGCCGATTTGCATCCGCCGTACCGGTGTGTGTCAGAGGAGTCCCAGATCTGTCCTGCGTGAGGTACATTACCTCGTGTACAGTGAGGATCTGTCAGATCTCTGACTTGCGGAGAGGCGACTCCAGAGGTTTGTCCTGATTAAAGCGTGTGTTTAACGCCGGCGTGGCTGCAGAGAGAAGAATACTCGGCCTGCTCGCTCTCAGAAACGCTGAGTGGCTTTTTGGAGAGAATCACGCTGCGCAACACGGACTCGGCTCCTTCTGTAAAATCATCTTACAAGATTTTATTTTATTATGAGTAAGACTTGTGTGCCAGTGTTAACCTTGATGTGATGAAATCTTGAAGGAGTTTTCATTCCTTATCCATTATATACACTATATTGCCAAAAGTTTTGGGACGTCTGCCTTAACATGCACATGAACTTTAATGACATCCCATTCTTAATCCGTAGGGTTTAATATGGAGTGGGCCCACCCTTTGCAGCTATAACAGCTTCAACTGGGAAGGCTTTCCACAAGGTTTAGGAGTGAGTTTATGGGAATTTTTGACCATTCTTCTAGAAGCGCATTTGTGAGGTCAGGCACTGATGTTGGACGAGAAGGCCTGGCTCGCAGTCTCCGCTCTAATTCATCCCGAAGGTGTTCTATCGGGTTGAGGTCAGAACTCTGTGCAGGCCAGTCAAGTTCCTCCACACCAAACTTGCTCACCCATGTCTTTATGGACCTTGCTTTGTGCACTGGTGCGCAGTCATGTCAGTCAGGAACAGGAAGGGGCCATCCCCAAACTGTTCCCACAAAGTTGGGAGCTGAAATTGCATTAAAAGTTCCTTTCACTGGAACTAACGGGCCAGGGCCAAGCCCAACCCCTGAAAAACAACCCCACACCATAATCCCTCCTCCACCAAACTTTACACAATGCAGTCAGGCAAGTACCGTTCTCCTGGCAACCGCCAAACCCAGACTCGTCCATCGAATTGCCAGACAGTGAAGTGAAGTGACTTGTGGCCCATACTGGGAATTTGTGCTCTGCATTTAACCCATCCGAGTGCACACACACAGTAGTGAACACACACCCGGAGCAGTGGGCAGCCTTTTTTGCTGCAGCGCCCGGGGAGCAGTTGGGGGTTCGGTGCCTTGCTCAAGGGTCTCACCTCAGTCGTGGTATTGAGGGTGGAAGAGAGCGCTGGTCTGAGACTCAAACCTACGACCTTTGGGTTACAAGTCCGACTCTCTAACCATTAGGTTAGTGCCCCCAAGCGTGATCTGTCACTCCAGAGAACGCGTCTCCACTGCTCTAGAGTCCAGTGGCGGCGTGCTTTACACCACTGCATCCGACGCTTTGCATTGCACTTGGTGATGTAAGGCTTGGATGCAGCTGCTCGGCCATGGAAACCCATTCCATGAAGCTCTCTACACACTGTTCTTGAGCTAATCTGAAGGCCACACAAAGTTTGGAAGTCTGTAGCTATTGACTCTGCAGAAAGATGGCGACTTCTGCGCACTGTGCGCCTCATTGCCTTTATACACCACCACAATGGATTTGAAATAAAACGATGTAGACTTTCAGCTGTATTTTAAGAGGTTCCACAAAAATATGGCATTTACCGTTTAGGAATTACAGCCATTTTAAGCAAAGTACTTCCATTTTCAGGGGCTCAAATGTATTTGGACAACTGACTGAAAAGAAGTTAATTGACCAGTTGTGGTCCATTCCCTCGTTACTTCAAGACAAATGAAGCAGATAAAAGGTCTGGAGTTGATGTCAGGTATTGAGATGGCATTTGGCAGCTGTTTGACTGGAGCTACCAATATGAAGTCCAAGGAGATCTCAATGCAAGTGAAGGAGGCCATCATTAGGCCTCAAGACTTTTTGATGGCAAAGAAATGGAATATTCTTCAATGGCCAAGTCAGTCGTCTGGTCTCAACCCAATAGAGCTGCTTTTCACTTACAGAAGACAAGACTGAAGGCAGAAAGACCCACAAACAAGCAGCAACTGAAGGGGGCTGCAGTGAAAACCTGGCAAAGCATCTCCAGGGAGAAAACTCAGAATTAGAGTTTTGAGAACATGGGCTGCAGACTTCAGACAGTCATTGACTGTAAAGGATTTTCATCCAAGTATTAAAATTATGGTTATATTTACAATTATGTCACTTTGTCCAAATACCTTTGAGCCCCTGAAAATGGAGGTACTTTGCTGAAAATGGCTGTAATTCCTAAATGGTAAATGCCATATTTTTGTGGAGCCTCTTAAAATACAGCTGAAAGTCTACACTTCAATCACATCTTGATTGTTTTATTTCAAATCCATTGTGGTGGTGTATAAAGGCAAAATCACAAAAACTCTCTCACTGTCCAAATACTTACGGACCTAACTGTGTATATACAGTTAGGTCTGGAAGTATTTGGACAATGACAGAGTTTTTGTGATTTTGCCGTTACATACCACCGCTATATATATATATTTTTTTGTTTTGTTTTGTTTTGTTTTGTTTATTCAAGTATCATTCAAATTATTTTATTGTAAATACATCTCAAAGATGAGAACTTTTTTTTAAGCATTTTCCTTAGACTGTTCAAGTTACAGGAAATTATTAATATACATAAATATTACATAATATTATTCCACTCATAGGGGTTCAGAGGACAAAACCTGCACAGTAAAGTAAAAAAAGTAGTAATGTACTGTAGAATTTGGCATTCAGAATAATGGTTTTTATTTAAAATAAAAAGGAAATAATATTTTACAGAAAAGTACAAATTAATTCTTATTTTTTATTTGCTTTCATATGTCTTTTTATAAAGTGGTAAAGGTCTTTAAAATCCATATCGTTTGTTGAAAATGTCTCTGAAAAATTACTAGGGATAATTTTGATTAGGGATGAGCGATATGACAGAATGATCATATCATGGTACCTGGAGACATTTCTGCAGTACCTAATATTTACTTTTTTTTTTTTTTTTTTTTTTTTTTTTTTTTTTTTTTTTTTTTTTTTTTTTTTTTTTTTTTCTTCCCAAATTTATAGTATTGAAATTAACACTGACATGGAGGGGGAAATCTGTACAATGTTTTTACACTTTGAAAGATTAAATATAAATGTTTAACGTTTAATCAGCTGCTTGGGTTGCTTGGTAATCAGGGTTGACAAGAAAAAAAAAAAAATTGTGTATTGTGACAGTTGAGCATAATATTCATATGGTCAAATTGCCCTGCAAGTGATATAACATTATTTATATATATCTGATAAATTGATGAACAAACTGATGCTAATGCTGCATTCGACTAGAGGTCATAATTCGTCATTTCTGACCTTCTGACTAGGAAAAACTAAAGAAAACGCTGAATTTGTGCTCGAAAACTCAGGACGGTCTGCTCAACCCAGAGTTCAGCAAGTGACGTAAAATCAACATGGCTGCTCACAGCATCAGCAGTAAACACAGTAATGAGTTATACTGTATATACACACAAGTTTCTTTCTTTAGATCAGTCAACATACAGACATATTCACTTGCTATATCTATAACACTGACTCTACAGTTCACTGATTTGAAGAGGTAAATATACATCACTTATCACAGTTAGCTGGATAGCTTGTTGCTAACAAAAGACGATCATGGAGGCGTCCAGACTATAGTGGCCTGGAAAGCACCGATTTTAGATCTAAAACCTCATAAAAGGGCTTTCAGACCATCTTTCCTTCTTGAATTATCTACCTTTTAAATTAGATTGAGGAGGAAATGAAATCATCTCAGAGTGACCTAAAATAAGAGACAAGCTCGGGAAGTAGGAGAGACACTTCAGGGCTTTGGGGCTGAGACAGCGCGGTATTGAACATCAGGAGAACACTGACTTATCAGAAGCATCTCAGGTTCTGGTTCTGCTTTTATAAAACTACTAAGCCCTGAAATCAACACTGGTCCCTTAGTGTTCTGGACACCAATACCACAGTATATCTATTAAAAAAAATATTTTTTAGTTTTTATGATATTAATTTTAAAATTTTATAGCTCTTCTCATCCTGGAAAATTATTTTAAAAAATGTTTTTTTGATGACTCATCCTGTACAAGTCTGGTTTTTGTCCAGATAAATGCCCTTTAGAACGGTTATGTCCCACACCTGGGGGTGTGTCTTGCTCAACAGTAGCAGCTCGTTAGACGTAAACATGGTTAGCAGGTACTTTTTCTTTTGCTGAGTGTTTTCAGACACACTGTTCCCTTTTCCAGCCGTCGCTTGGTTGAGAAAAAAGTGGTTGGGGTTTATCCATTTTGATTCAGGAGAATTTTTTGATGTCTCCAAAAATAAATGAAAATAAGTGGGTTTTTTTTTTTTTTGGTTTAAAAAAATTACATTTTTAGTTATTTAAAAAATACATTTTTATTTATAAAAAATCAGCTAAACATTTAACGCTGAAACTATATATAGAATATTTATTTAAAAAAAAATAAAAAGTCTTGACACATAACATTGAAAAATATTAACATTTTAAACATTTTGAAAAATATTAGCATTATAAAATTTTTACATTTTACAATGTACAAAATTTTAACATCAAGTCACCTGCTTCCAGTCAGTTAGTAATTATTTAAAAAGCTATGCTCTCTGGGTGGGAGGGGCATACTCTTTCTCCTCTGTCAGTCACAGAAACACTAGCCAATCACAGGCTTCTATAGGCTCACGTATGTGGAAGAGGGTAGATAGCTCTTTCTTTGTGAGTGTAACCCTTTGATGCAGCAGGAGTAGCAGTTTGAAAAGATGTGGTCATGAATCACGATATCTCAGAAAAGCGTATTGTGACATAATTTATCGCGATATCGCTATTATATCATCGTATCACCCAGCACTAGGTGTGGGTGTGGGACAGGTGTGGATGAAGGCAGCGGTGAGAAATCCTCACAGCTGAAAAAACACTCGTTAAACTCTGTGCTGTTCTTCATATTGAGCCATTTCACTAATCTCCTGTCAGGTTTATTTAGAGTCGGCGGCTTATCTCGAACGCGCTTGTAAACGAGTCAAGCACTCAAACACGCAGTCTCTCTGACCTCCTGGAAATACATCAAAGCAAATCACGCATCAAAATGGGAGATCACGCCTTCGAATCATGATAATGTCTCAGTCATTGTGTTGCCAGATGTGCTGGTCTAGTGTGAGGAAAGATGGCTTTTTTCTTTCGTTTGTCAATCAGAGCAACACTTTTTTTTTTTTCTTTTTTTTTTTTTTTAAATAAAGCTCTTGTATATGGAGACATTAAGCATCTCCTCCAAGTGTGTTCAGCCTTTTTTATTATACTTTTTTATTTACTTATTTATAAACAGCATTTACTTCAGCACAGGATTTCATACTGGAGCAAGCAAAGGGACGTAATGATAAGAGAGTGGTGTGTGTGTGTGTGTGTGTGTGTGTGTGCGCGTGTGCGTGTGTGTGCGCCACCACTGACACTGAGTTGAGATAGCGCCATTATACAAGGTACATCAGCCCGAGAAACGATCAGGACTGCAGTGAAGATGAAAGATAGCTTACACCACGTAATTAAAAAAAAGTTTACATTTCAGTAGCACATTTACATTTTTTAACCTCCATCTTACTCTACCCTTAGACTAACTCTGGCGTGGATTATTTTCCTATAACAGCATGGTCTGTAGTGTGTTATTCCTTAATTAGTCACATGAAGAATCAAGTTATACAAGGTTAATATGAAATTTTGGGTTTTTTTCCCCAGTTGAAATTTCACCTGATTTAATGATTGAAGTGACTTATTACACATTAACTTGCAGATTGAGCAACAGGCATGCTGTATTTTTATAACAATGAACGAATGCCGTGAGTCAGCGTTTAAAAAGTAATGGAAAAACGCCACTATCTGCAGTCAGGCACGCTCCAATATTAAATTCCCACATCATGACAATTCTGTAACCGTTTGATCACGCAAAAGCAGATTTCCTCAGGATCAGTGAACAGAAATAGTTCGAAGATCTTTTCTTTGCAAAATTAGGACCTGCGTTCGGATTGGTGGAGGCAGAAACACAAACGCAGCCTCGTCCCAGATAGAACGCTAAACAGCTATGCTATTTTAAGATTGGGTGTGTTGAATATCAATGCAGAGGCGTGAAACAGAAGCGCCACACGCTCACCCTCGTGCCCCTGCATGCGCCCTCACGCCGCATGGGCCCTGGGGTCCACCCTGACGCAGGACTGATCGCCGGTGTTATGCAGTAAACACACTCTTACTGCTGTGTCAACTAAAAACAAGCTGCTAAAGCAGCACTTTTCCAGCCGGCCTGCAGAATTGGTTTTTACCCACGATGCTTCATGTGCAGCCTGCGTCTGGAAGGAGTTTGAAGTTTGGTCTTTTCTTTTTAAAAGTGTTCTACAGGTGTCGTAGTCTGAATCCCGGCGTTTGCATTATGGGTTAAAATGTATAAGCTTGCTTAATGTAGTGTTAGAGGCAACACAGACCCTTTAGGAATTCCTAACAGACTCATATGGAGTGTGTGTGAGTGTGTGTGAGTGTGTGTGAGTGTGTGTGAGTGTGTGTGAGTGTGTGTGAGTGTGTGTGAGTGTGTGTGAGTGTGTGTGAGTGTGTGTGAGTGTGTGTGTGTTTGTGTGTGTTTGTGCCTGTGCACATGATTGATTGTGGTTGACCTAGATAAGTCTTAAGTGACACTAGAAGAGATAAGATTATAGTGTTTTTAGCTTTTGGTCCTGCAAGATTTTTATTTATTTTTTTAAACTGTTTCCTTAGTACATTTATGTTAAAACATATCAAAACTCTTTACATTTTTATTAATTTTTATTACTTAAATTTCATATGACACGCATATTTTATTTTTTTTTATACAAATATCACATATTAAAAAGCAAATGGTTTGTCCATATGTAGGAATACCATGAGTGAAAAAGGATACAATGTTATATAATAAACCTGAAATAATAATTTTTAAAAAAAATCTTCTAATGTGTTTAAACTTTGAGGTCTAAAAATGGAATGTTGATGACCAAAACAGATTTAGGTAATATCATTTTTGAACTAAATATAGCAATATTCTTTGACATTCTTTAAAAATTTACACATACAGATGTTGAGGACTGTTGTATGACATACAGCTAATTTTACAAAAAGCTAAGGCATTTATTGTATTTTTTATTGTATTTATTGTTCATTTTTACTTCCTCATGTCTTCTCAGGGAGTTTTTCCTTGCCATCGTCGCCTCTGGCTTGCTCATTAGGGATAAATTTATAAATTTCAAATTTATACCCGGATTTCTGTAAAGCTGCTTTGTGACAATGGCCATAGTTGAAAGCGCTGTATAAATGAAAATTAATTGAATTTTGTGTAGAACGTTTGTAAAGATATACCAGACACGCTGCTTTGTGAGTGGTACACAAACAGCGACTGGAAACAGAAATCAGGATTATGATTTAAATTACAATATCAAGTGATTTAAATGTTCCTAAAAACAGCCTCTGACATTGACTTCGATAAGTGTGGACATGTTGTGTTCTGAAGAACCACATGGCTTGGGATGAATGATTCTCAATGAAACAGGACAATATCCTGATGTGAAGATGCAGCATTGGTAGGCATATGCCTAGTGATTTTGAAATACAAAGTCGGTTTATATAAAAGGTTTATGCACCAAAAACCCCTGCATGATGATCACAACACTCACAATAATGCAAATGATTGATTAAAAGCCTTTACATAATGCAGCATGGTGCGAAGGTCACTACCGTGAGATCGATTAATACATTATAAATTATGCAGCCACATTACGTAGATAATCTTTAATATATGCAAAATATATTTAACACGGTTTGGAATGAACGAGAATTCTTTCAGAGGGACGAGAAATTCTAGGTATGTCCCAGAGCTCCAGTGATCACTGAATTGTATTGTAGCTTGTGTAAATTTATTTTCTGTTTACTCTGCGATTGGAGTTTGAACAGTTGAGTCACAGTAACTTGTGGTTTGTCTGGTGGGACCGAGTTGTTTAAAGAAAAACTCCACCCTAAAACACAATAAATGTTTTGATATTAAAATGCTTCTGATGAGTTTAGTGATCCTGGTGCTAATTTCTGTTATTACTGTGAGAAGCTTGCACGTATGAGTCGCTCTGACATCACAGAGGGACAATCTATTGCTAGCACAATTACAGTGAAGTTTAATGGTAGAAAAAAATTTAACGCTTTCAACATAAGTGATAACACCCAGAGTGCAGCTATATGACACAGTTGTGCTATGTGAGTTATAGCAGAGTTATGGCAGATTAAGGGGAACTATGGGAGTCAAGGCAAGATCTGGAAGAAAGGTTTCAGGTAGAACTGCAGGTATGCTGGCCAGCAAGGCAAAGCAAAAACCTGCAGGAAGGTTCAGCTGGCACAGGAGTGGTGGTGCACCGTTTTACTCTGCAGCATTGCTGGCACAAATATAATCTGCATGGAAGAGTCATCAGGAGGAAACTTTACCTGCAACTTCATCACAAAAGTCAGTGTCTGAAGTATGAGTAGAGATGCTGATCTGTTTGTTGAGGAGGAGAGAGAGCTGGCAGACTAAAAGACTAAAGCAATGGTGCAACAATCTCTTAAAACTGAGCTTACAATTTCATAACAAAATAAATAAAATTTTGAAAATCCTTAAAAGAAATGACTGTATGGGATCACTGCCAGTGGTTAGGAGATACTTTTGCCCATATAGTGTATCAGGACACCTGAGCATAACACTCATATGTGCTTGTTGAACATCCCATTCCAAATTTAGTCCCCCTTTGTTGTTATAAATACCTCCACTGTTCTGGGAAGGCTTTCCAATAAATTGTGGAACGTGGTTGTGGGCTTTGTGTTCATTCAGCTACAAGAGCATTAGTGAGATCAGGCACTGATGTTACAGTAGGTGAGGAGGTCTGGGGTGCAGTCCGTGTTCCAGTTCATCCCAAAGGTGTTCAGTGGGGTTGAGGTCAGGGCTCTGTGCAGGACACTCGAGTTCTTCCACTCCAACCTTCACACACCATGTCTTCATGGAGCTCGCTTTGTGCACAGGGGGACTGTCCTGCTGAAACGAATTTGGACTAGACCCCTTAGCTCCAGTGACAGGAAATTGTAATGCTACAGCATACAAAAGACATCCGATACCATTGCGTGCTTCAAACTTTGTGGCAACAGTTTGGGGAAGAACCACGTATGGGTGTGATGGTCAGGTGTCCACAAACTTTTGACCATATAGTGTAACCAAAGCCATGAAATTCAACAAATTAATAACTAACTAACTGGCTTATGCAAAGAGAGTTTCTTTCAGCATAAGTGGTTTTTCCCATAGAAACGTTCCACACATGCAGCATAAGCCCAAAGCCCAGGCCGAATGTAACCCTGGTTAGAAACATGGTCTGAGCACACACGGTTCCTTATGCAAACTCTTCATACCGGTTTTTAGAAGTGCCGCTGGGCAGGAGGGTCTCACTTCACTTGCCAAGCATGCAGGGGGCTGATAACTGTCATTTAGAGGTCTGAATGAAGTGAAGTTACATTCAAGCTTGCCGCATACTGCTCATTCCTGTAGAACTGGATTAACGCATTCTTTGTTGGAGTGTCGCTAGCGTTGCACAGCCATGAGAGGTTTCATGTGAACACTACAGATCCTACATGACCAAAACAATTTGTAGGAACTTCACTCCTCACTCCAGATCCAGCTACCATGGCTAATCGTACAAAGTACGAATGATGTGACCTGGTGTTTGTGAAAATATATTACACACAGACCACTCTTTGCATTCAGTATTCATCATCCTTGTTTGGAACAGCAGTGTGTATGAATTGAGATTCTTGGCAAATTTCTTAGACAGGAAATGAATGGGGAATATGACAAAAATATCAAGGTCACGATTCTCAAAGACATTTTTACAATACACAGCATATAGTTTTACTCAGAAACTGTCAGCAATGCAAAAGTATTGCATTAAAAAAACCTGCTTGGTAATACTGTCTGCAAAACGAATTTAATTTTGTTTATATTTATGAAATAATATTTTTATTTATGAAAATAAATAAATGAATAATAATTAGCACTGAAAAGAAGAAAAAAATCAAATCTGTAAAAAATATTTTTTTTAACAACAAATTTTTAACAACAAATTCCAGTCAGGTTGTAAGCTTAATTATTAAAAAAAAAAATCACAATATCCATGATATTTCAGAAAAGCATATTTTAAAATAAATTATCACAATATTGATATTATATCATATTATGTTTGTATCATATCACCCAGCTCTAGCGCTTATGTCTTTTGGGGGCATGAGAGACCCCAAAAAAATGTAATAAAATAATTTGTGATTTAATTATTTAAGGCACAATCTGCCATCCAATGATCCTGCCGTAATATTAAAACATTAATAGACATATGAAATAAAATCCCTTTATAATGGTTCTGTTGAAAATTATTTAAAAAAGCATGCTAGTAATAAGAAGAAGTGATACCTTGTGACCTCAGAGTGTAGCTAACTGGCTAGTGGCTTTCAATTAGAAACAAGAATTCTGATTGGCTAATCCTGTTTCTCACCATAGCAGCTGATATATATCATGTGATTTGATATGAAATGTAATTAAACAGACTAAGGAATGCGTTCATTTGATTTTCAGGGTGGTTAAATATGGTGGAACGTAAATAATTTTTTTTTGTGACTGTAACCCAGGTTTGTGACTGTGGAGGCTCAGCATGCTCAAGATGATCACCATTCCGGGTTACTACACAGGGAAGAATGTGCTCATCACTGGCGCCACGGGCTTCATGGGCAAAGTGCTGCTGGAGAAGCTGCTGCGCTCGTGCCCTGGCATCAGGGCGGCCTACGTGCTCGTGCGGCCCAAAGCGGGTCAATCTCCGAGCGCCCGCATCGCAGACATGATCAACTGCAGGGTGAGTTCAGCGCCTCGGTCGCTCGAGACAGGTCCCTGAGTGTGTGCCTGAGCGTTGCTTCTGGAAAGTCCACATGGGAATTGCGTAATTAACATGGCTTAGCGCTTAAAGCCTCATTCTGTCTTCTGCATTGTGGTTAAAAATATATTTTTTTTCTTAAATATGTTTAATATATTAACATGTTCAGTAGCACAGCTACTATTATCTCTGTAATTATTGCTCTTTTGTGTCCCTGCCTCAGCTGTTTGACAGATTAAGAGAAGAGCAGCCGGATTTTGCGGAGAAGATTGTGGCGGTGAACAGCGACCTGACGCAGCCTGAGTTAGACCTCAGCAAAGAGGACCAGGACACACTGAAAGAGAGCATCAACATTGTCTTCCACTGCGCTGCCACCATCCGCTTCAACGAGCCGCTTAAGTAGGGATCATTTTCATTAAGCCTCAGGTTTACTACTGCAAGTATAATTTTTAAAGACCCGAATTAGTATCTTTAGTGCAGTTATTTCTGATCGAATAATTATGGGTTTTTTTTCTCTCTTTTTTTAAAATTTTTTTTTAAAAACTCTCATGTTTGGGGATTCCCATGCTGACATGCTGACAGGTGTAAGCATAAATAAGAGATGGAAGTAATTTTTTTTTGTCTCAGAAACCACATTTTTGTCCCAGTTTGCATAGACAAGTCATCCATTTTCTTGTATCTTACAAGAAATAACAACCTGAATATAAAAACTGTAATATAAATAAGATTTTTAAATAATGTTTCTTCTTATCCGTGAATTTGCATGTGCCCACTCTTTGTTAAAATTCTAACCATGCTCACAGTTATTCCAGTTTTTACCCATCCACAATGTTCTATAATGTACTTAGTTGATCCAGTTTCCTCAGATATAAAAAAAAAAAAAAAAGTCATTTAAACATGTTGAAGACAAATAGCAAGTGGAAAAAGGAATTTTGAAATTCTGGCAGCAATGAATTTCACATCGCACGGTATTCGTGAAATTTAGAGGTGCAGCTTTCATACTACATGCTTTCTTGTTTTTTTCTACAGCAAAAGTGCTGGCTAGAGGAAAAATAAACATCTCATGTGACGTGCACACATTGTAATTATAACAATCCTACCATGACTAGTACAAGCTAACTAGACAAGAATAAAATTAGGAACAGCTGTGTGCAATTATAGTTAAAGTCGCATACAAATAAACAAATAAGCATCTCAAAACTAACAAATTTGTTGTGTAGTTACAGTGCAACATTAAAATATTGACACTTACATCTTAGATTTAATATTTTGTTAGTTGTTAAGACATTTTTTCCATGCCACCGAATACCCCCCAGATCTATACCTTTACCTAAAAACTATTAACCAAAGACTTGAATAAACAAATAGGTTTTCAGACTAGATTTAAGGACTGAGACTGTGTCTGAGTCACACTATTTGGAAGGCTGTTCCACAATTGGGGAACATTGTAACAGAAAAATCTCTACCTAACTCATTATTCTAGGTACTAATAAAGAGCCTGCACCTTTTGGTTGAAGCAGGCATGGTGGATCATAAAATACCAAAAGTTTGCTCAGAGACTGTGGTGCGAGATCAGTCGTGCTTTTAGGTCTTTAGTAGTATTTTATAATCAATGCAAAATTCCTCTGGGAGCCACTACAGTGTGGATATGGTGGTGGTGGTATATAATATAATCCACAGTCTTTATTTCTGACCACCTGATCCTGTGTTGTTACCACTTTTAGTGTATGTGGTATGTGGTATCCAGAGCAGGCTTTGACCATTGTTTTGTTATGTGGAGTTTTGGATTCTAACACACTCAGATACTCAGTCTTCTCAACTTTTTACAGACCCTCAGACAGGCTTCTTTTGCCCTGTTCCTGTTCCTAACACACCAGAGCAGGGCCTCGGGTGCTGAAGAATACTGCCTCAGGTGTGTTTAGGGCTGGAACTGAAGATACTGTAGATATGGAACAGCTGTAGGTTCATGAAGACGAGTTTTAGAAGAGCTTAACTGACTTAATAAGTGGTTTGCATACCAGGAAATTATGTTAATGCCCCAGAGTTTGTTTGACGTGTTGGATCAGGATGTGATTAGTACCCAGGTTTTGCATTCACACTGTTGTATGTGTTTGTCGATCAGAGATGCCATGCAGCTGAACGTGCTGGCTACACAGAAGATGCTGAGTCTGGCCCACGGGATTAAGCACTTGGAGGTGTTTATTCACGTCTCCACAGCATACGCTAACTGTGACCGAGAGCTTATCGAGGAGGTCGTCTACCCTCCACCTGTAGACTACAGGAAGCTCATCGACACGCTGGAGTAAGTATTTTAAATGAGTACGTCATCTCTAAAACCCTGATTAATCTGATTTATACCACAGAAATGTTGAATTCTTGATTCTAATTGGTGGGAAAATGTCAATTAATTTTCTATAACTGCAGCTCTGACTGTAGTTCCAGCTGCAGTTTTCCAACACAGTAAAGGCTTCAGGCCAGATGAGCTTATTTTTTCTCAGTAACTTGACAAGCTATGATATTTATTTATTTATTTATTTATTTATTTATTTATTTATTTATTTATTTATTTATTGTTAAGAGAGGCTGGTGAGAAATAGACCATTTATAGCTGTAAAAATGCAAATGATAACAGGAATTAACGTTTTGAGAGTATTCTACAACATTAAATGTAACTATAAATGGATAAAATGTGTAAGGGTCATTCTTTAATAAATATAAACTTGTTAGCATTGGCAAATTGCTGTGGTATAAGAGGAATAAAATGTAGAATAGTATGAGACATTATTAGACTTTATCTGAAGCCTAATTGTGTCATGTGCTTATGTGCAGGTGGATGGACGATAAGCTGGTCAGTCTGATGACCCCTAAGCTGCTCGGTGAGCGACCCAACACGTACACTTACACCAAAGCCCTGGCCGAGTACCTGGTGCAGCAGGAGTGTGGGAACCTCAACGTGGCCATCGTCCGCCCTTCTATAGTAGGAGCCAGCTGGAAAGAGCCCTTTCCTGTAAATATCTCTCACACTACTGTAATCTGCTAGCAAACATTTCTGTCACTAGTGTAATATTGTCACATCACTACTGTAACATTATGTGTTGATCTACTAATTGTTTTCCACACCAGGGCTGGATAGATAATTTCAATGGACCGAGTGGAATATTCATTGCTGTAAGTGTATCATCATCACTGTCATCATCATCATCATCATCATCATTATCGTCACTATCATCACCATCATTACCATTGCTATCATCATCACTATTAACATCGTTGCCATCATTACCGTCATCATCATAATCATCACCATCATCACTATCATCGTCACTATCATCACCATCATTACCATTACTATCATCACTATTAACATCGTTGCCATCATTACCATCATCATCACCATCATCTTCATCATCACTATTATCATTGTCATCATAACCGTTGTCACCATCATCTTCATCAGTACTATCATTGTCATCATGACCGTCCTCACCATCATCGTCATCACCATTACCATCATCGCTATCATCATCATCATCATCAATTGGGGTTCTTCTATCATCATCATCACCATAACCATCATCATTATTATTGTAAAATTGTATAAAGGTGTCTGCAGTGATTTGATTACACATCCTATTGTCAGTGTGTGTGTGTGAGATTGTAGCTGTTATGGTGAAACTGTTGTGTTTTATGCAGGCAGGGAAAGGCATCCTACGCACCATGAGAGCCTCTAACAGCGCTGTGGCTGACCTCGTGCCAGTCGATGTGGTCATAAACACGATTCTAGCTGCTGCTTGGTACTCAGGTTCGCAGAAACACACCAGGTCAGTGTGACAACAGCTCACATAAATCATACAGAGGTCAAACAAACTCTGCATGTGCAGCCGAGGTATTTCACAATGGCGTCTGTTTAATGCTCCAAATATCCGTATATGTATTCAGTATAATGCACTAGACAGCGCTTAGAAACAGAAGTACATTTCAATAGACTTACGTTAGCTGACTAAAGTAGAACATGGGATCTTTTGCATTTGAATGTTTTTTTTGCTTTTAAATATGTAATTAATTTAGAAATATGAGTAGTATTCAAAGATCGATATTCATTCAGATAGTACTTCTAACTATGCAATGGCTTCTAACCCTGTTTGACAAAGTTCTCTCTTTTTGTTTGCAGGCCAAAAAGTTTGTTGGTGTACAACTGCACGACCGGCGCAATCAATCCGTTTCACTGGGGTGAAGTCGGTATGAACCTTTCTTTTGGTTTTTCGCACATTTACAGCTGTAAATTACATTTCCATCCTAGAAGACATGATTGCTTGCATTCATTACACTCGTGAATGTGTTTCACGCTCGCCTCCTCAATCGCTGCTCATGAGGTGTCATAAAAATATCAGCCCAATTGGAGATCAAATCTAGGAAGTGTGTCACTCTGTGTAGTCGCTGGTAGGCCACATGAACCTACAGTGTGGGCTAGAAAGAAATCAGCGACAGCTTCACTTCTTGATACCATTCTGTGTATTTTACTTAGAACCCTTGGTAGTGCTTTTGCACTTGGTTCCACAAAAGTCCAGAAATTTGTTAACATTTGTTAATCTGATATGGAGGCCAAAAACAAAACCTCATATTGTTGTCTTATTATCTTTAAAAAGACATGAGATGGTTAACCTGGTAGCCCATTTACACCAACTGAGGCTGGTTGGTGGGGAAAAATGCTTGAGGCCCACTCTGATTTCGGATTTCTTGCAGTTACTTGCAGTTCTTTGCTTGGCCACTCAATTTTGGATGAATCTTGAAGTGCAGTAGTAACTACCACTGACAGTAAGAAAATGGGGCATTCATGACAAGGTGAAATTGCGATGAGTGAGTGTTCTGCCTGTTAGTTGCACTTCTGTTCCTCTGCATCAGTTTATGGAGGGATATGTATTCTGGATTTCAGAGCTGAGAGAGCTGAAGTGTGTCCCCAAGGAGCCATTAAAATCCAAGGACATTTATAAACAACATCAACTGCATGCAAGCTTGCATTCTATACAAGGTGGAGAGGGTTAGGTAACTGGTGAGATGCTAGGATGCTATGATGATTGCTACAAATCTCCTCAGATTTACGGAAGTATTGTGAGAATAATAGCTTCATAGTTTTTTAGATTGTTTAACTTGCCTGATGTAGTTTGAAATATTAAACACATACCATTAGATCAGCAAATGAAAAGACACTCATGAAAAGTGAGCAAAGCCTCAGTGTCCCTACTCTCACCAAGTGTAACAGTTTTACATTCATAAAGTACTGAAAAACCCACCCAAAACACCTGGCTTATGTTAGCATGGCAGCTAAAATACTTAAGAAGATTAAATAGGCACAGATCTGTGAAATTACACACACCAAGAGTGACCAGAAGTATTGATCGTCTTGTTCTTTCCCACATTTCATATTTTACAAAGTCATAACTCATCAAAAACACCTTGATATCCACTAGCCTGCTTAGCAAAACACTTTATAAAGATGCAAATGCCCCATTAAGAATAACTCAAATAAGGCTAATGTTGTGTGATTTCAGTACATCCCAACCTGAACAGGCTATAGCATTCGAGCCAAGTCTTTTACTTTACCCTAAATACAGCACTATTTGGAGCTTTTTTTAACTCTGTGATGCAACACATTCCTTACATATAAAGCAGTCTGTTATTTTTTTTATTACTTTCCCACTGCTGGTTTTTAGTTTCGGGTCTGTGGTGTAACACTTAAATGGCTTTATTTTGCCTGATGTTGAGCAAAATGATCCAACAAAAACAGTGACAAATGACAAAAGAAGGAATTTTCGACCAGTAAAATCTGTTAGTTTGCTATAATAATGGCAAAGCTTTTTTCCATATAAAATGTGGCAACACAATACATCTGTTCTCCATCCATGCACATGTTTTAAATCCCAACTATAATCTATGGCCTGACCAATATAAATATTTATAATATTTACAAATGTATTTGAGAGAAGCAAGCTTGCAGAGAAACTGTTGTGCATGAGAGCACTTCCATTCTGCGAGCACTGAGCGCTGTCGGTTGAACTGATATATCGGTCAGTCCCTACCATAAACGGCAAGTTATATTATTTTATAAGGATTTTTTTAAGGATCATTTACTGCTGTGCAGAGTTTACCCAATTGAATCCCCACTTTTGTCTCTTAGAATACCATGTTATATCCACTTTCAAGAGGAACCCCCTCGAGCAAGCTTTCAGGCGGCCCAATGTAAATCTCACATCCAATCATCTAATCAATCAGTACTGGATTGCTGTGAGCCACAAGGCGCCAGCATTCCTCTATGATCTCTTCCTCAGGATAACGGGACGGGAGCCCAGGTAAATCGCTTCATCCGTCCATCCCGATCCCCCCTCCTCTCGTGCTCAGTCTAACTCCACGTGACATGTCTTGACGTTGCATACTGCAGAACTGGGGAGAATGCATAAGCCAGACGGTACCTGCTGGGTTCTGCACTCTCTTTCACTCACTCTCCTTCCCTCTTCCCTCTGTCTCTCGCGCTCTCGTTCTCTCTGTCTGTCCCATCCTTCCGCTCGTGGTCCCATTTAAAACGTTGTCCTGTTTCTGTGTGTCTATGCGTGTGTATACCTCCCTGCAGAATACTGTATAAACATGACGTTCAAGACGAACCCTTTAGAGCAGGCGTTCAGGCGGCCCAATGTTAACCTGCGTTCCAACCCGTTTACCAATCAGTACTGGACGACGGTGAGCCACACCATTCCCGCCCTGCTCTACGACGCCTATCTGTGGCTCACGGGGCAGAAGCCTAGGTAAGGTCCTCAAAGCCATGCCCTTTGGACCTACCCCACCTCCTTTCCTCCCAGTGGCTTCTTGCATGGTGTGTGTGGCATGGTTTTACCAGCCGCTGAGAATCAATGAACGTCCGGGTTTTCTGTCTGCTTAACTACAAGGCATTGGAGGGCTGTTAATGGTTGACACTGAGAGAGGTTTTTTTTTTTTTTTTGGTCTCGTTGAACCAAAGTAGTAGCATTAGGTCAAGGTAAGTGGTGTAATGTTAAAGATGCTTTACTCAGAACTATACATTGTAGCCACTCATGGTGCTGGAGTCAGTGTTAGTTTAGGGAAACCTTAGCAGCAAACCTTTTTAGCAACCAGCCTACATTTTCACCATTAGCAGAATACAGCATTACATTTGCAGCATTTGGCGGACACTTTTCTCTCACAGCAGTGCTTTGCAGTGTCCATCTAAAAGTATCCTCATGCTCAGGGTCTAATTTAACTACAGCTAAGAGAAGAGTGTACAAGTTGAGGGTTAGCAAAGAGTCATTCCACCACCTGGGTTACAGATGTGGGAGTGTAAAATATAGTGTTAAATTATTTTAATTATTTATTTCTGGAATGCAGACTTCACCATTCAATAATTAACATCTGAACAAAGCAGCACTAACTTTTGTTTAGACCCTGATTATGACCAAGACAACAGATACAGTACAAACCTTGACTTGTTTCAAACATGTTGCTATCTAATGCAAGGTGTACTGACAAAGGGATACAGCGAGTCAGCAATTCAGATTGGCAGTGTCAATGACGATCATCGTCGTCAATGATTCTCAGTTTCAGACTGATTTTGGGTTTCCGCTTAGGCTCCAGCAAAGTGTGAGTGCGAAAGCGCTTATTAAATAAGCGGTACAGCATCAGATTATAACATCTGTCCAGTTGCCTTGACTTTATGCTACTAGACATTCACATTTTTGAATCTGGAAGCACGTTGATCGAGTTTGTTTATTTATTTATTTGGTGAGCCATGCCATGAAGTCTTCACGATTGACCTGTCCCCGTCTACTCTTTGAGCTTGCCGACGTTGGAAACGTACCAGATACCAAACAGTTCTGCCAAAGATGATCGGAGAACCATTAATAACGAAACTTCACCATCAGGACCGCCTCAGTTATGAGGACATTAAGAACTCTCATTTGGCTTTCCAGAAAGGTAACTGTGACCATACTTCACTCTACCAGGTATGGCATATGTTTGGTATCTGAAATAAAATGTTATGTTAATATTGTATGATCAGCTATAATTGAGTTGGGACTCTGTTTGGTCTGGAAAGCATCTGATCTGAGCTCAAAGGGTACTTTTTCTTTGTGCTGTACAGAGAATGTGTGGCTCTTTGTCTCTTTGGTCATGTTTCATGAATTATGTTTGTCATGCATGATTGTTTGTCTTTAGTACCTCTTAGAGGGAACCTGGGGGCAGAAGTTTTAACTGTGTCTGTAGCAGTATTATCGCTTCAAGTGAATTTTGTGTAGAAGCATTGTAAAACACGTGCAACCTTTCTTAAAAAGAATTTCCATTGCTCCAGTTGTAGTCGTTCAACCAAGAGTTGGAGCTGCGAAGATAATGTATCTAGCAAGTAATGATAGTCTATCTGAGTCAAATCTTACATAAACATAAGCTCAAATGTATACTGTTTACAATATTTACTGTAGCATAGAAAGTACATTATACCACAGTGCTGTTGAGTTCTTGATTCTGATTGGTCAGGTGTTGGTCAGCAGCTCGGACACTAGTTTCGCGTTTCTATACGTTTCAATCGTTTGAGCCCACAACTTTAAGAAACTGTAAATGTACTTTACCAATATCATGTGGAAATGTTTTTATTTACTATTTAGCCCTTGCTTTGGCATCTGCCTAAAAAGATCATGTTGGGTAAGGAGCCATGGCTAAAGAAGTCTAAAGTCTTGCTAGCTAAGTGTGATTTTCCTTACGCAATGGATGTCACTCTCTGATCGAGTTGTTGGAGCTACGTGCTATATTTCGTGTTTAGGGGGATGACAAGACTATAAAATGCTAGAAATCTACTTGGGTACACGCAAAAGAGAAATATATTTCGGTTCAGGAAACCCATAGTACCAGGAAACATACCGTATGTAGTTGAATATGTCAAAAATTGGCCATTTGAAGGGTTCCCCTAAGCCCCCACATGAATGGTTCCTGAAAGTCAACTACAAATGGGATAAATGGAAAATGGTGCACGTTATTCTTGCTCAATCATTTTAGTCTGTCTTCTACACTGAAATATGATATGGTCTGGATTTTTTTTTTTTTTTTTTTTTTTTTTTTTTTTTTTTTTTTTTTTTTTTTTTTTTTTTTTTTTTTTTTTTTTTTTTTTTTTATAAACTGAATTATGTAGTCTTCCAAACCCAGGTTCTTTGCAAGACCACTCACACCTCACACCTCACTGTCTTCTCATCTGTTCTTATCATCAGCTCAATCAATATGATGGTCTGAAAACTGAAATTTGACTGATTTTACACTGCAATTCCTGTGCTTAATTAAATCAGCCACTTGAATGTTCACTTGGTGTGGAGAATGAGCTTATTCAGCTTATTGCAAATGCTTGAATGTAGCACTTTGAAATGTTTGTGGTGCAAAATTTTTATTTAATGTCATCTACTGTTAGTGTGTATAAAGCACGGCCCGTGATGCAACATGTCATTCGGCCAGGCCATTTCAAAATGCGCATTGCTACCGGTTATTCAGTCCTTACTGATAGCACTTGGTGTAGGTCAGTTAACAGAAATGACAGTCTTTGTGGAACTAGGAGACACACACTGTGTGGGGGGGAAAAAAAAAAAAACCTTTGCGTGTCCTCTAAAGCTGTTTCCCTGGTGATGCAGGATGATGAAGACAATCACACGCCTTCACAAGGCCATGATGGTGCTGGAGTACTTCACCAGCCACTCGTGGGTGTGGAACACGGACAACGTCACCATGCTCCTGAACCAGCTGGGAGCTGAGGACAGGAAGGTGCACAACACACACATACACACACATACATACACATACACACATATATGCATATATGTGCAGGATCAACCAGAGGCTTGATTCAATCAGCACGTGGCATATTATGGCAGCCTCCGTGTGTGTGCGCGTGTGTGCGTGTGTGCGTGTGTGCGTGTGTGCGTGTGTGCGTGTGTGCGTGTGTGTTCATACAGTGTGTTATTGTATGGCTGAATGTCTGTGGTGAATGAGATCTGAATGAAGTCTTTGTAAACACAGAGCCGAGGCAACATGCTTGAAATTCCATAAATAAAAGTGTCTGTGTGTGTGTCTCTATGTGTGTGTGTCTCTATGTGTGTGTGTGTGTGTGTGTGTGTGTGTGTGTGTGTGTGTGTGTGCGCGCGTCTGTTGGACTGTTTATGGGCTACAGTATTGGATCTATTTAAATAAAGGGTTTCAGATTACACTCAAATTTGACTTGACTGTCACAAAGCACTAAATTAAAATGCTTATTATATGAATAAAGCTGGACAAAAACTGAATGTTGAATGCTCAAATCTGATTGGTCAGATGTTGTTTAATTCGATTTTCTATACCAGCAGCTCTGACAGTAGTTCAGGCTGTTATTCACATCACAGGTTTACATTAACACGCTCTTCCTCGTATGTTCTCGTTTCTATAAACATCTTAAAAACATGTAATTGTTGAAAGGGTGAAGTTTACTGTAAGGAGACATTTATGTAACTTTTGTGGAAGGAGTCTCCAGTGTCAGTGCTTTGTAACAGTCAGAGGTAAAGCTGTAACTGCGTTTTCAGGATGGAAGACTGCGCTTTGCGGTTTCTCAGTAAAATGACAAGCTGCGTTTTTTGACTGAATCTAGCTGCTATAACATAAGTGCTAAGAGGAACAAACTGGTTTTGTGGATGTTCCTTAACATCAAACGTAACTATAAATGGATGATATTTAATAAATATTTTTTTTAATTGTTGGCAAATCGCTGTGGTATAAATGGAATAACACAGTTTGGGACATGCTGTTATTGGAAAATAAGCAACATCAGGGTGATAAAGGTGTGTCGGTGCCTACAGAGTGCTTTATATCCCCAGCTGAGCAACTCCAGTAATCACCTAATGGAAATTATCTATTTTATTATGCAATATCACTTTTAGACCACACATTCCTTTTTCTAAATAACTTTATTCTCACATGAAATTATGTGCACCATTAATGACACGTGAAATAGTGTAATTTGGTCTGATCTGTTGTTTGTTTTTTCCCTTTTTTTTTTTTTTTTGTGCAGGTGTTTAACTTTGACGTCAGACAGTTACACTGGGCCGAATATATGGAGAATTACTGCATGGGCACGAAGCAGTACGTGCTGAACGAGGAGTTATCAGGCCTGCCTGCTGCACGCAAACATCTCAACAAGTGAGCATGAGTCTGAGTCGAGTTTTAACCCTTTAGCAGCCACTACAGTGTACATGATCATGATCAAGATTATTTTGCTCAATATCAACCAGAAACAAATATTTTAATTATACTTTATGGTTGAAAATAAACAGAAAACTAGCTTTTTTTTTTTTTACACATAATTTTTTCTCCCTCCAATTTGGTCTACCAATTCCCACTCACCAGTCAGTTCTCTCCCATCGTACCACAGCTACCAACCAGGGAGGGTGAAGGCTGACATGTGCGTCCTATAAGACACATGAAGCCAGCCAAGCACCTTCATGAACTGCTGCTCATGCTGCATCACACACTCGGAGGAAAACGCTGTCTGCCCTCTTACGCATATTCGAGCTCACAGACGCCCACAATTGGCTAGTGTCGCTGTGATGGACAGGGTAGACAGACTATGCCCCTCCCACTTAAAGAGCATGGCCAATTATTCTCCCTTCCCTGTGACATCCTCAGGATTCAAACTTGTGATTTCTGACAGTAATTTCTGTTAGATTCTAAATTACATGACTAAGATTCTTTAAATGTGAAATTCTTCAGGAATCAGTCACTTTAGTCACAGTAAAATTGATCTTTTTTTGATCATTTAAATGCTCAATATAGACAGTAACTGACTGAGAAAAGAAATGTTAAGGAGGCAGTTAAGGAGCTCATGATTAAGCCAAACATCGTGATTCCTATGAAATCTAATTCCAATTAGATTTCCAGCTCTAATTTCCAGCACTTTTCTACTTGAGTTTGTTGACGGTTGAATGACAGTAACTTAAATAAAGCTTTAAAAATAACAGGAATCAAATGAAACATGAATAAATGAAAAAAATAAAAAGATAGAAAGTAAAAATGGCTAGCATACCATTATATTATTTGATTTTAACCATAAAATGGTAGGTGTTAACCAAAGGCTATCATACACATTTATAATTGCAAGTTGAAATAACGTTTGTACATAATTATACATTATATTTTATATAAATAAATAAATAAAACATTAAATTGCATCCTGACTGCTCAAGCCTGAGAGGGTAAGATCAGGGGCAGGTCAACAAATGATCAAAATTTCTATTAATTAATATGGACATCTATTTATTTGATATGAGATTTTATGTCTCGTCCACTTCTCTCGTTTCTACTTCATGACAAAGCTCGTAGGGAGTCCATTGCCTGTTTTAGCCTTAAGTATTTTGTGCATACATTCGTGCATTTTAATGTTTCTGTTCTATTGTCATATATGAAAGAACGGACTGTGTATAGTGCAAGACAAGTTTCTATTAATCAGCTTCTGAATATAATGGTGCCAAGACTTTATGGATTACACATTACTGTAAAAGCTACAGCAGTCTGTTAGGTACAGCTAGTATTACTTTACTTTGAAATAAAGTGGCCGTCGGGTGAACACTAACTTTACATAATGACGCCATCGCTTAGGGTTATTTGATAGGCGTCCTAATTGATTGGTGCTATAATGGGTGAATCTGCAGTACAGCAGCTGCTTCTGAAGCTGTAAGAGCTAGAATATAATGCAGAGCTACGTTTAGAGCCTGAAAACTACGCTTTTCTGCTTTTTTTTTAGCTAAAGCAGCGGTAAAAAAAACAAACATGGATAAAATTCACTGAAAAGGAAAAGACACTGGAAAGAGGTGAAAGAGTAGTTTGAATCCCAATGATGCCACATCAGTCCGGGAGTTCAAGAGTGCAAGATTGGCTGTGCTCTCTGCATGGGAGGGGCCTACGCTGTCTCCCATGTCAATCACAGCAACACTAGCCATTCGTAGGTGTCTGTGGGCTCATGTATGTGGAAGAGGGCAGATAGCGCTTTCCTCTGAGTGTGTTACCATGTGACGCAGCACTTCGGAAAGATGTGGTCACGTGTCTCAGAGGAAGCACGTGTTATCGTTCACTCTCCCCGGTTGGTAGATGTCCTATGGTAGGGGAGAGCTGGCTGGTGGGCGGGAATTGGCCTGGACCAATTTAGGGAGAAAATGGAGGAACTTTTTCTTAAAATATAAACATATAACGTGCCCCGAGAGGATTTTATGGTTTCAGTTTTTTTGTTTTTTTTCTTATCAGCAGTGAGTTCACTCCTGTATAATGTGTAAATTTTAGTGACGCGTGGTTTGTCGTTGCGCTTTCGTATCTCCAGGTTGCGAAACATCCGCTACACCTTCAACACAGTCCTGGTGATCCTGATCTGGCGTGTCTTCATCGCACGTTCGCAGATGGCGCGCCACATCTGGTACTTCGTGGTCAGCCTGTGCTTCAAGTTCCTGTCCTACTTCAGGGCGTCCAGCACCATGAAATACTGAACCTTGTCTTCTTTCTCATCCTCTCCCTCTCTCCTTCTCTTGTCTTCTCTCTCTTTTCTACAATAGCTATGCATAAGCTCCAGCTCTGGCCTCCAGAGCGCCCCCGTTAGGGTCAGATACCAACGACTGCTTTGTAGAAAGCGTGACGCAACAGGGTTCGAGACCAGTCCATGCACTGTAAACGATTCTCCGTCACAGTTTACAGATGTCCGTGACTCGTTTCCCAAACTTCCCGAATCAAGCACAAGGCGGGAGAATAGGGACGCGATGGCTAGTTCACTGCTCTGTGCCTATTTCCTATTTTATGATATGTTCGTTCAGTCCTTTAGATTACCTCGCTTGGTTCATCAGCATTCTTTTTTTTCTTCCCTAATAACTTATTTATGACTAAGATTTATTTAAAAAGGTTGCAGGTTTTTGGAAAGTTGCTGTTATTGCTAACAGTCGCGAGGTTGTGCAAGTAACTCTTGTTGCTTTTTCAGTTGGACTAGCACACTAACGTTGAAGGTATTTTGCATTGACACACATTTTTAGTTTTTTTTTTTTTTTTTTTTGAGGAAGTTCTTTTTCTTGAGAATGATACAGGAAGTTCACAGCTTACAGTTCAGGTTTCATCTTTTATATATGTAAATACATAGATTTACTAATCATTTGTCAAGAACTTAATCATGCGAGTTTTCCTCAGCGCTGTGAATAGGAAGTGTGATTTTTCATAAGATTTTTCACAGCAGCAGCTACAGAGGCTCGGTTCACGAACCAGATGTGTCTGGGTTGTACATCGTGCCTGAATGTTAAAATTATTGGAGGATGAAAAGCACTTATAGGTTTTCTAAAGCATTTGTGTACTGTTTAGATGACACTTTCATTAACAAGCATTTCTAGAGTCAGGGGCTATTTATTTATGACGGAAATAGACTTCAGGAACTCTAACGTATAATGTACTCCGCTTACAGCCGCTTCATGTTACTCTGTCATTTCTCGGCTGCTCAGCTCACATTTCTCTGAATGGAAGTCAGTCACACCGGCCCAGACTCTGTGATGTCGCGTTCGCAATGTTGCGTAAGTGTGAGCTTTAAGTGCTTTCTGTGGTGTGAAAGTAAAGCTCCTCTTGATATTCCTGCTGCTTGTGGAATGTTTTTGAAAACAGCATCTGGGAAAACACTGGAATCGTTTCACTGAGCGCAAGAGGAATTTCACCTGGAGATAGATTTGTAGCGTGCCATTACTTTTCGTAAACAGTTCAGAATAGCTATTATCAACATCCATGTACCTTTCTTTTTTTTTTTTTTGACACCTATGCAGCTAATACCAAAGCTTCATTTACAGCGAGAACAGACCCCAAAAAACAGACATGCAATAACAAGCGTGGAGATTAGTGCAGACAGATAAATGTGTGTGTTGTTTTACTGGAGCATTTTATACCGTTCATAATCAGCGTTCAGTAACCTGACCTCCAGGGACAACCGTAACACCTCAGACTGTGAGAAAGAGTGTGTATTTCACCCCAGTTTCATGGTAGCAATAAAGATTTGAATATTCCGTCCTTGTTTCCAGAGTGCTTAGTAAAACGCATGTTACTACTTTAAATTAAAGGAATATTCAGGCTTTTTTTTTTTTTTTTTGTCCCCAGCTCTATCCAGTGCATCTGTAGTACTGTTTATGTGATTAACACTGACAAAAAATTTCATCATTATTGAGGAAAAAAAAAAAATGTAATGGTCGTCTAAGGACCTTTGCTGAATTCCATCAATAAATGTTTAAAACACCATGAGAAATAAAACACTTAGAGATGTGCTGTTAAAGGAAAATAATCCACGACAGGGTCGTGTGATATGATCCAAGTTACCACCCAGTTTATCAAGACTAACAACACGTCATGCTTTTTAACCGTTTATAGCTACATTTAACGCTGTGGAAGTTAGTTTCTGTTATCGCTTACGTTATAGCAGCTGTAAATACGCGTTCCCTAACCAGCCTCGCTTTTTTTTTTTCTCTCTCTCTCTCTTTAAGAAAAATGTAGCTTTCCTGAAGATTTTCCCGTGGTGGAAAACTTACGGAAACTTACGAAGCACTGACACCGGAGACTTCTTCCATTAACGTTTTTCTTTGTTGAATAATAACACTTTTTAAAAAAAAAATCTATTTATTGTCAGACTTAGATTATATGGAGCGTCTGCTGTGAGTTGGCTGTTACTATAGAAACAATAGTGAAGTTCTTCACAGTTAGTGAAGTCTATGTGAATTAGCAGTTACTATAGAAACAGTAACGTACTAGGACGAGCACATTAGTGTAAACCTGTGATTTGAACTACTCTCGGAGCTGCTGTTACAGAAAATGAATCAACACCTTCTGACCAATCAGATTCAAGAAACTAATCTTACGTTGTTGTATCCAGCTTTCGAACACTGACGACGAAGAACCTCTGGTTACTTTAAATACTTTTAAATGTTTTATGCTATGTATGCGTGATCAAGCCAGCACGGCTATGGAGATAACGTAAAATGACAAATTCTTACATCAGAAAAATAATCCAGTCTCTTGAAGGAAGTGTAAAAAAAATATGAAAAAACTGAAATGTTAGGAAATCTAGGAACATTTCTATCGTTTTCTCTGTACTCCAGAATCGTGTCAGTGCTCCTCTGGTTATCTTACACATACACTGCTGATGCATTAGGTAGAGATTAGGAATTTTTTTTTTTTTTTAAATGTTTGAACATTCCTTTAATGATGATAATGTGTATAATTATTTAAAGATTATAATAATGGTAATCATTATAATGACTTCAATGAGTGTAGATCTGTGTGAACTATGATCTACACCTATCTTGGACTACATGCATCTCTTGTGTTTTGAATCCAAACAAATCCATTTTGGGTGAAATTCCTCTTGGATAATTAATGCCAGAATATTCCTCTCCACTGATTCCGTTCGTACGCTTCCTGCTGAATGTTGCTCGGGTCACGTCCTCGTTTCAAAGGGCGTTTCACAGCTGCGATCTTCTCACAGCTCTCCCTCCTGCTGCTGAAGCACATCTGATCCCGAGGCCTCGACGAAGCCAACACACAGTCATCGTCCTGTTTTGCCTTATCTCCATGCCGTTCAGTTTCCCCTGAACCTGACATCATGATGACTTTTTTTTCCCCCCAAAGCTATCCAGCGAATATGTTTCTGATATTCTTTAATCAGGCTGTATGAAGTTTTTTTTTTTTTCTTTTTTTAAATTCTCTGACAATTGTTACATGCCACAGTTGATGTCATTGGGGAAAAATACAATGGGTGCCTTGTGTTTGTAAACCAAAAACGGAATAAATGACCTGAAATCTGCCTGCAGTGTGTTCGGTCCAGGAAACCTTGTGTGCTTTTAATAGAGATAAAGTCATAATTTGTAAATGTACAGTATGAGATACTGAAAGAGCCATGACGAGAATAGATACTGATGAGTTAATCAGTCATGTTCATCACATGCTTTATTGGGATTTGATCCAAGCCTTGTGTCCTACCACGTGCAGTGTGTTTATCAGGTTAAATGATGCTGCTCTCTAGTGGCCACGATAACACAATATTAAAGACTCGAACAGCACCATAACACAGGGTGTGTGAAAAGTCTGGAACTCCTGGGAATATGTTGAGCAAAATTCACAAAAACGTGATACAGCAGCTGAGAAAATGCATAGAACATAAGCGTGACCATGTAGAGCGCATGTTGTAAATAATAAATACAACATTAATTATAGTGTATATTTTTACCCTCATTGATTCCTGACGTTTCAGACACCCTGTAGATCAATGAACTGCCATTTTATTATTTTTTTTTACTATTTACAATTTATACTTACAGTTGTTAACTAAAGGAGAATAAAACAAAATGGAGATTAAGTGTTTATTAAAAGACGACATTATTATAGGAACTAGCATGAATCTGTTATTGGGATTTTTAAACCCTGCACTGTATACCACAGCGCTGTTGAAATCTGGAATCTGATTGGTCAGAAGGTGCTGATTAATTTTCTATAACAGCAGCTCTGAAAGTAGTTCCAGCTGCAAGGCGGATCACAGGTTTATATTTATGCGCTCGTTCTAATACGTTATTGTTTCTACAGTAATGGCTCCTACAGAAACTTATATAGTGGACACTCCACAAAAACATTAAAATATGTGTTTCTGTTTAACTAAGAAATGCGTATAATCTTTGATGTGTTGAAGTTTTCTGTATTTGTGGAAGGAGTCTCCAGTGTCAGTGCTTTGTAAAGCTCTAATGTTTAGGTTTTCCACCACAGGAAAGTCCTCAGGACAGAGGAGTTTTGTGGTTTCTCAGTAATATGACAAGCTACATTGTTTGTTGTTTGTTTGTTTGTCTCATTAACTTCAAGAGAATGAAAAAAGAGAGGCTGGTGAGGGAACAGCGGTAGAGAGCTACGATAACGTAAGTGATAACTGGAACTAACTTGTTTCAAGGACGTTCCCCAACAATAAAAATAACTATAAATGGATAAAAAAAAAGTAAGGCATATTGTTCTTTAATCAATTACAAATGGTAAGCATCGGCATAAGGTGGTATAAGAGAAACAAAACATGTTAGAGCATGCTGTTATGATAAAATATTAATAAAATAAAATAAATTTTATCTCTTATTATGCACACCTCCATTGTTGGTCCACATTGTAGGCGTAGAGTTAACATGTTAGGAGATCGTTTTCTATGCACAGTGTGTTAAATGACCTCTGACCTCTGTTAGTGTCAGTTTTAACCACCATCACAAATTGGTTTTCTGTTATTGAGTGTTCTGTCACTCTTAATCGCTCTTCAGTTTTATGCGCAAAACTTTTAAGGAACCCTTTTTCTTCACCCTAAAAGTATATACGCAGTGGATATAAAAAAGTCTACACACCCCTATTAAAAAAAAAACGAAACCAAAGTAAATCACGTCAGATCTTTTTCCACCTTTAATGTGATACAACTGAAGTGAAAAACAAATAGAAACTCTTTAGGAAAAAAAAAAAACAACTTAGAATAACCTGGTTGCATAAGTGTGTACACCCTTTCATTATGAGGCATTTGACTGCTCGTTTGACTGCTCGGAATTCACCAATCACATTTAAACTCATGTTTAAAAGTAATTATCATACGTCTGTCATCACTGAAGTGATTCCTGTTTAACCCCAAATAAAGAGCAGCTGTTTCTGTAGGACATCATCTTGGATTCATGTGGCTGCTGAAGCCATGGTCCACAAAGAGCTTACAAAGCAAGTAGAGGATTTCACGTGTCAACAGGTGTTGATCAGGAAAGAAGAATTTCCTAAACATTAGCTGTACCATGGAACACCATGAAGGCTATCATCAACAAGTGGAGAAAATCTGGCACTACAGCGACGTTACCGAGAACAGGACGTCCCTCCATAATTACCGAAAAGGCAAGAAGAAAACTTATCAGAGAGGCTGCCGAGAGACTAACGGCAACATTAACGGAGCTGAATATCTGGCAAGTACTGGTCACTCCCTGTTTGTGACAACAGTCTCTCGTATTTTTCACATCTCTGGCCTATGGGGTAGGGTAGCTAAATGGAAAAAAAATAAAATGAAAAAAAAACAAACAAAAAAAAACATCCAAGCCCATCTCAATCACCATTTGGCAAAATGTGTTATGATCTGATGGGATCATGTAGAACTTTTTGGGCATAATTATAAAAGATATGTTTGGCACAAAAACAAGACAGCTTATCACCTAATGAACACTGTACTCGCGGTGAAGCATGGTGGTGGCAGCATCATGCTATGGGGAATTTAATGCGAGCTTGTTTTCACAGATGTTCCTTCATTATCCCAATTATCAAAAATCGTTATTAGTAAATACATTTGTCGTTTATTTGTTTCTTTGTTTACTAAATGTGTTACATTTTTACATCGTATAATAGAGTTCTGTTCTCTATTTTTTCCCATAACATGACTTGTCACATGGCTGTGTGTATATATAGCATGTGTAATCAAACAAAATTAAAACTGAAGCAGTTATGTACATATAACATACACGTTATATACATATAACATTACCTGACAAACATAGACTATCTGGACCATTTTAAACAAGAGGTCAGTCACTGTCTTGCTTCTTTATAGCGGTTAATGTAAATCTCTCAGGCTCGTGTCTCTAGTTGAGCTCTTCTCCATCAGGCACAGGGACTCTTGACTAGAAATTAATAATAAAAAATATATATAAGATATTCAGTGTATATTTTTAAAACCAATGGGTTTTTTTTAATCTCTAAAAGCAGTAATTAAACCATAAAGCATAATCTTTTTATTCCTTTTACTTTATTTAAGTTTGATTATTATTATTATTAGTAGTAGTAGTAGTACAAAAGCAGTTTAATTGGTGAACAGATTTTTTTTTTTTTTTTTACTTTAATAACAACCTTTGATTAAACATTACACCACATTTTAAGGCAGGAGCAGTGGGGCAATAGCGAGGAACACCACTGGATGGCGAGGCAAGACCACATTATCTGTACAGTATCTGTAGTGTGTGTGTGTGTGTGTGTGTGTGTGTGTGTGTGTGTGTGTGTGTGTGTGTGTGTGTGTGTGTGTGTGTGTGTGTGTGTGTGTGTTTACCCCAGTGGCTGACACTGCAGGCCTGCAGCACATGGACAGTGTTCATGAGGAGCCTCGTCGTCCCACATCAGCAGCTCCAGCAGCTCGTTTGGCTGCTCATGACAGCTCTGACCCTCCAGAGGCCGCGGCCTGCACACCGGATACAGCAACGCTATACACACACACACACACACACACACACACACACACACACACAAAGGAGTGATTATTCAGATTATGTTAAAATTATGCGACATAATAAAATGAGTTTATATTATACAATCATGTCTATAAAGTCTTTTTCACTCCTTTCTTTTCTTTCACTTCATTTGTCTTTCAATAAAACCTTTCTATCTATCTATCTATCTATCTATCTATCTATCTCTTTTTCTGTCACTTCAGTTTTTCTTGGTTTCAGAATTTTTCTCTTTTTACAAAATCTTTCTTTCTTTCTTTCTTTCCATTTTGTTTGTCATTTCAGTATTTAATTTCTTTGTAAAAAAGTTTTCTTTCTTTTTTTCTACAAAACCTTTCATTCTTTTTGTTCTAGGTTACACCCAGATTTCATTTCTAATTTCTTGTAAGATAAATGTACATCTTTTTTCTACATAAATCTAATGATAAGGACGAATGCTTTTTCTGTTGACACTTTTAGGAAGCTAAGAACCTTTCTTTATCTACTGACCCGTTGAAGAAGAGTGTAGGGTCAGTTTTTACCCAGTAACTCATATCCTAATGATAATGAGACGACATCTTTCCTTCACGGGGCCCCTGGTGGCTCAGAGTTTCCACCCGCTCATGCTGCTTATAGGTAGGAAGGGCCCTGCTAATGATACGGTTACTGTGGAAATGTCAGTCGACCTTTTTCCCATGAATCATACAAGGAACCTCCAGTGCAGAAGCCGAGCGTCGCTTCAGGATCGTTCTTCCATACTGAAATAAACGCAGTGATGTCACAGGACTACGAGGAAAGAGCAGTGATGGAAGAAAAGACAAAATACCAGAGAGAGGAAATGGATGGTGAGTGTGACTGAGAGAAATGAAGGAGGTGAAGAAGACAGAACCACAGATGTGATCTAGCACGCTCTCTCTCTCTCTCTCTCTCTCTCTCTCTCTCTCTCTCTCTCTCTCT
>CM040981.1:25203764-25242036 GCA_022985145.1 Pangasius djambal
TTTTTTTTATAGGCAACACTTTATTTAAACCTTGTGTCATAAAGCTGACATAGCCACATCATAAAGGTGTCACTGAAGATCTCATATGCTGTCAGTTTATGTCCAGTGATATGAGTGCCATAATGTTCGATGCCATGACAGTTTCTCAGTCATGCTCTTTTTTTTTTTTTCCTAAATGTACTCATTTCGCATATTTTATAATCAATGTTGTAACGTTCATTACGAGACATAAAAGTGACACAAACATGAAAAGCATTTAATTGAAAGCTCTGTCTCCAGTTTACATAGTTTACAAGGACATCTAATCCTGTTTATCTGACACAAACGAAAGTTTACAGCCGACCCTACATCGCAAACACGAGCAGCTAGAGAAGCGATTGTCAGAATTTGTGCTGTTGTAGCTATAAGCTAGCTGAATGGAGTTTACTGGGATTACTCATTATAAACGTAAATCAACACACTCAGGTAAAGCTTGGCGAAGTCACTGAGACACTAAGCTGATATCACTTTTGGCTACAGTATATGTGTTAGCAGGCGTGGAAAAAACTTGAGTGATTGTACTTCATTACCATACTTCAGTGTTAGTTTTGGCATATTTATACTTTACTTGAGTATTATCGACATTGACTACTGGTACACTTACTGTACGTTTCTGAGAAAAAAAGACAATTCTAAGGGAATTTTTTTTTTTAATCAGATAAATAGTGTTATAGCTATCCATGTTGTCAATATGGACGTTCCACCAGACTGTTGTGTTGAACTTGAGTATGCGTGGCCCCTGGCCCTACCTCCGTAAATTGTTTCAGTATGCTGGAGTAAACAAAGACTCGTATAAAATGAGGCGTCTCTGAACTCTGTCTAATTTGAAAAAGCATGTTGAGGTAAGTTTTGCTAATTTGCTCGTTTTGCTAAAGTGTTTGCTAGTAAGTTAGCCTGTTTTCTTTGCTAATACCAGGTTGATTTCAGTAGCTAACACATAACTGGCTTGGCAGCAGCTGTATTTTTAGCTAATGGTAAATATTGCAAACTTGACGATTGAAAGATGTTTTCAGTCAAAAATGTTTTCAAAAACAAAAATCTAACAGGTTTAGATAAATAATAAAAGTTACTTTTAATATGTAAACATGAAATGAACTTAATTTAATCAGTTTAATTGAACATTTACCTTTACTTTTTAATACTTGAGTACATTTAAAGGTAGTGACTTTTTTTTTTTGGCTGCATACGTTGACTTTTATTTGAGTAAGATTTTGAGACATTATCTATACTTTTACTTAATTATAATTTCTTAGTGGAGAAATAATTTCTGATGTGCTTGCAATGCATTATGGGAAAACATGACATCAGTTATAAACACCCAGAATCTACAACTATCAAGACGTCTTGTAAGAATGAATTCTTTGTGTTCTATCATTTGAGCTATTTCTTAACGTGGCCGAGGTTCTAGCAGGAACATTACCTAAACAATTGTATCATTGAGGTCTTATCTAATGAAAACACCTCCATGTTACCATGTGTTTCTTCCCTTTACAGTTCTGTGGAGCACTTAACGGATCGAGTTAAACGACTCCAGCAGTGCATTAGCTGGAAGTTTAAGTAGAAAGCAATTAAAGGGAGGATACGCTCTGCGCTCGCCACCTCACCACACTCGAGATCAAAGCTCTGCTGCAGAGCCCAGACTGGCGTGGGAGACTTTTCCAAACTCAAGAACAGCTCCAATCTGGAAAGCATTTCCTGCACGTCACCAGACTACACATTCAGCTATTGTCCTTCAACTACACACACGTGTAGTTTTAAAGGTATTTTTTTTTTAAAAAAACATCTTTGCTTTAGTGTAATCTGTGGTAATACAGAACAGTCCTCAAAAATCATGTTTCAGCCAAATTGACCCTTCTTACTGTGTTGTGTTTACTGTATTGTTGATTACATCTGTTACCAAAGCATTACACTGAATAACAGAAACAAAAAAGTTAGACTTTTGATCATAGTCGTTATAGAAAAAAGAGGATAATTAAACAAAAAAAAAAATCTAATTCCTGTGTATACATATAAACACTGCAAGTATCTTCAGTATAGACAATTTCAACTAATGTTTCTCTATAATACATTTTTTTTAACAAATATAAGCTTATAAACATCTTGAATGTAGAAATATATCTAGCATTTCCTATTACAAGATTGTCATAAACCATATATAAGATTATCATGCCTATTTCTAAACATCATTAATTATATAATTTAAGTCTATTTCTAGATATGTTAACTCATTTCAAGCTTGACATTGTCTTATTCTATTGGTAGATAATTAAGCATTTATTTCTAGAAAGAAGTAAAATGTTCTACCAATAAGACAGACTAAGACAATTTTAAGGTTGAAATGAGTAGAAATGCTTAGAAATAGGCATGATAATCTTATATTTGTTTTATTATCTTATAATAGGAAATGCTAGATACATTTCTACATTCAAGATGTTTTCACTGCTGAGATATCATTCGAGTATTGCGCCAGTGATCAGGCTGTTTTCTAGAAGAAGGAATTTCTTCTTGCCAAAGGTTGGGCATACAAAAAGAAAATCTTAAACGAACATTATTTTTTACAAAATCTCAGTCAAGACCGAGACCATACTTACCACGCAATACCCAAGAACCAAGACAAGTCCAAGTCAATACAGAAAAAGTCTCGAGACCAGACATACTTTGAGTCATACAGCTCTAGTTTCAGGAAATTTTCATTTGAATTTCTCAGTAGTTTAATCATAAGCAACATCATCATCAACCAGTCAGATCAGTACTCGGGGCAGAGGCGTCTTCACCCAGGGCCTTGATTTTGACTGCTGGATAAAATCATCTAGCAGTGTGTAAAAGCGTATGCGTACTCTACATGCACAAAAAGCATACAGTAGCATGACTAGTATCCTGAATGGCGTCATTACTGTCATCTGTTTGAAACCACTTAATGACGGGTTGCTACGCAGCGCTATGCTAAATGATCCACTGGCATCATGGCAGGATTATTGGTGCCACGTGTCATTCCCCCACCACACTCCTCAAGCCCTGCTTTCCATGCATTCCTTCCAGACTGCTTAATCACAGTAAACTCAGTGCAACCACCAACAATACACCACAACACCACCGCTAACGGCAAGCTAGCAGCCGTGGCGTGGAATTAAACCCTGCTCACATGCTCCTTGGCAGCATAAAGCATAACCATTACTGCCTAACTCCAGACATTGTATCATAACAACACACAAAGAAGTCTAGATTTTTATCATTTCTAATTATTTCTGTTATAAGGTTGACTTTGTCTTTGTGCGTACATTACATACAGGCAGTGGCTATTAAACTATTAAAGTGTCTGGTGTCTGTAGTCACGGCAGTAAAAGAACATTTTCCAGTCTAAAAAACATGTGTTCCGGGGTCAATAAACTTAAGAGTTTACAAGCAGGATTTGTGAAAGAAAAAAAAAAAAAAAAAAAACGAAGGGGAAATGTTGAATCTGGAGCTGTGTGACTCATGTAGCACTGGAAACTTGTTGTGCAAGTTGTGACAGAAAAGTGGATCAAGCCCAAACATGTGCCATCTGCTTTTCAGCAAATTACTTCATAACATCATGCATTAACTCTGGAAATGTAAATAATTCTGTCTCCAATGAGCAGTCTTGGTGGTGGGGTTTGAGACGGTACACACCTAATAAAAAGCGATGATTGCTTTATAGACTGCTGCGTGATGTTATTAACCTCAACGCTTCCATTAAATATGACTGGGATCGTTTCATGGGTGCCATCAATAACGACTTGTTCGCAAGAATAAATTTGCTTCATGAACGAAAAGGCATAGCAACAAACAACAGTAAAGATTTTGCTTATAGTTAATATTGTGTATGGACCATATGTGTGTGTGTGTGTGTGTGTGTGTGTGTGTGTGTGTGTGCTCACGTGGTCCACCTCATTCCAGCGGCTCTCCTGAGTGAGGGGTGTGGGGGAAACTGTATCTCCTGACTCACTCTCTGAGTCCTGGAGAAGGAAAAAGAGGCGGTTTAAAAAAAAACAAAAAACAATAAGTTAGAGATCAACAATAGTTTTCTGTTCATTACAGATACTGTATAAGGCAATATATATATATATGTGTGTGTGTGTGTGTGTATATATAAAATATTATATTTAATTATATATTAAATATTTTAATCACTCCTACCAAAATTAAAATTAATAATTTAATAATAAAACACTTGTGGGTGTGCATACAAAAATGATCAACATTGGTTGATGTGATGCGGCCTGGTGCAACTGTTACCACGGAAAAGTTTATTATTTTCCTATAACATCACGTCCTGAAGTGCATTAATCCTCTTATATCGCAACGTTTTGCCAGTGTTTGTGATTTTTTTTTTTTTATTATTAATGAATGACACATCATGCTTTTTCTGGATGGTCCGCTAAACAAATTAGTTCCTGTTATTACTTACGTTATAGCAGCAATAAACAGTCATACCGTGAAACCGTAACAAGAGTAAACGATACAGAAAATGACAAAACACTGACACTGGAGACTCCTTCCATAAACGTTAACTAAACGTCTTCTTACAGAAAGCTTCACCATATCCACAATTTGTTTTGTTAAATAACAACGTTTATTATTAGTCCCAGATTATATGGAGCGTCCATCATACACTTCCTGTGTATGTTGTTACTATAGAAACGATAACATATTAAAGTGAGTGTATTACTATAAGCCTGTGATTCGCCTTAAAGCCAGAACTACTGTCAGATTCAAGAATTCAACAACGCTGTGATATGATATGAAGGAGAATCTATAAAATAAAGTAACATTTAGTGATCAGGTTTTTTTTTTTACTGTCCTGTGGGTGAGAGGGTGAAGACCCACCTTGGCTCCGGTCACAATGGGATTGGGGTGGCCAAAAGGCAGCCGGTGTCCATATACAGATCTGGAGGTCTCATTCGCCATCTAAATATAATAAATTGATATAATAAAGCAAATCTTTCTTAATTAAAAGTGCTGCATTTATTTATAAAAGGGAAAATGGAAATTCAGACATGATTAGAACAGCTTAACTTGGCGATTTGTCATTTTTAAGTCAATTCAATTGAATGAAATCTTTTAAAGCTTTGACAATAGACATTGTCACAAAGCAGCTTTACAGAAATCTTGGTCTCTATTTGTATCCCTAATAAACAAGCCACTGGTCCCCAGTACTCCTGGGATAGGCTCCAGATCCACCGTGACTTGAACGAGGATGAAGCGCTTACTGAAGATGAATGAATGTATCATACAGTGAAAAAGAAAACCATTTTATTGCCCTCTGCTCCCTGTGAGGTGATTGCAGTTGCAGTGAAAGCTTTGATAAGCCTTGCGCTTCCCTCAAAGTCACTTCTGCTGAAATCGCTGCATGCATTCAACTAAAACTCATAACTCTGAATTATCACTAGGAAAAAACACTCAAAATCCCTGCTCGGACTATTCCAGCTGTGGGCGGAGCTAATTTACAGCCCGCAAATTTGTAAACAGAAGCCTGAAATAAAGAAACTAATGAGATCCATTGCATGGTAACATTACAAAGCACAGTTTTTCCAAAGTGTCCTTGGAAGTCTATTATTATTATTATTATAGGTCTAGGAAGACCTTTTTTACACCCAGTACCTTTAAAATGTAACAAAGAGAAATTTTAAAAGACAGATGATTATTAATAAGGCCAGAAAATCATATTCTCAATGTGGGTTGGTCATAAACTGATGATTTAAGGTGTAGAATTAAGCATTTCCAGGTATCCTTAAAAGAATCCACAAAATGTACTGTGCATCATCTGTTAAGGGGAATTTTACTTTTGTCTGTTAAATCTTTCAAGCCAGGTATTTATGACTCTCATCCAGCTTCAAACTCACCTGAACCAGTGGATCAGAACCTCTGTAGCCTTATTTATAAATTTATTTATAAAGGAGTTGGAAATGAACAAAAAAATACTTGGTTGGCTTGGCTGGGGTGAGAATGAGAAGCTCTGCGTCCTACCTGATGCACGGCCTCTTCTAGTTTCTGCTGCGTGTCCTCCATCAGCTTTTCCACCTCCTTGAACATTTCATTTAAAGTTAATTGGCCCAGAGCCACATGTTTCCCCAGGGTCTCACCGAGGTCCGAGGGTCTCTTCTGATCTGCCTTCACGAGGCTAATAGAGAGAGACATGAGAGTAAAGAGCAGCATCGCTGTGGTGGAGTGGAGAGACTCCTCCAGTCTGACCTCAGAGCGGACTGAAGGGAAACTGATGAAGGGGAGGAAAAAAAGAGCTGGGGCACAAAAAAAAAACCTCTCTTCTCTTTCTAAATGCCTGTGTTATTAAAGGGACAGTGCAGCATTCCTGTTTTCCTTTAAAACATTCTCTTACTGTTTGAGCTATAGCACTAAAGCTATAATACATCATAAAATATTACAATATAGAACATTATAATAGACCTCTATGTAACTGCCTTTTAAAAATAGCTTTTATACTCAATTTAGCCATTAAAATATACATTGCCTTCCAACACCGTTTGGGAAAATATGACATATTCATATTGAAAAGGTGGTCTTTGATAAATCTTCATAACTTTCAAAATTTCTAGTAACCTGTGAGTGGAGTGGAGGTTATTATAACACCAAGTATTTTATTCCAAATAAACCTGGAATGGGATGTTCAAGCACATATGGGTGTGATGGTCAGGTGTCCACATACTTTTGGCTATACAGTGTATTAATAATGAATTTGGAGAAGATTTTTTTCAAGTACCGATATGATTTATTGATGCCGTGAGTAAGTATAAACAATAAACAATGATTTAAGCGTGCCATTGAGGATGAAAGTAAAATCCTAAGACAATGAAAGCGTTTGTCCAAAGTTACCAAACTATCATATGTTCAATAAAATATCAGTAAAATGGGTCTCATTGGAATATGACATAAACACTTTTCCTCCACATGTAAATAGTCGACACCTTAAGGATTTCAGAATGTATCACATGCTGGGGGATTTTGTTTTAATAATGGCAAGAAACATTAGAAAATATGAAAATTCAAAAACTCAATATGTCTGAATTCACCACCTGTTGTAGGTGTACATCTTTTGTACCTTTAATATGTATCATTCACCTGGAAATGTGGATATAGTGTATCTTTAAAAATGTTTTAAGGCACATACGTAAAGTACTGTGGAAAAAAATCTTAGACACATGCAAAGAAACGCTGTAGAGCAAAGATGCCTTCAAAAATAATGAAATTAAATGTTTCTACATTAAAAAAAAATATTATATAGAGATAAAGAGCAGTCAACAGTAATAAATGAAACAAAGTCAATATTTTGTGTGATGACCCTTAAAAACAAAGATGGTAGTCTCAGGTGCAGCGTGTGCAGTTTTATAAGGAGCTGTAAGTGTTACTGAGCATCTTGCAGAAGCAGCCGCAGTTCTTCTGGAGACGCTGACTGTCTCACTCGCTTCTTATTTCTGCAGCGAAACTTCATTCTGTTTTTAGTCTGAAAAGTGTTTCTTAAGTAATTCGCTGCTTTCTTTACTGACATGCAGACATTTCATTTTGTGAAAACTGTAACATTTCATTTTGTGCTGGAAAACTAATGTTTGGAAATCTAAAATGTTTTTGTACTGACTCGATAATGTAGAAGTCATAAAATAAAAATCGATAACAAAGTTTGTACTAAGGAAAAATAGGGTGTCTAAGACTTTTGCGCAGTGTTGTATATGGAGTAAAGGAGCACTCCATGCACCTGCTTGATGGAACCACTCCAGGGAAAAGGAAAAGTGCAGTTTAGTAACCTTTTTTTCTGACAGTGTGATTTAGGGCCCTCTTTGGGAGAGCCAAGGAATCTATACGTGAAATAGTAACTCAACAAACTCCTTGTCCTGTAGATGGCAACAGACTACAAGCTCTCTTACTATAATCTCACACTACATAGAGACATTCTGTACCTCTGTGAGTCTACTATGTGCACCTGTAACTTTTTTATGATTCAATTCAGTTCAGTTCAATTCAATTTTATTTGTATAGCACTTGAACATTGTCTCAAAGCAGCTTTACAGAACATAAGAAACAGAAAAACATGCAAACAAACAAAAACAGTCCTAGATGTTAGACAAAATTATCCCTAGTGAGCAAGCCTGAGGCGACTGAGGCGAAAGGAAAAACTCCCTTAGATGATATGAGGAACAAACCTTGAGAGGAACCAGACTCAAAAGGGAACCCATCCTCATTTGGGTGACACTGGAGAGTGCGATATGAACAATGTCCTTTCTGCATTTATGTATAGTCATGTAGAATTTTATGTGTATATTGATTTAAGATATGATTTGATGAATGAAATTAATTGGGGCACAGTCCTGTGAGGCTCATTAGATGTATTGGTGTTAATTGCTAAGGGCCATGTATATGTTTAGCCTTATCCAGGGTGACATGGTGACATGCCTCTGAAAACTGATGCCCCTCTGTGGCAGCTGGTATGTGGCAAATGCACTAAAATATGAGCTGCTTGCTTGTGTGTGCTTGTTTGTGCAATGTAGGTTATAGGTTTGCCATTTTTCAGTATTGTTATTATTTATATAATAACAATTATTAATTATTTTTTAATTATTTGTATCAGTTTTTAATTTCTTCCATTAGCTTTATTTTTCTTTAAAAAACACTATATATTTTTTAAAAGCAGTAGCCTTAAAAATTATTATATATGACTTTCAAAAATGATTTATATTCTTGTTATTTTAATTTAATATTCACTACAGATGGAGCTTAGCAAAATGGTTTCGGAAGTCAATCCTCGATTTGGATTGGACGCACCAAGTTTATCCTCGCTTCTGATTGGACGATGGCACCCCGAAGCCCCGCCTTTTGTTATAAAATGCAGAGAGGCTTACACGCTGCTGTGCCTGAGAAATGCTACGAACAGCTGAAGGGGAAGAGGGAGCACGTCAATAACGAGTATTTTTCTTATGTTAGGTTTGTTTTTAAAGAGTGACACACTCCAGAAAAGCTGACAGGAAGTTTACGGATTTATACATGAAGTTAAGAAGGTAGGCACTGGATTAGAAAGAAGCTGGACGTCAAATAAAGGCGGTGAGTGAGTGAGAGAGAGAGAGAGAGAGAGAGAGAGAAAGAGTGAGTGAGTTTGACAGGAGTTTTGTGTGAGAAACTTCAAGTCAAACTCTCAAATTTGACACATTTATGAACTATTTTCAAAGCTACTGTGACTAGAGTGTGTATTTTCACTCTTTATTCTCAAATGAGGCGGTTATATTTAGGAAAAATGAGCATAAAGTGAAGTTTTGGTGGGATATCAGGTGTCAGGTTGGGTTAGTGTTTAGTATCAAGTGCACTGTTAACCTAAATATTTCAGCAGCAGCTGTGCAAAATGTGGCCAATGAACAAGTGTTTAACTTTCTGTTAAAACTCTTCATTTTCTCATATGAGACTTATTAATATGACATTGCGTGAGGAGGAGTTGTATAATTCAGCAGGTTTATTCTTATTTCTGGCCTGATTTGACGTTATGGCATTGTGGAGTTGATCATGTGTTAAAAGTATGAAACATGACGAGCAAGTGTGTGTGTATGTGTGTGTATGTGTGTGTGTGTGTGTGTGTGTGTGTGTGTATGTATGTATATATATATATGTATATGTGTGTGTGTGTGTATATGTGTATGTATATATATATATATATATATATATATATATATATATATATATATATGTGTGTGTGTGTATATGTGTATGTATATATATATATATGTGTGTGTGTATATGTGTATGTATATATATATATATATATATATATATATGTGTGTGTGTATGTATATATCATAATATGTACAAATATGTATCATAAATTGTACAAACTAGGCATGGAAATAGTAATAAATAGATCACACACATTAAAAAAAATTCCTCCTGCTTTTTTGTTTGAAAGTTTTGCAGATTTTTTTCTGATTCTCTTACTGTTTCTTTGTATTGTAGCCTCTATATGTTTTGTACTTTGTTTGAATTTATATGAATTGATTTTATAGACATGTGGACTAGAAGCGTTTTCACATCCGAGTCCGAGGACCCAGGACCGATTCTAGGCTCGTTTGTTGGTGAGGTTTGCTTTCACATAGAAGAATTTCTTCCAAACTGTGGCTCGATTACACCGTTCTATACATCACACGGTCGGTTCATCCATTTCTATCCATTGGAAAATTCTTTTCCAACTCTCAAGCAGCAAAGAACAGCACTTGTTGGATGTGTGGGATGTGATCGTGCAGAAATACCTACTAACATGGAGTCAATCTGGTATAAAAGCAGGTTTTTAGCTGTGCTAAGTCTTTCCCCAGCATCACAAAAGCATTAACAATGAATAATGTGACAAACTGAACCAATCACGTTACAAGAAATGTGGTGTCAAGCACAGATACCTTCCACACCTGATGCACCATGCCGTGATTGGGTTGGTGCGAACCCCGACTCGAACCCAGACTCGAACCCCACTCCCAGGCTTGAAAACAGCATTCACGCGTCACCAGTCATACTAAACTCAGTGCTCCGAAGGCCCAGAGCCCAGAAAACAATGGAAGTGTTCAAGCTACATATAGACTATTCATGATTTGGCATGTTTTTTGGAAACGGACATATTGCCTTCTACCTTCTTCTTGTTTATATGGACATGTTCTCGAGCCATAGATCCAGTCCTTACTGTATTGTTTGGTCCATTTGATCATCACACATGGACAAATCATAAATTCTTTAGCTATCTCACCAGGCAAGCACAAGCTCCAGTGTGTCGCCCAGTCACACGTTTCAGTTTACAGAAACCTAACAGATGAGGCTGAAAGGTGTACGACTCCATTGAGTCGCCACCTGAGTGTTGTTGAGGCCTTGATCATGAATGTCTGACTTGCATGGAACTGAATGTTCCTTCTTTAAGACATCATTGAGCTGTTTACGGAGGTGTTGGTGTAATGTACATGTTGCTGGTTTTCTGTACATTTTCATGGCAATAACATGACATTGTAGGACTAGGTTGGGGAAAAAAACCTGCATGAAAGGTTTGGCCATAAGACGCATGAAGCATGGAAGCACTAACCTTTTTCTGATCCCTGAGAATTTCTAATCCAATACTCTAAAGTACTGTACATATTGAACGTGCATGTCGTTGACTGACGTGACAACAGGGTAATCAGCTGAAACAAAGGACACAATCCATCTTTCATCCAACCTGGGAGTTTTTGCATAACTTGGCGAAAGGAGGTTGCAGAAAGTCAGCTCGGTTACTTTCAGATTTGCAGTGTTTAGTCTGTTTGAATTGAACCCTGAAGCGTTTTCCCTCTTTGGAGCAGTTCATTTGTGAAGGTGAGAACACAGCGCTCGTACTCAGGTAGGAACCAAGGCATCCAGTCATAGCGCGTCTCAGCGAGTGGTCTCGCTCTGCTTCCAGGCAAACTTAAGTGCAGTTCGATTGCAGTAAGAACGTGAATTGACCTGATGACAGGACGTGTGTTTTGGGATGCAGCTTTTTTTTTTGTAGATGCGAGCTACTAATAAACAGAGCTGTGAAGCACAAACGGAACCAAAGAACAGAGCTGTAGTACTGCAGAAATGCACTGTCTTCTTTGTGTTTGGGCTATCTGCCCTCTTCCACATACATTAGATCAAAGACACCCACGATTGGCTAGTGTTGCTGTGATTGACAGGGGAGAGAGAGTATACTATCCCTCCCACCCAGAAAGCATGGCCAGTTTTCACTCCCAACCATGGGTGGTTGTTGTATCCTTGGAATTCAACCTCCCAATCTCTCCATGATGGAGGAGTATGGTTTCAGAAATAACATTCCCCTAAGCCAACTTTTTTAAAATATATATTTAATTATGTGCAATGAGAAACAATACCAAACCACAATAAGAACCACATGTGGCTGCGATGGTCAGGTGTCCACATACTTTTGGCCATACAGTGTAGTTTGTATGAAAAGTTTATCCTAGTCATTTATTTTCTTTTAGCATAAAATCCCATATTACAGCCCTAGCACAAAAGTCATGCTTCCACACTCAGGATCTCCAGCGACACGCTTTCGTGTGTGAACTTTCCCACACACCCTCCTACCTTCATGGTCGAGCACCAGCAGTTTCCAGGAGTGTACCGCTGACTTATAAGGGCCGCGCTGTATATCAGCAGACAGGGATGACAAAAATACTCCAGCGCAGTGGTCTCACAGTCAAGTCCAGCGAAGTTCACCCGGTGCCCCAGCAGTGTTCCCCCACGGCCATGAGGAGAGCTTTACAGCACCGCACTGAGGGAGAGATTTGGCTCTGTGCTGAATGTCATAATTAGCGCTAGTCATCTGCAGAAAGCAATAAGCTCCTGTGGGAGGCTCAGAGCTTTGTGTCGGGGCTGTGGGCCTTTCTGCTCTCGCTCAGTCATTTGTCAGTATCACGGTAATAACCTTTACACAAGAGAAGATCAACCGGGCTCTTTAAATTACCGTGCAGATAACTTTTATACCACAGCATGATTCTGACTGGTCAGGAGGTGTAGATTAATTTTCTATAACAGCAGCTCAGAGAGTAGATCCAGCCGTAATTCAGATCACAAGGTTATGTTAATGCGCTTGCTTTAATGCATTGTCATTTCTGTAGTAGCAGCGTATGCAGGGACTTGTATGGCAGATGCATTGTTATTTAAGAATAAAATGTTTGCTCCGGTGAAAGGTTCTGTAATGAGATGTTTGTTTAAGGTTGATAAAAGAAGACTTTTAGTGCTAGCGTTTTGACGTAAATCTGGTCCTTTTGAGGTTTCTGCCATGGGAAAGTCTTCAGGACAGGAATTTTATGCTTTTTGTGGTCATGTGACGAGTACTTTAGCAATACCAATACTGAAACCTTGGTATCAGCCGACAATACTCGCCTGCTGTTTTTTTTTCCCATTAAAGAACTTCACTTAAATACATAGCTAAAAACACGACTTACAGAAAAACATAGCTTTATTTACTCTTTGACGCAAGAATCACTTGTAGTACAGATATTAAAAAATTTTTTTTTTTTTGCTGATATCAGCTCAATACAGATCCTGGGTATCAGATCAGTGCCATCTCTAGTGTAGTGACAAGCTGCATTTTATCCCCTTCTTATTAACTTCCAGAGATGAAGAAAACAGAGAGGCTGGTGAAGGAACGAGTATTTATAGCTGCTGTAACATAAGTGATAACAGGAACTAACTTGTTTTCCTGACGTTCCTCATTGTTTTTATAGTTACATTTAACAGTGACTTAAACAAAAAAATAATTGGCACTGACTTGGGGACAAATCTTGCCTCTGCTAATGTGGTGGGTGTGCTATCATAGCTAGCAACAGCGGCTAGTATGCCATCGTGACTAATAACTCAATAATTCAGGATTGAGTGCGTCTATTCAGCACTGGTCTCAGGCTGCTGTAATAAGTAACACGATCCTTTTGCACACGTGTGCACATATGCATGTGTTTTAGCTTCTATAAACAAGGATAAGCATCTTACAAGATTGAATCAGGAACCCTATAGCACCAAGTTCTGGTTCGGTTTCTGGTCGAATCTTAAAACCTACACAACACGTTCTCAGGCACGTTTCGCTTTCAGATTTCAGAAAGGTTCCTGGTTAGGAAAAGGGTTGCTCTTTTACTTGAAACTCTGAGTTTATGTACTGTAAGGGGAAAAAAAAAAAAAAATCTAAATGATACTGCATTACCCCAGAGATCACCACAGCTCTAATCTACGTCTACCCCTGCGAGTGCATAGTGTGGAGTTAGCAGGATCGCATTCGAACAGTCTCGGCATACTGGAAAAGCCTAAATCCAAAGTAAACAGAAGTCGCTTTCCCACCGTCGCCACGCCTGCCGTTTGAAAAGCGTAGCTGCTGTGCGTGATTAACAATCGAGCAGAAGCACATTTCTCTTCTTCCTACTGGGTGAAAAAATTACAAAAGCAGGAGCAGGAAGTTAACCAGGATATTGTTTCTCGTTCATCATTTGCAGATGTATCAGTATAGGTGAAGTGTTTATAAACCGGAAGGATGTCCTGAGGGAAATTTACCATCGTGAAAAGTTCAATTAAATATACACCATTACACAGTGCTGATTATTTCTTTATGGGAGAAGTTGTTCTTGCTTAATTTATTTACCTTACTGTTATGCTCATTTATAAAAAGACCTTCATGAGGTGTCCTAACCTCCTGTAACCTGGCGGACGGCTATGCGATCACACCCTCCTGGAAACTGAAATATGAAACTCTGCTATTCTGAGCGGAGAGAACATCTGAAAGCTCCTGGATAAGACACACTCATAGGAATTGAGGGAAGTGCTGTGACGTTCTAAACCCTAGCTTTTACTCTACAGTCGCTATCAGGAATTACAGACACAACGACATGACTACACTAGGATCAGGTGAGTATTCACTGGATAATCTTTACCATATATCTTGTTAGTGGTCTGTAAAAGCCTTTTGGGTTCCCTTACATTAAATTTTATACAGTTCTCAACCAGGGGCCCCCACAGGGAGTCTGTGAAGTATTATGATTTCAGGTTGTCACTCTGTCCTTATGAGGATCCATCCAAGATTCTTGTTAGCACGATACCTCAAGAATGAGTGTTTAAACGTACATGTAGGATTTATATGGGATTGTGCTCGTAACCAGCAGATAAACTGATTAGGTTTTGGAATTGATCCAAAAAAAAGGGTCAAGGTCACAGCAAGGTCAAATGTTGCTTATGGAGGAGACATCCCCATCAATGACGTTAGCACTGAGATCTACTTGTTTTTTTGTTTTTGTCTGTTTCTGATGAGAGAAAGATAGCAGTAAATCCTACATGAACTTGATCTTGAATTCCTTTGTAGTTCCTATCCATTTTTTTATTATTTTTTTTTTGGGGGGGGGGGGGGGGGGGGGGGGGGGGGGGCGTCTGATAGTTGTCCATCGTTGCCTTCGGGGAGATTGAGGGAGATCCAGTCAAACAGTGATTTGGGGGTTCAGGAAATGTCTGCAAAACAATGGGTGTTGTCTAGTTTGCTGTTACTAGATCATATCACAAGGCATGATGAGAAGAGTTGCCCACAAGGAGAGATGGAGTAGATGTTCTTTTGAACAGGCTGGAATTGTTAATGCATGTTTTTCTCTGCTACCTACTCAGTTTAGAGAATCGTTTGAATTCCTCTCACGGACTGGTTTCCCAGAGCACAATGATCAGTGTGCAGCTAGATGTCTTCTCTTTTTTTTTTGCACTCTTGACAGTTCTGTAATTTCCGTGTTAGGACTGCTTTGAATTCTTTCTTCACCACAGGATTTTAAAAGCAAATAAACATTTACTGGAATGTATGCTGTGTGCTTGGTTATATAAAACATGGACAGTCTGAAATACCCCTTTTGATCTTACATTTACAGCATTTGGCAGACGCCCTCATCCAGAGCGACTTACGTTTATCTCATTTACACAACTGAGCAGTTGAGGGTTAAGGACCTTGCTCAAGGGCCCAGCAGTGGCAGCTTGGTGGTGCTGGGGATTGAACTCATGCCCTTCCGATCAGTAGTCGGACATCTTAACCACTGAGCTACCACTGCCCTGAAATATGATCTTGAGTTTCTTGGTGTCCCTATAATGAAATGTCCTTGAGCAGCTGAGCCACATTTTAGACCTTCCTGTTTTTCCCACACGGGAACTTGTCAGCACTTCCTTCATACACTTTTTTCCCCTCGTTCCTCTGTCTTGTTCTCTGGGCAGCTGTGCACTCAGCATTTCTGCAGTACATCAACTGTTCATTTACATCAACTTTATGCCTTTATGCCTATGATGAAAGCAATACCTGGCCATCTGGTGCAAGTGACAAATGGAACAAACAAAATCTACATTCAGCTTATCTTTACTGATTAAGATTTCCCATTTTCCTATTTGTGCCAGTTTCTTTTGTCCCAGCAAATCTCCAAAGTGAAGAGGCAAGACCCCACCCTTTTCAAGTTTCTCATGGAATAAACAAAAATAAACTATGAAAGAGTCGTGCCTCCTTTTTAATCCAGATTCCCTGCTTTGCCAGTTTGTACCCAAGTCTTCCATCTACCATGTCTAGAATGTTCCCACCTAGTGCTTGGACTAGGCTTGAGATGATTGATGGTATTGGGATTCACAGGGATTCGCAGGGATTCTCAATGGCTGTCAAGTTGGACAATTTAAACATGCTGGAAAACGTGGTGTCTGCAGCTTTACGATCAGCAAAAATAAATTGTGTTGTATCTTGTAATATGAGTTTCCTTTTAGGATAATTTGTAGTCTTATATGAACTTTAATAGCCTATTTTGTCAGACTTTGGAGGCAAACAGATAAAGCCTACACCCCTCCAAGTCACGGGCGATACTATTGTCAATCAGCGGTAGTGAGGGGGCAGGATAGGACGATGTTATATTGTACATAATCTCATACGCCTAGCTTAGACACTTAGACATTTTATGATCACTATATGGTTATTCACACTGAGTGTTTGGATACGTACTCTACTACAGGGCTGTTGCACACTTGGTGCTTGGACCCCTATAATCCAATCTGTCAGTGCAGAGCTACAGCATCGTCAGTGCTTGGACCCCTAGAAGGAAAACAATGAATAAATAGACTTGTACACCCAGTAAGAAGATATAGATTCACTGTCGGGTTTTTCCACGTGAAATCTTTGGACCCCTTAGAAGAAAAATGCAACAGGGCTGCTACGCTTGTGGTTCTTGGACAACTGTTAGGGGGTATGGAAGTGATGCACATTCAAGTGGCAGGGCAAGAAGATTTCAGCGTTTTAGCAGAGGCGCGGGATAAATGATGCCATGTGACACCTAATTTATCTACAATTGCAAGGTTTTAAATGCCATTTAAATGCGATTCAAAAAAAAAAAAAAAAAAAAGTGCTGCTACGACAGATTGACCGTGTAGTACACAGTTATAGAGGGGAATTATTTATAGTTGCACTATCTGTTGTCACCCAGATGAGTCTGGTTCCTCTCAGGGTTTCTTCCTCGTATCATGTCGGAGTCTTTCCTTGCCTATATCCTGAAAAATATATATCCTGAAATTATATTTTTCTGTAAAGCTGCTTTGCGACAATGGCCATTGTTAATAAAGTAAAATTGAATTGAATATAAGCCGTTCGCTCCCCTTTCTAGATGTTGCACAATCACGCAGCAGTTGCGAGTGTGCTACCACACTTGGGTTTTGCGTTATTATTGCACCTAGTGGTCAATAATGAGAACTGCAACAAGCGCTAATGGAAGCATATAGGGGCAGAATTCTCACTGCCCCCTGTTTCCTCTGTGAACAGTTTCACTCGGGCAGCAGCAGACATGACCAGTTAATGAGCGGGTTGCCAGATTGAGCTAGTTTAAAAATACTCAGTGGCCGCCGTGAATTAATTCTAGTGAATTTCCACAAAAAGGCAAAGTGTAAGTGCAAACAGTGTGTCTGTGAAGTGCAGAACCATTTCTGTTGCAAAGATTGGGAGAGGGAAAGCAGGATTATTATAAAGCAGCTTATGGAGTGGATTGTGTCCATGTTATCAAAAATATGTGAAATACTTGTTTTCCCCTGCCAAAGCTGAGAAAAAGAAGACGGATATTTCCCTCTGCCTAGATTCATGTCTTTTGTGTTTTGTTTTTTTTTTTTTTTTAAGTGTAGTTCTGCTGGAAATTTCACTGAAACGTGCCAACCCTGGGTAATGATATCACCTCCAACACAGTTGAACAAAGGGACGTCTAAAACTGCTCCGAGCGAGCTGCTAGACTGTTTGCTGCATGAATCCCAATTGCCTATTATGAGATTACTCTTAAAAATTCAGCCCAAGTCACGTGGGATAACTTCTCGATTTCAGTTTGTTCGAGGTTATGTTGTTTGTGTCATCCTGCAACACTAAAGTCTGTGGTCACATGAGTTACTGCAGTTTTATACGTTTGATACATGGACATGACGCACTCCATGCTCATACGGTAGTTTTGTATCAACAGCTCTATCCTGTACTTCTTTCAGAGCTGAAGGCTATCCATTACGAGCAGACGGGCCTGGTGTAATCAAACACCTTCCTTTATAAAACAGCACACTTCAGCGCGACGTTCTCCGATTACACTCGTTTCATCCTGCTCACTGTTACCAAACATCCTCCAGACAGACCACTCGGCCTTCTGTGCAAATGCTCAGTGGCGAAAACGCCACCGCGGCTTTTCCCCACACTGTGATCTTATTCCTGTGTTCAGAGGTCACAGACTTCACCGTGTTGCCGGTCGTGTGAATCCCCAGCCGACGTGGACTTTGTGTCGTATTCAGTGCTGACTCCACTGGGACATGTACGCGGCGCTTTGATGGAGAAACCTCAAGGCACAGGCTGATGCGTATAAAAAGATCATAAAGACCCGAGAGTGAAAGACTGCCAGGCTTCATTGCCGAATCGGATATTTGCCGGCAACAGGAGATTCACGACAAAACCCAATGCCTCAGGATACAAATTAGTTCATGTAGTCGAACATTTGACTGAAAGTGAACACAATTTTTCCTCACCACAGATGTATTCGATTAGACAAAACCTATTTGATGCCTGATATTGGTTTCTTGGCTTTCTCTCTAATAAAAGAAATGGTACTAAACTGTATCATTACTTGTCACTGGGGTGGTACCTTCAAACGTACACCTTTAGTATACATCTTTTACTCATTGTTCTTTTAGCTAACTCTTTAATCATAAAGCAAATTACGGACCACTTATGTATACTTTTAAAGCGTTTTTAACAGTATGCCATATTCGCATGTATAGTTGAAGATACATATTAAAGGTACAAAACTTAAGAACACCACCCTCCCAACAAGAAAAGGTGCAGTTTATTTAAAAAAAATTTATTTCATTACTTAAAAAGTGTGCAGCAGTGATGAGGCTAATATAGCTGATAGGGCTGGGCGATACGATATAATATCAATACTGTGATGAATTATCTCACAATCGTGGATATTGAAATATATTTTTATATATTTTGCCATATTGCCCATGCTGATTAGCTAAACACATGTATAAATCCTCACCCACTCATCTTAAACCTTGTCGAGTTGATTACTATTTAAACCTCTTCACTTTTCTATTAAAGTCTGTGTGGATTGTTTTAACTACTTTGAATCTGTTTGTCTGTGTTTTTTTTTTATTATTTTTTTTTATAGATGACTTTGTCAGAAACAATAAAAATAGACAAACAGATTCAACACATTTAACAGTCCACCCCATCAGACTTGAGTAGGAGGCGTGGCCCAGAGTCAGAAGGCGGAGTATAGTTGTTCTAAGTTGTATATTTATTTAGTTTGCCACTCCTGTACCTAACAGTGTATCTTGAAGTGAGGAATGTTAGTTGCCTCGTAGCTCCAGTCACAAATTATTGGCACCCTTAAAAAAAATTCTTCTGAGCAAAATGTAACTGAAACATATTTTACTATAGGTTCATGTGAATGCCTAGGAATTCCACGGGTTTATAAATATGCCCCAAATTCACAAAATACACAAATGAAGTGATACAAAGATGTGTTGACGTTCCTAAATAAGACAGCACACCTGAAAATGATTAAATCCACTGTTAAGGCACTAATGTTAAAGCAATCGGAGCTGTAATGTACCTGATTATTTTAGAATGAGCGTACTTGCATGAATGTCTGCAACCAGACACTCGATTCACTTTCATCCATTTCTTTTTCAGCACTGGTCGGAGATGACGCCCGCAGCAGCCTCACCCTGAGCTAGCTCCCTTTCTGACCGAAGGAAAGAGGGAGCGAGGGAGGAGAGAAGCGATGGGGGAAACGGAGGACGAGAGGAGCTCTCAGGCCAGCCAGCTCTTCGAGAACTTTGTTCAGGCCTCCACGTGTAAAGGCACCCTCCAGGCTTTCGGCTTGCTGTGCAGGCAGCTGGAGCTCGACCCGGACGATCACCGAGGCTTCTACAGCAGCCTGAAAGAGGCCGTCACCTCCTGGAAGGCCAAAGCCCTGTGGACCAAGCTGGACAAACGAGCCAACCACAAGGAGTACAAGAAAGGCAGAGCATGCGCAGACATCAGGGTATGTGATGAAACTAAAATGCAGTATCCATACTTATTATCTGATTTGATAAAACACATTACAGAAAATGTACTCGATGAAATTGATAAATAAAATGGTCATATTCTTCTTTCCTGTAAGTCTGCTAAAGCATCTAAAACAACTAATGTACCGCTATTAACCAGTTAAATAAAAGTGCAGATTGGTGATATTGCTGATGGACGATTACAGGTGATCAATTTCAGCCTTTAGTCAAAGTGTTGATCCGGACCGATCCACTTTGCTCTTAAAGCTGCTGAAGTCTGATGATACTGAGATTATCACGTGCTTTGGTAATAAAATTGGATATTGAACTCCATTACTTGTAACAAAAATACATTCTGTCTTTAATGTTAACTCATCACTTAAATCGCCGTCTTGAATCCCTGACAGTGTAAACATGAGCAGTTTAAGTAAATAACTCATTTGCATCTCGATTTGTTAGCCAAATCAGGTTGTCAGGGTTTAACTGACCCACAGCTGACATTTCTGGTGTCATTGCATTTTGTATTTTCTTCGTGGATGCACAGGAAATGGAAAGAATGCTGTTTTTAAATCAGTGCCACCACTGCAGGTTGCTACCAGAAGTGACCTTTGTACTGGTCAGAGGTCAGAAGGTCAAGAGTGGCTTTTCTGATTACTCAGTCGTTCATTTCATGTCGTCTTGAGGCTGTACTTGATCTGTCCATTGCTGACGAGGAATTGGAAGTTGTTAGTCTTATATTTGTTTGTAGATAAACATGATTGCTACCAGTTTTTTGGTGAAAGTTGCTGATAAGAGTGCAGTGGCCGAAGCTCAATGCTTTGGTTTGTAAGCCACATGCAGTGAAGTTCACCAGTGCACAAGGACTGAAAGACCGGGATTAGAACCTGCCTGAGAACACTGGCTGATTGTGCAGATCTTAAAATGGTGGCAAAAACCACGTATTGCAAAAGAAACCTGATCTTCCGGCGCACAGGACAGAGTTTGTAAGTTAGGCAGTGCCTGAACGTTAAGGCGAGGGGTTCTCAGAATGTCTCCCTTTTTTATTTCAGTCATTTATTTTACAAATTAATAGTAGAAATGCTGAAGGATTGTGTGTGCTAATATTTTGACATGTTACTAGGAGTCACACTCAAACAAGCCACATTTAAATTGAGAGCGTACCTGCTCTATTTTAGTACTTTCACTATGCTGACACGCTGCCGTAGCGTAATTAAGATCTAAAATTGGAAAATTTCTAAATTCCACTAAACAAACCGGCATTGTTTCAGATAACGTACTTGACGTACAAATCATACAGTTCTTGACCATTGAGTACTCACACTAACTGATTTTCCTATTACAGTTAGCGTTTGAATTTTAAAAACCTCTCGTGTTGCTTACAAACCTACCGAAAGGCCTGTTTTGCATACCAGCCTTTCTAGGTTAGTAAACACTTTTGAATGTAAGGACAGAGTTTTTAAGCTCGGGACAACAGTCATAATGACGGTGTAAAGTTTTAAGAGAGACAGCTTGTTGGTGTGTTTGAACGTTGAACGTTTTCATAGTTTGATTTGGAAACTTGATGGACAGGGATGTTTTGGCTCTGACGTGTCATCTAGTGAATAAACATAAACTAAGCAAGCGCGTGTGAACACGTTACGGCTGCTTAAGGCACGCGTCGGGTATCTGCTTCACCACACGTGGGCGTGGGTTATTTTCCTATAACAACACGGCACTTCACTCTCGACTGGAAAGTCAGCGCATGGAATATTCCTTTGGTTTTTAGTCACTTATGTTACACAAATGTATGTTACTAATATAATAAAATATCACAGAAAATTCATAATGTAATTTTTTGGGATCGATTGCCCCTCGATTGCTACCTTTTATGGGTGCTGGGTAATGACTAGCTGCTTGTTATACATAACTTTGGCATAACATGGTATAGGTGCACACTGTAGGTATGCAATCACCATCTGTGCTGTCTTCTATATATTAATTTAATGATGTTTTTTTTTGTTTTTGTTTGTTTTTTTAACTCTGAGGTCATCCACTTTCAGATAGCAAAGTATTTTAGTGGATCCAATAGCAGAACCTGTAAATGTTTATGGGGGGGAAAACATTTACAGTAAAAAGTAGTGCTCAGTTTACCTTCTCTGTTCTGATAATGAATTTGACTTGTTTAAAGATGAATGGATAGAGATGTTGCATTGACAAAAAACAGTAATAATGTAAGTCACCACACTGATTTATAGGAGAGCCTGTTATCACTTGATTGTGGATGTGTGACGACTTCTCAAAGCTTTGATAATAAGTTAATATGAGGTGATAAGAGACAGAAAGCGAAGCTTAGACCGTCAGAGAGACAGGCAAGTCTTATTGCTCGGGAGTGATATGATAAAGATGTAATGGGTTACTAGGTTTAATTCAGTTCCAAAAGGGTAGCCAATAGTTTGTTTTTTAACACGTATCTGTGCACATTATCTACCGATTGAACGTTTTAACAACCAGAAAAGACGACTGGTCAATATTGCCAATGTAGCCTTTTTTAAAGTTCAGCAGATACTCATGATGCACTACTTTTTTTTTTTTTCTTTTTTTCCCCTTCCATAAATGGGAACAAAGTAGATTTTGGTTTGTTTTTGACGTTACTGTTTGTTGCTAGTTCTTCAGTGACACTTGGGTGTGTCTCAGCCTTTAGCTTGGCTCTGAGGGTCACGCTGAATCTGAGTAGACCTGCTGGTCCTCCGAATTGAGAGGAGCCACTTGATGTGGCGTGGTTCAGAACCCTTCGTCGGTTCCTGGAAGATCTTTATCGGGCACGTCTCACTGGACAGAGACCCCGTGGCAGACTCACGACCCGCTTTAGAGATTATATCACAGTTGGCTGGGGAATATCTGGGAATCCCTTAGGAGGAGCCCGAGTCTGTGGCTGGGGATAGAGAAGGCTGCACTGAGCATCTGAACCTGTTGCCACCAGGAAAAGCAGAAGGAAAAATCTTGGCCTCCAGCGTAGGTGCCTAGTATGATGTCTTTTGTTTTTATTGCGTCTTACTGGAAGCCCTGGAAGTAAGAGATAGCGACACTACACACCACATCTTGTCTTTCATGCTGAAACTGCTATACCGAGCTTAATGGAAATGGACGCTTAGTGGAAAAAGAGACATGACGCACATTTGACATTTATAAAAAGTTGCGTCTGCCTGTGCCAGGTAGTTTCTGGGATATGGTGATCTTGCAGATGGTGATCATCTTTCTTCATGCACTGATGAATTTATGACTCGCCTGTAACTGAACATGTTCTGAGCACACACTAGACGCTACACGGCCTTCGTGTCTTTCCTCAGAAGCGTAGATTTTTCCCCAAAAAGCTTATGTCCGAAGACTGACCTACATGGACATGGACATGGACATCAGTATGCAGGTCATAAGTAGGTCAAAAGCTGTCATGTCTAAATGTGTGTATGTACAGCAGCACTCTTATGCTTCCACACCCGTCTGATGACAAATAATGATGGATCACCGTCTTATATTAGGCTCTGCATCAGACCGCATCACAGCACCCATGTTTATTATTTTCCCCTGACAGCACATCCTCAGGTGTTTATTCCATGCTTATAGACACTTTATGGACTCAGTGAAGCAGCTGTTATGGTCCGGAAGATGAACATCACTTACGACGGCTCTGACTCATGCTTTAATCACACACCATTTAAGGCTTGCATTCAAGACCTGACTCCTTTTAAGGGTATGCATTGTGATACTGTAAATTTTATTGTGGATTAATAATAAAGTACTCAAATAAAAGTTGGTCTCGTTTGAGAAGAAAGATTGCTTGTGTAATGATTGTGTAGTATGTGCAAAGATCAGTCCAAAGGTGAACCCATTTAACAGGTTTGATAGTGTATACAAACACGGACACGTCTCAGCTTGGCACGAGCTCCTGAGCTGATCTGTGTTCAAACACGATCATAGCCGAGATCATGTCGTTTCAGAAGTCATTCTTTCTCCCCTGCATTTTTATCACAGCGTTTATCACAGTTTTATTTTCTGGGATATCTAGATCATTTTCATTCCTTTAGCAGTCTGTCTAAGCAAATATAAAATTGCATGTTTGTTTACGTAAACTATCAACCAATTTTGGGCGAATATCTCAAATTTAAGAATAAATAAAAACAGGTTTACCAGATTTATCAGGTTGGCATGGACAAATTAGGTCTCCTCTAGCTTAAACCAATCATTCTCAGCATTTTTTTTTTTTCTTTAATGCATGCACATACAGAGGAGGTGTTTATGTAGAATGGTTGCCAGATTGGATCGGTTGTTTTCACTCCAAATTGTTGTACAATGTTCCCTGTTGACTACAAGGTAGAGATGGACCTTTTTTTTTTTCCCCCCCCAATTTCGAAACTGAAACCTTGACACATGACCCCAAACAGCCGAAACCTATCTGGTATTGTTTTCTTTAAAAACTACTAAGCTTTGAAATGTTTTCAATTCCAGTCTTTGCCGTTTGTTACAGGATCTGATATCTGTTAGGTTTTCTCTGATATCCTATCCACCAATTTTTGCCAATGCCGTTACTGTGATTTGGATCGGTGCCATTTCTACTACAAACTATTTTGGTCTGTTGAAGTTACATCTAAACTAAATATCAATCTGCAAACGGTTAATTACTCTAAACCAATAGGATGAAAGATTTTTTTAAAAGGTCTGGAAACCCTAATAGTAATTTGTGTTGGAAGCAGAATGTTTAATGCTACAACACGCTGTAGTTTTAAGCTTTTTTTTTTTTTTTTAACAAAAAGCTAATGTGTAACCAGAGTTATGCTGTGAAATATTAAGGTCAGGAGTAGACAAATTCATGAAAAAGTCATGAGCTAGGTCACCGAGCAAGTGAAAGCTCTAATGGGCTGATCAGCCTCATGTTTTGGTTGCCTGGAAACTTAATTATCCTGGCTAGAACATGGAAGCGAACGTAATTTAATCCCAGAGTATGACGGGCGAGTTAGCTAGTTAAGTGAATTAATGCAGACTAACGAAAATGAGCACTCGAATCGTCCATGCAGCCATAGCTTTAACCAACTGAGCCAACATGTTCGATTTACTCGTTCATTCCTCCGTTTGTTCGTTCGTCCGCAGTGTCTGATCATCGGCGGAGGCCCCTGTGGATTGCGTACAGCCATAGAGTTAGCTCTCCTCGGAGCCAAAGTGGTGGTGATTGAGAAGAGGGACTCGTTCTCCAGGAACAATGTCCTCCATCTTTGGCCTTACACAATCCACGACCTCAGGAACCTCGGTGCTAAGAAGTTCTACGGCAAGTTCTGCGCCGGAGCCATAGACCATATCAGTAAGTGCAAACTGCCTGTGTATAATTAGATACACATTCAAAGAAAGCGATACACAGTAGTTTTTCGAAGAATGTACAATTGGAAATAGTGTGGTGCATAAATATGCACCCCCCCCCTGAGCTTTTCCATTATGTACATCACACATAAGCTTACTTTCCCATGATCCTTTCTCTTACTTTTAATTCTTGCTTTTTTTCCACACTCCTAAAAGTAAACAATACTTGTGAATCTGCAAGTTTATAGGTAAGAATTTGTGAATAAAACGCCACTGGTGTTGGTGCCGTATTTAATTCATTTATGGTATTTAGTCCATTTCTATAATTCTTGTCTTTCACCTCTTGTTTTCTTTCTAACATTTGAGTCTGTAAGACCTGTTTGTGACTGGCTCTTTTGTATTTTCGTGCAGAGACTAGACCACACCCCTTCCCCTACACACACCCAAAGAAGATGCAAAAATATCATGCCTCTGGCACACTATAATGCAAATCTGTTGGTTTCTCAAGCAGCTTGTGTCTAATCAGAAAGTATCCATAGTCTGGCGACATCCTCCGCTTTCGTGTCTTAATAATAACGAGTCAGCAGACAGCCATGCCCACCTCTGAGCCGTTAATACGTTTATGGTTTATAAGAGTACTTTCCAAGGTTTTTCTGCTGGACATTCATTAGCTGATGTTGCTGTGTTTATTAGGTGTGGTGTTCTTGTGTGTTTAGGTATTCGTCAGCTACAGCTTATCCTGCTGAAGGTGAGTCTCATCGTCGGGGTGGAGGTGCACGTCAACGTCGAGTTCCTAAAACTCCGGGAGCCGCCCGAAGAGCAGGACAATGACGGTAAGCAGATTAGACATTTACTCTTTAAATATAACGGCGCATAAGCACTCAGGTGTGATTTAGCCAGCCAGTCAGCACCCACGTCCAAAACATACACTATATAGCCAAAAGTTTGTGCTCTGTGCAGGACACTCGAGTTGTTCCACTCCAGCCTTGTCGAGCCATGCCTTCATGGAGCTCGCTTTGTGCCCAGGGGTGTTATCATGCTGGAACAGGTTTGGGCCTCTTGGTTCCAGTGAAGGGGAACTGTAATGCTACAGCACACAAAGACATTCTATACAACTGTGTGCTTCCAACTTTGCGGCAACAGTTTGGGGAAGAAACGCATACGAGGTGTTCACATACTTTTGGCCATATGGTGTAGTGCAGCGTGTTTGTTTTCTTGACTTCTTTTCGTCTACTGAGTCAGAGTCACTCGACGTTGTCGAGGAACTAGCAGAGGTAGACGGATGAAGAAATCGCACGCACACTCCCAGTACCATTTCAAAATCGTCTTTATAATCAAAGCTATATTCGTAATATCAATTACACAGGACAATCCAAAGATGACTTTGTGTATATCCTTGGTGTAAGGAGGATACACCCGGTCCAGAAGTCGGTTTTAGGAGCCTTTATAATCCAGATCAGGGACAAACAGCATGTTCTGCTTTAACTATAGTGTTTCCTGGCTTGAAGAATTCTATATACATTTTACAGGAACATAGTGTGGGTGGTTAATGATACTGAGACAGTTTTTGCGTCATTGCCACTCAGCACTTGCATAGTGTGCAGATGATAAGTTTACAGCTTTGCTATATATAGACCGCGCGCCATCAGGGTCCGTACAGAACCACTAGCTATGTAGGCTTCGAGAACTGTAGAGGCCAGGCATTTTTGTGTCTGAGCTCTGTTTGCTTTTCATATTGTCATTTATACGTGCATGGTATTGTGTGTGTGTGTGTGTGTGTGTGTGTTGCAGGGCCTGGATGGAGAGCAGAAATGCATCCCGCCAGTCACCCCGTCTCTGACTACGAGTTCGATGTGTTAATAGGAGCGGACGGACGGAGAAGCACGCTAGACGGTGAGCAACACGCGCTAGACTTCCATCAGGTGAATTTAAGCACCATTAGCCTCCAGCCTGGATCTCCTGGCCAGTCGAAAGCCATTATGAGCCTGCTCCGGCTACTGGAATCTAACAAGTCAGGGTGAAGTTATCGGGCATAAAGATTACACACTCTCTCCTTAGTCATATCAGAGTGCAAGGGGTCTCAACTGGGCTTTGCTGTTTCGGTTAGTTAATACACTGTGCAGTTAATACAGTCCGCTTAAAATAGAATATTGTTGTTTGCAGAATTTGACAGTTAAATCTATAATAGTCACTGTTCTCAATTACATTAACCCTGTGTACCGAGGAATACAGGAAGCAGTCCTGTGCCTTTTAGGCCATCTCTAAATAAACAAAACCCTCCTATTTCACATGAATTTCCTCCTAAGATAAAATAGATCTATGCATAGATGAGTTTCCTGTTTGTGGAGGAGCTCCAGTATATTCCAAGAACCACAAAATGAGACATCAGGATTGTGAGGTTTGCTCATTTGATCCAGTGGGAGCTTAATGAAATGTCAAGCCATATCACAGTGTGTTGACAGTTTCTCACCTCATGAACATTTAGTGCCTATTCTGGGAATTTGAGAAGGTCGCTTCCTGGAGCATGTGAACAATTAATCTTCTCTGATAGAAGGAGAAACTGCTGAAATTGTTATGTTCAAAGCTGGATGTGTGGAGATGACGATTCACTTCACCGTACACCGAGTTCCTTAATGTAATCAAATCGTTAATTATTCCTAATGAAAGAAAAATAGCTTTTTCATGTAACAGTAATAGTCGAGATGCAACTTGGCTAAAACATGTAACTGATTAAAAAATATGGCCTGTTGTCATCATAGCGTATAAGTGTATTACATATTTGGTTGAAAGCACATCGTTTATGCAGCATATGAACACATGACCGAGCACGCTGTTATAGGAAAATAATCAGCAACAGGAAGTTGTTGAATGGGAAATGATTTTTCTCTGAAGTGCTTTATTCCTCTTATACCACAGCAATTTGCCAGCGATTGCCATTCTTTTGTGTTATCGAATGACACGTACTGAAGCATGTCAATCAAACTCTTGCACACAAATATCACCTCCATAGAATAAAATATAAATGTAATAAAATCAAACCTACCAAAAGGCTCTTTATATGTAAACCTTTTCATTTCCAAGAAGATTTCTTTTCCAATTCCAATCTTTGCCACTTGTTACAGGATCCAATATGTATATTTTTTTTCTTTCTCCGATTTTTATTTATTTATTTTTTTTAAACTGGGTATTGTATCAGTGCCATGTTTGATGTGTATGGCTACTTCACTCACTGCAGTAAAGGGCAGGGTGATGTTTAAAGCTTTTTATGGAGATAAATGAACCCTGTAGGCTGATCGTGACCTGTAATTAAGCTCTTTAAAGCATCCTGCTTTAGTCTCTAACTCTCCCACTCGGTAAGGAAGGAACGCGAGTGGCGTAGGTGTCTCTGAAGTGTCACTGTCGCCACATGAAACCTCTGAAGTGTGCTCAAAATATCAGTTATAATATTTAATCTTGCACAGAATGTGTTTTTCTTGTTGGTTAGAGCTACATGTGGATTTATGATGGATTTAAAAGTATATAACTTGCTGAAAAAATGTTTAAAGGAAATGTGTTTTAAAATCATTTTGATAATGTTTTTCAGTGCTGTATGATTTAATAGATCATTTAAAAAAAAAAAAAAAAGCTTTACATAAGCAATTTTCATAAGCGTTTTTACATATGAAAAGTGCATTATGTAAGATTAGTCTGCCCCTCAAGGTCAGGTCTCTAATGCTTAAGTGGGTTTGACTTTTGAATGATTCCCACCCATGTTCATGAAGCTCCGCCCCCAGGGTCTACAGTGGCCTGTAGAGTGTCTATAAAATGATTGACAGGAGGCACATCCAAACACAAACAAGCATTCCGGACCGGAAGTCTGTTTTCCAAACAGGTTTTCTCAGACTTGGTGTACTTTCACTAAGGCCACGACTTAATCTACGTTTTATTTATTTATTTATTTATATTATTTAAGCTGTTTTCAGAAAATCATATAGGCAGTTATTTGCTAAAAGGCCTGTTTGGTTTCCTCTTCATTTCTCTTTCTGCCTATGCTGCCTTTTGTTCTGTTATGTATTTTGTTTCTTCTTCTTTTCCCCCTTTTTCTTTTTCATTTTTTACCTTTTTGTTCATGTATTCTTCCCCTTTTCATTCTACTGCTGCTTTTTCTGCCTCTTCTTGGCTCCAGGTTTCAAAAGGAAGGAGTTTCGAGGCAAGCTGGCCATCGCCATCACGGCCAACTTTGTGAACCGCAACACCACAGCGGAGGCCAAAGTGGAGGAGATCAGCGGCGTGGCCTTCATCTTCAACCAGAAGTTCTTCCTGGAGCTTAAGGACGAGACGGGCGAGTTCTCATCCTTTCATTATCCAATGGCTTTCATTCTGTCCTGTTCATCAGCTTGTGCGTCCTACACGTACAAAAAAAAAAAAAAAGTTTAGGTGCTACATGATGTGATTTAAACGTCTACGCTCAACGTAATTCACTGTAGTTCTAAACAGACTTAGGAATGATCTGAGTCAAGCTCAGCACTTGAATTGCTCTTAATTTCTTTTATTTCTGACAATCGGATTAGGGCTAATGATTTATCTCCTAGTTAATGAATCATTCAGGCCTACCGTCTTGTTGTAGATCAGTTTATTTTTTGTAGAGCTGACACCCAAGTGATAATTAGATGGGAAATTCTCTAGTGCTAAAGTCAGGAGCATGAGTCAAGATATCTGTGTTCTTGCCATCAGTTTATATCCCACAATATCAAACACATTATCTGCATGAATACACACAGTAAAGTTTCTTTCTTTTTAAACAGGGATTGATTTGGAGAATATTGTGTACTACAAGGACAACACGCACTACTTCGTCATGACTGCGAAGAAGCAGAGTTTGCTGGATAAAGGTGTTATTATTCACGTAAGTGGAGATTTTAAATTAAGACTGCACTCATACTGAAATGTACAGAAAGCACATAGGAGCTTCATTTAGCAAATGGTGTGTGTGTGTGTGTGTGTGTGTGTGTGTGTGTGTGTGTGTGTGTGTTTCTGGTTTATATGGGATTAGAGCTTTGGGACTTGCGGCATCTCTGGCCGCACTTTATTACTGTCCCCTCAGGGATGAATCACTCACTATAGCTGTGTGTGTGTGTGCGCGTGCGTGTGTGTGTGTGCGTGCGTGCGTGTGTGTGTAATTCTGGCCCCAGGATCCTCTCATGTCTGTGGGATGATTCTCTCACTGAGAGGATTAGAGGGTGATGAGGATGTTCCTTTATTGACTGAAACTCTATCAGGAAGTCCAGTGAAGTCCATCTGCTGTGCTTTTCCATACACACATGACGATCTGCAGTTAGAAGTGGCCGATATGGCGCACACACACACACATTACCGTGTCACAATGCTAGACGACATTTCTGCTAATGTTAGCTAACATTTCTAACAAAATAGATCTAAGAGATGTGTTGCGAATAGAGTTAGAACTTTTTACCATTTTCAGTGCTGTTAAAACACATTTGAATCTACTTTCAGGAAATCACGTGGACAGCAATATGCCCAATAAATTGTTTTAAAAAAAAAAACTATTTTTTTTTAACTTTTTTTTTTTTTGTCGTTGTTGTTGTTGTTGCCTAAATGACCCACAACCTTTTTGATCAATAGTCTGTCGACATAATTTAGAATAATTTATGGGGAATGAAAATGTGTTCAATGCATTGCCTTTAAGCCAAAGCCTTTTGTTGTTGTTTTTTTCTCTCTTCTATCAGGACTACATAGAGACAGAACGACTCCTGCACAGTGACAATGTCAATCAGGAGGCTCTGCTCTCCTACGCCCGGGAGGCTGCTGACTTCGGCACCAACTACCAGCTGCCCTCGCTGGACTACGCCATGAACCACTACGGACAGCCTGACGTGGCCATGTTCGACTTCACCTGCATGTATGCGTCGGAAAACGCTGCGCTTATAAGGGAGAAGAACGGACACCAGCTGTTGGTGGCTCTGGTTGGAGATAGCCTTCTGGAGGTGCGAACAAAATGACTGACTTTAGTCTGAGGTTGTTTGAACTGCAGGAGGAACAGTTTGGCTAAATCTCATCTCCGCATTTAGCTGATTAGCGGTGATCTGAAGTTGCACTGAAACTGAGAGGCTAATGTAGCTAACAAGTAATGGAAGCTTATAGCTATAGTTTAGCATTGTACCAATTTTATATAAATAAATATATATAAATCATTACCCAGTCATCTTATACAGACTTGTTTGTCATTGCTGATGTAAAAATCCAGTCACGTTTGTCCCCGTCACATCGTTTGGTATCACTCCGCTCTGCACAGGACGTGTGGTGTTTAAAGTTTGAATTGAATTATAATCTATAGCAATTTGATCTGTAAATGTCATTTTTTTCGTAATGCAGACTTTTCTGCTAAACTGGTAGCCGTAAGCTTCTCTCACACGCTAGACTGTAGCTCTGATTTAAAATTAAAGACCAGACCTTGGACACACAACATGTCTTGGCTCATTGACTACATTAGCTGCAATTTTTATTTTGACCAAATTATTTCTATAAACGTTTATACTGTGTTGTGTCATAAAATATTATTGTACATAATAACATTTTTAAATTATGTGATAAAATGTGTGTGAACTACACGTTTTCCTATTGAACAAAGCAGAACAGAATCATGTGGACAGTTCTGTTACAAAAAGAAGGAATAAAGCACTTGGGGATGTGCAGTTATAGGAAAGTAATCAGTGATGGGGTCGGATGATGAAGCAGAGTTACTGGTAGTTGATTATTTTCCTATAACAGCAAGTTCTGAAGTGTTTTATTCCTCTTGTAACATAGCAGTTTGCCAACGATTGCACTTTTTCATTTAATTAAGTAATGACAAGTCATGTGATTTATCCGTTTATAGTTACATTTACCTATAAATGGATAACGTCCATTAAACAGATTCCTGCCGTTCTGCCATGAGGCATAATTCTTTTCTCTTATGTCATATGTGTTGTATTGTGTGTGTCTCAGCCCTTTTGGCCCATGGGGACAGGATGTGCTCGAGGCTTCCTGGCTGCGTTTGACACGGTGTGGATGGTGCAGGGTTGGGCTCAGGGCAAAGCCCCTCTAGAGGTGCTGTCCGAGAGGTCAGAGTAACACCCGAGCTGATACTTTTGTCATAAAAAAAGAATTGTATAGAGAAATGAGTGCTAGTCAGAAGTGAATGCTAATGGTAATTTTAAGTAGGGGTGTGTGTGTGTGTGTGTGTGTGTGTGTGTGTGTGGCTTTCATGGTTTCGTATAGCCTTGATTATTAGATATAAACAAATCTGTCCAGAATCACTCTGTTTTCCTCATAGCAGTAGTAACATCATTACCTTCTTCATTTATAGTAAACGTTCTACCGTATTTCCAGTTTCTAGTAGATTTCTCTGTTCCTCTCCATTTCATCATATTTCTAACAACTTTTCTTGTCACTGTCTTCTTCAGCATGTGAGTTAACTCTCTAGACCTGGTCTTTTGCAAAGATGCGTTCACACCAGAAATTTGTTCTTACAAAATAGACATGGCCAAAACAAGACCAAAAGGTTAACAGCAAAAGAAAAAAAAAAGTGTGGTTTAGCGTTTAAGCTGTGGCTAGTGATATGCTGGTGAGAAGGAGGAAATGTCTGTAAACTTTTCTAAATGAATTCATGAGAAAATAAAAGTCTTAAGTGTAGACAAAGTTTTGTGAATTGGGAATTTTTGCCTTCTGGACTTCTGAAATCTGCCTTGCTTAGCATCAGGTTCAAGTGGGCTAGCAAAACTCCCCAACCATTAACAGTTTAAATAGCGTTCTTGGGAAGTATTATATGAAATCTCATCTCTGCAGACATTCTGCATTTTAGAGTTGATCGTAACAGCTGTTCATGGTGTTGTACGTGCTAGGGAGAGCATCTACAGGCTGCTGCCTCAAACCACTGCGGAAAACATCAGTAAGAACTTCGAGCAATACACCATCGATCCTGCAACTCGCTACCCCAACCTCAACTCCACCTGTGTCCGACCTCACCAGGTGCAGCTTATGCTAACCACCACACCATTCAATACACTGTTAACAAAATGTGTCATTTGCGTCTCTTCATTCTTCTAACCATCTGCCTGTACTTCACTCACACCAGGTTCGGCACCTGTACATCAACGGGGAGCAGAACTCGTGTTCGCTGGAGCGAAGTGGACCTACACGCAGGTCTGTCAATATCTCCAGGAAAGGTGAGACACGTTATCCAAATGATCCACTACAGCCGACAGGTTTGCGGGAGATTTATTTCTGCATCATTTATTTAAGTCCACACGCTGGTCAGCTTCCATAAAATATATTTGTTCTTCAAAAAGCCAGCAATGTGTGGAATTGCCGAGATGGAAAATTCATGAATTCATTGCTTGCCCTTCAGGCATGTGAGCGCTACAATGAGCTTCATTCCTGGAAACGTACAGGCTAACGTAATTTAACCCAAAACATTACGAGCTAGTTGTCTAGTTAATGCATTAATGATGATAAAATAAGTAAGTGAATACTCAAATTCTTGGGAATATTCTCCTTATTCTCCTTTATTCTTGGGAATATTCTCCTTATTTTCGCCCGGTGTGGTGGTTGTTGGTGTTGTATGACAGTTCTGTGCTTCGCAGTTCTGTTTCGCTCCAGTTGATCACTATTTTCACGCTCCATATTTTCCTGATTCATAAAAAAGTCCATTATCTGTACATGTTGATTTCTAATTGAGGTAGTAAAAATGATTCCTAGTGATGACCCTTGGCTGACGTGTGTAGTGCAGCGGGTGAGAAGGACATGCTAGTAATGTGGCGCTTGTGTATGAAATATATGACGCAACTGGAACCTGTCATTTTTAAACACACATTTCATTATTTATACAGCACGTTTCACGTTGCAAAGAGCATTAGGCAGAAATTAAACACAAAGTGAAATTTAAAAAAAAAAAAAAAAAAAAAACAGTGATATGATAAAATTGGAAAATAGGAAGAATTACTCGAGTCGGTTATCCTCCAGTCTTTTCCAGCACTCTGAATAAGGAAGATTACCAAACCTCTAAGATATTAATCAGTCTTTGGGATAACAGCACCTGCATTTAACCTCCAAGGAGCTGATGATTAAACTTAGGATGAACTAAAAAGATTAAGGAGACTGTAAAAGAAATAATTTAAAAGCATAAATAAAAAAATAAAAACACAGTGGAAAAATAAAATCTTGAAAAAGGGATGTTTAAAACATAAATGGTAAAATAGTAATAAAAAAAAATTAAAAATTAAAGACAGAGTGGGGGGAAAAAATGCAATGCAACAGAATTAGAGTGTTTAAGAGTTTACGATTTCAGCTGTAGCCATGTGAAAAGAGAAATGTTTTTAATAATCACACGTACTGATCCTACTTGTGTGCCACATCACTGGGCGAGTGATGTCTCCCTCTGCTCTAAGCATCTCAAAATACTGAGAGTTGCAGAGTTGTGTATCTTTTGCCACGTCTCTCAGCAGTGGCAGTGTTCGTGTCGCGTCCCAGCCGAGCTAAATTCACGTCTCTCTTCCTGGCTGAATGGTTATGCTGAAGGAGCTCCTAGTGTGGCAGTGTGGAAATGAATAATAGCGTTTTTCACAGTTCCACTCCCCGTGTTGACATTTCACTGGACGTCACTTTGGCGTGCACACATGCTGCCTGTGTCAGTTTTGAAATCCATGTGGTTTTTATGTCTGCATTACTGAGCTTTTCTAAACTTGTGCGTGCTTTTCAGAGTAAATTGAGCTGTAATGAAGCAGTGTGTGTGTTTTAATCACTATAAAAAGTACAACTTTATGTGAAAGAATTATAAGTCCTGAGGTTAAAGTTAGGGGTGGGTGTAGGCATAGCAATATTTAGCAAGTCAATGCTCACAAATATAGTAAAAGGTGTGTGTGTGTGTGTGTGTGTGTGTGTGTGTGTGGTCAGACTCGGAGGTGCGGCCCAGCCGCTTGTTGCTGTGGTGTCAGAAGCAGACGCAAGGCTACAGAGGAGTAAATGTCACTGACCTCACTACATCCTGGAAGAGCGGCCTCGCCCTGTGCGCCCTCATCCACCACCAACGCCCAGACCTCATGTGAGAGAGACACACACACACACACACACACACACACACAGTATTAACAGTGAGAAACAGAAAAGCACATACATGCATGCTTATCACCTCCCAACAGCTAATGTTCTACACTATGATTCTCACACTCTCTCATTCACACGCTTTCAGTGAGCATTTTATCCTAGTCAGGGTCGCACTGGATCCGGAGCTTATCCTGGGAATGCCGGGTGTGAGGCAGGAATTACACCCTGAATGGGATGCCAGTCAGTGCACGCACACATGCATTTACATTGCCATGGGGCAGTTGGTCTTTGCCAATCCATCTCCTGGCATGTTTTTGGGAGGTGGGAGGAAACCGGAGAACCTGGAAGAAACCCACTGGAACACGGGGAGAACATGAATCAGAAACTCTGCTCAGATGCTAACCCGAGTTCGGGCTCGAACTGGTGGAGCCGTGAGGAGACGAGGCTACCTGCTGTACCTGCAACATGACGTCCGCTATGACTGTCAAATTCCTTTTAAAGCTTACTCAAATAGCACTTAAAATATTTAGAATTTAAATGTTATTGTGCCTGTAATGTTATACTGCCTATAAACATTAGCAGAAGTGCTTTTACATCTCACATCAACCATGGAAGACTACTTAAAAAAGAAAATCATTAGGCGACTATCTGAATTTTAATATAGACTTAATGGGAAATTAAAACAAAGCATCGATGATTCTTTGTCACTGATGTTTAACTCCATTATACATTCATGGCATGGGATCCTCCGAAAAATACACCCTCATAGCTTCCTATTTACTATATATGCTAAATACATATAAATAGGGTTTAACAAAATGGCAGTGTAGAAGCTAATGCACTAAATACAATGCCATTGGAGAAAGTCGCAAACTCTGAACATCCCAAAGATCACTATTACAATCATTTAAAAAAAAAAAAATAGAAAGAATGTCACAAACAGGATCTGATGATTGGTAACCAGGGACAGCTCGGCATGATGCTACCACCACCATAAGATAAAGACAGAATAAATTATGCATTATTAGCCTGAATATTTAGGAAAGGTGACAGAATGTTTTCATATACTGTATGCAAGTATTGTAAAAATTCAAATAATGTTTTAAAGAATGTATTTCTTTCTGACTGACCGGAACACACACACGTTAAAATCTTAAAAGTACTTGGCTTCAAATGTACGTCACACGGAAAAGGCACCACTGATCTGTTAGCTCTCGTGCCATCACGGTTACTGTTCAAGCACACGTTTAATCAGACATATAGAGTAGGAAGTTGTTTTTTTAAATAAGCACAATGGCATGAATTGAGCTCTTTTTGACCACTTCCTCCTCTACAGTGGTTTACTGGTTTCCAGTTCCTTCTCTACCTTCCCCGTCACACACCACACAGCAGCACAGTTCATTATGTGCTCTGGTGGAAATGAAAACAAGGAAGCTGTTCGTCATCTGTAATAGATGCGATATATGAAAGACTGGATATGTAACACTTACCTTGTCAGATTTCACATTTCCCTTTCAGACTATTTGTTTTGGAGCTTCAAATCTTGCAATTTTAATTCTTATTTAATGAGCGTGTGTGTGTGAGAGAATGAATGTTGGCATGCTTAATCACCTTAGCTTTAGACATGTGATTCCATATCCATCATTTCCAGCTTTCCCCAACATTTTCTTACGGAGGCTTATCTCGGGAGTACAGGTGTTGCCTGCTAAATGTCACGGGGTCTTGTCTAGAAGGGGCCAGTGTTTGCCACGGATGACCACAGATATGATTCCCTCATACACACAAATACTCAGCTTGCTTACACTGAAGAAGAAGGAAGTTTATTCATTGGATGTCCCTCCCTAAAACCCCTACCACCACCACCACCGCAAATACAACAAACAAGAATCGGCTGAAACAGGAAGTAATAGAACTTGGGGCTTTGGTTTATTTCCCACCAACAGTCATAGGAATGACGAGCATGGAAAAAGTTCCTAGTTGTTTTGTTAACTATATTAGCTGCAACAAATTACTGATGAAAAGGCTCACCAGCGATGTGGTTTAGCGTTTATTAAACAATAACGAGACTTTGCTATATGTATTTTAGTTTATTAAACAATAACAAATCCATTCTTGATTCCAGATGTGCTTGATGATGTCTCTACTGTAGTATCTTCATATATTTATCAACACGTGTTGAGGGTGCTTTTACACTGCATTTTTTTTTTTTTCTTACTTATATCTCATAATTATGAGACACACAGTCAATTTCAAGATACTAAGTATTAATTGAGTTACTAAATCATAATTTCAAGATAGACAATTATGAGCTGCTAAGGCTTAATTACAAATTTATTAAAGGTACTAGGTCATAATTGAGCTACAAGCTTATCATTTCAGGTTACCAAATCATAAATCTGAGATACTAAGTGATAAATATGAGACGCTAATCCATAATAAGATAACGAGTCCTAATTTTGTCATTACAAGTCACCATTTTGAGATGTTAGAAACTCTTATGTTGGAACCATGCTGTCTAAGAGATTAAAACTGGAAGAGCAGTCTAGTTTGTGTACATGTAAAATCATGAATTTTTAATCTCATAAATATGATTTAATATTTTGAAATTGATATATTATCTAGCAATGATGACTTGGTTTTTTGTTTTTGTTTTTTTTGTTTTGTTTTTCCTTCATAATTTTGGCTTGGTATTCAGGATTTTATTTGTTATATTTTGTAAGTGGCAGTGTCTCTCTCTCTCTCTCTCTCTCTCTCTCTCTCTCTCTCTCTC
>CM040981.1:25247313-25264717 GCA_022985145.1 Pangasius djambal
TTGATTTTTCTCAACTGTTCTTTCATTTCTACTTTCTTTTCTTTAATAGACGACTGGGCCCTCTCCTGCTTCTCCTCCTCCTAAACCTCTTTCATGTCCATCTCTCCCCGAGCCCTCTGCTCTTTCCTGTCTGCTGTCTCCTCTTCCTGAAGCTCAGCCCAAGCAGGTAACACCATCAGTCTCAGCCGCCTCACACACTTTCGTGTGTGTGTGTGTGTGTGTGTGTGAAACACTGATGGTGCTTTATTATGGTTCTCTGTAACGGTTCCCTTTTGTGTTAAATAATTGCCTATTTTTTCTTTAACTCATTTTCTGATTAAATCACACATGCAGCTGTTGCAGGATTTTTTTTGTTCTGTTTCCTTCTCGCATTTGTTTTCGGAGCGCTGTCTACCGGAGTTTCCCAGAAACGAAACGTGTGAATAAATTGGGCTAGATAAACACCATGATTAATGCTGTATAGTATCAGCTGTCGAGTGTGCTTCCCTGTTGACTGTAGTGTAACGGACATTCTGAGTCAGAGCAGACGACTCCCGATCACCACGAGCACAAAAATCCATCCGAAATCAAACGTGTCCAGTGCCTCGATCCTTCCAAACAGGTATTTCATTTTTATTGGAGATTTGGCATGTTTTGTCAGAATTGCATTTTCCTAACGCAAATACTCATCTTGCATGTAAGACGTGTGACGAGTTAAAGGACAAAGCAGCATGCAGTACAGCTTCAGTGCACCTTGTCACAGATTCTCCGCGTCTCTGGAGCTGTACTGGAGTGATGAACACCGTTCCCCAAAAAATATTCCCTCAGCGGGTGATGTAATGGAGGCGTTCATTTGGGTTGAGATCTACTGAGTGTTAAGTCCAGAGTATCGTTAATCATGAGTTACATCTTTTTCATCTTCATCAAACCATTCCAAGAGCCCATGTGCCCTGTGAGTAGGGGCGGAGTCACCCTGGAAGAGACCACGCCCATCTGGGTAGAAATCATGGGATAAAGAAGAGCCGCAGTATTGATTTGTACAAACTATGCTAGTAAAAATAAATAAATGGCCCTAATAATTACAAAATAAATAAATACCACACTAATAATTTTATTAAGTGTGGCTTTAGTGATGCAAACGCCCATTAACTGCAGACACAGCCCCCTAAGTGCAAAAGTTTACATACCCTTAAACAATTTCAATAAAGTACTCTGTCTATCTATATATCTATTAAGACGAAGTGAAGAAAAATGTAATTTATAGCAACAAGACATTAAGCTTCATCACAAGGAACAATTCTCAAGTGGTGTACGTCAGAATATTAATGGTACGAAAATGTAAATATCAGTTCAAAAGTTTGTACCCCCCTTTTCTGAGTGTGATCAGTGTTTTCTAAGAACCTTTTGGTCTTTACAACTGACTTGTGGATCCTCTTATTTGTAATATTCTTTAATATATATAACACTAGCAGATGTCATACACACACACACCTTCTTCAAATCAGGTCTGCAGACCAAAAAAAATAGTTTAAGACAATTTTTCATTTGATTTTGCTATAGGTTTTGTGTCTTTTTGCAGGTAACGCATCCATTTTAACTCCATTTTATTTATTTATTTATTTATTTATTTATTTATGTGTAGAGATATACATTGAAAAATATAGGTTATATTTTCTTATTTCCTTTCAGAAACCATGAGGAATGCAAAGTGTGCCCTCGATTTAATATAACCGACAAAAAAAAAAAAAAAAAAAAGGTTTTAAGGTTTAGAGTCAATTTAAGTTTCTCTGTCTGGTGTCCACCCTGTTGTCAAGAGCCATCCAAGAGCATAATTGCACCTTATACTGAGCTGTGTTATTTCGAACTACGTTCTTGAATGTCCTTTTCCCGCAGAAGATTTAAAGATGTATATATCAGCCTGATTTTGCGGATGCTGATAAGTACATGGAACCATAATATTAGATACCTTTATCAGCCAACTGGTACATCAGTCGAGCCCTCACTTTAATCTGCCTTTAATGTTTTGTTCGTTTTGGTATTTTTCTTCGTTATCTTTGTTAGCTGACCTCATGGTACACACTGTTCCAGGGCTCACTCACTCAGCTCCAGATGTTTTTACAGACACGCCACTCCTGTTTGCTGCATGCCTGATAGTTTGGGGAGCTTCAGGCCAGAGAATGGGTTATTAAAACGTTTTAGCTGCGTGAGCTGAGCTGGGTTTTAGATGAGAACCAGCAGCAGTGCTTGAAGTTGCACTATAATGACATTTGAATGCTTTGTGGAGGTTTGCACGTGTCTTTTTAGCCTACTTTAATCCCTCTCTTTTGCTCTCGTGTCCTTTTTTTTTTTTTTTAATATTTGATTCTCATGACTTTCACTTCCTGTCCACCTGTTTTCCTTCTTCATTCCATTTTATTTCATCCGTGACGGATTAGAGGACCGTGGGGAAGGTTTCCTCTGTGATTGGTGTTAAAGCTGCCACTCTGGCCATCCTTTACGAAACCGATCACAGACCCAACAACCCTTACACCCTCTCACTGGTAAGCAGGACAGCACTCGGGGCAAAACACGAGGTTTCCTTTTTTTTGGCCCTAGCCCTGCTTTAATTATAACGCGATATCTATGCTGGGTCATTTGATTTTTCTTACAAAGGAAGGATCTATTGCTAATTTCTTGGAGCAGTGTCATGAGTTTCTTTGCTTAGTCACTTGTTTAACCTCAGTCGTATTATCAGGGTGTCTTCCTGTGAGAACAGCCAGTGCTCATGAGATAAGATGTAGTTAATTTTTCTATGGATGTTGTGCTTTTCTCAATTTCCCCACTAAAACGGGGCTTTTGAATTGAAGTGTTTATTTTTTTTGTCCACAGACCGAGGCCAGGAGATGCCAGGAGTCTGGTTCGGTAAATGTACTGAACTAACTGGCTGGATTTCCTAACAACTGCTTTGTGTCTTTCACTGTCTAATCAGCATACAGATTAACTCTCATGTGCCATAATCTGGTTTACATAACATTTTGTTTTTGGTCTAGAGGAAAAAATTTGACAGTGTAAGCATTCACCTGCTTCAACGTTTTTCACATTTTGTAGTGTTACAACCTGGAACTGAAAAGGACTTAATTGGGATTATGTGTCATGAGTCCACAAAAAGTAACCCATAACCCTCAAATGCTAGACACATTATGTAAATCAAATGGTTGAATTCCCTAATTAAGACCATTTCAGTTCCAGGTTGCGACAATACAAAATGTGGGAAAGTTCTAGAGGGGTGAATATTTATGCAAGGCATGGCAGCTAGCATCTCTGCACAGTTCACTCACTGGGAAGGGAACCAGGTCAGAGAGATGATTTTGATGAAAATGAACTATTACAGAGAAACTTAGCAAGTCCGAACTGATCACAACATCAGGTTACAAGGCATCCAAAGCCTGGAAATCTTTCCTACAGAAAGTTGTTACACAAAATGGTTACAGATACAATGTCTTCAGACACTGTTTTATAAATGTGATGAGGAAAATAGTAGCTAAATAAAACCAAGGTTCTTGCATGGGTCTGAAAGGGATTTGAATTTAGAGTAACAGATTTCCACACAGGGAAAATGTTTAAACTTCAGGAAATAGATTTTCTGCTGATGAAGCTTTGAAATCCATTACTTTAAGACGTTTCTTAATTTTCCGCTCATATCACATCCTAACATTATACAGACAAGGTTTTAATAATAGCAGGAAAGCTAAGCTGCAATCTTTTTTTTTTTGGATAAAATCAGTCTAAAAGACTTCTCTTGTTTTTGTCTGGAAGGTTCATTCTAGGAAATGGAATTTCCTAGAAAAAAAAAAAAAGACTGGTACATTTTTCTTCAGATACACTATTCATGGCATCGTCAGAGCTGAAGTTGTTAAGTCTCTGACTTTCTCCTTTAAACAAATTGTAGTATTACCAAAATCTTTACGACTGAATTGAATCTTTAATTTCTTTAATCTTTTAACTTGTAATTCCTCGAGCTTTGGTCTAATGGGGAAACACTGCCTGCTTTGTCAGTAACGTCTCACTCCATTTCATAGTGTACTGGATAATAATTAGTTCTTAATTTTCTTATTTTGCAAAGAACTCATTAAAAAACACTGCCTACCCACTGCTATACGCAGCCTGTGTCTCATTTTGCCTGACCTCTGAACTGAGTCCGTTTGGTTTGCTAGTGTGAAATATTAACTGCACTGCCATTCCCGAGAGTAATCCTCAAAATCTCCTCCCTCAGAATCCGCAATCGGTTGTGACCGCGCTCCTTCATGTGTGTTAATGGTTCAGGTTACCCTGCGGAAGGAGTTTGCTCCTGGGATGGGCGGCAGTGACACCTGCCACTTCTGTAAGAAGCGTGTGTATGTGATGGAGCGACTAAGTGCAGAGGGCTACTTCTTCCACCGAGAGTGTTTCCGCTGTGACGTCTGCAGCGCCACCCTGAGGCTTGGAGGACATGTGTTTGACCAAGGTATTACGCATATACCAGGAGCAGAAGTAGATCATTTCCTGGGGATAGTGTCTCACCTTCTTCCTTTCTTTATCGACACACTAGACTCCTTCCTGCTCCAGATGTGTTTCCCTGATTCCAGCCATCACTGAAGTTATACTCCTATTAAATACAGTCATACCACAGCGCTGTTGAATTCTGATTGGTCAGGAAATGTCGATTAACTAGCTAGCAGAGTGGATTTATAGTAGCTAATTGAGTGTTAGAGCATGAATCAGTGGCAAGATTTAGAATTCTCGAAATTCAGCAGTTTTATTCAAATTTATTCAATTGTTGTTATAGAACATATAATGCATTACTATTTAATGATAAAAATAAAAAACAGTTGGCAAATTGCTGTGGTATAAAAGGAATAAAACACTACGAGACACGCTGTTATAGGAAAATAATCGATTTCGGGGTAGCAGCGGTAACTCCACATTGCAGAAGGCGGCATTACACGACCCCACGATTGATTATTTTCCTATAACCGCACATCGCCAAGTGTTTTATTCCTTACTCAGATCCTTACTGGGTCTTAATTTCAGCTCCTCCTTGTCCCTGTATGACTTCAGTGTAATCGTGCTTACTATTGGCTGTAGGTTATAAGTTTGCATGTTTGCATCAAGTTGCAGTATTTTGCCGTTTTATTTTCTTACTGATTAAACCGTTTGCATTTTGCAGGCACTTTTTACTGCAAGCTGCACTTTTCCCAGCACAAAACCAGCCACAGACTTCGAAAGTCAGAGGTAATTTTCATCACCACAGAGCAAGCTATGAGCAAATCAGTCTCCGTTAAGGTCATGGTTATTTTACACATGTGTGTTCCAGGTCCACAGAGGTGACGTGTCCGTGCCTGATGGTAGCGATGGGTACTCCGCCAGCGGGAGCCTCCAAAGCCAGCCTTCAGGTACACTGAGTTCCCTGTTTAGGAAAAGGCTGCACGTGAGCCAGCTGGCCAGCTGGATGCATGGTGTGGCCTGGGCTTTATGGTCACACCTCAGAGAGCGGCAGGACGACTATGCCTTCTTTTCTGAACTTCTGGCCCTGGGCATCCCTCTGCTGTTTATGCTGTATGAGACAACAGCTCAGATTAGCCTTGAGGGGATGTTCCTAAACACAAGTATAGCGTTAGAGTGAGAAGAGTGTTTGCCAGGCGTCTGACAGACTGCCGCACTCTGTATCCGGTTCTCTTTAACCCTGTAAGCTTTGGCTGGTTCTCAGAGGTGTGAAGTAATCTGTGATGATTGCACCGTGATCTGTCTATTTTTATTTTTTTTTGTGTTAGTATTTGCTTCACAACTAAAAAGTGTGCCAAATTTACACATCTCCCACCATTTCATGCCTCTTTAATCAGAGGTCATGAATCTTTTTTTGGTGTTTGATTGCAGTGTTAGCACTCCTGCACCTCACACTGATGTTTTTCCTGCTTAAACACCCGTTTTAAACTCATTAAAGGCTTGTCAATGAGCTACTCTGGTGAGTCAGGTGTGTGAAATCAGGGACAACATTAAAAATGGGAGGCACAGAGGGACGACAGGACAGAAAATACTCTTATACATGGTTTAAGGGCTCATTAGTATTTTTATATTAAAGGAATACTCCAGTGTTTTGCAGATTTTTTTTTTTTCCCCCTGCCAGTTAACTTACATATGTGTGATTTCCAGAGATGATCGTTTCGACACAAATCCTTGTACTAATAAACAAATTTCTACTGTACACTAAAGCCATTATAATGAAAATCAGGGGGGCGGTGTATCGTAGTTTATTTGAAATGCACAATATGAATGAATTAATTTTTTATTAACCATATAGTGCAATAATCACGCCATTTTCTAAATCATATCCAGTGCACTCATTCAGTCCTACATTGCACATTAAAAGGTTGGTGTCTAAATGTAGTGATGTGGTCCAGGGGATACAATATACCCATAATTCCTCTCACAGACTGTAGTGAATCCTTCAGGCAACCATATTTGTTAATGAAGCACTAAATCTGTATAAAAGATGGAACTGTTTTTTGTTTTGTTTTTTTGTTTTTTTCAGTGGCTGTGTTGCATTACACAGTGAAAGTAAAGTGCTTGATTATATATTATTCCGTTAAACCTTTAGGAAAGCGTAAATAGGCAAGTTTCCATCCACTTTTTGGTGTATTGCAAAAGAAATTTAGCCTTGAGCCGTTTCCATACATACTTTTGTGTATATCGCAAATTGTAGACCTTTTGCGTCTCACGTGTCCTCGAGTCTTTGTAAAATGGAGACTTTTTAGCCACCCTGTCCAGACATGCTCTAGGGATTTGGGGTAAATTCTGGTTCAACTCTCCGCTGCTAGAATTTTCTCGTAGGCACCTCTGATTATATAAGCATATATATTTTTTAAGAATTTAATGCCATGATCCAAGAACTGCTCTTCAACTTGTATTATAAATGAGTTTTAAGTGAAATTCCGGTTTCACACACTGCATAGGAAATTAGGCTGAGCCCACACTCTGGAGTATTCTTTTAATATATTTAGCACTATTTAGTGTTGCCTGCAATGTTTAAAGATTTTTAATCGACAAATAATAATAATAATAATAATAATAATTCTGCTGAGAGAACTCTACTGTGCTCTGAGATGTCGTGAAGGCTGGAGCTAACCTGCCCGCTGTGCTCGTGGTCTGATTTATAGTCCACGACTTGCATTTTCTCTCACCGTTTTGTGTGCGCTGTCCATGGAAATGCCAAAGAGTATCACTTTCAATGCTTTACAAAGTAACAGTAGTAGTATGCTCTCTGTGCCTGTGCAATTCTGTATGTAATCATAAATCTCGTCTGAACTGTATTGCTGTATAAGCATGTAGAATCCTACTTCTAAACGTCCTTCCTCTATTTCTCTTCATCCTTCAACTCTCCATCCTTTTCCACACTATACCGTTAGTCTGTTTCAAGTTTCCAATGCGCCGACCCCTGATATGCTGAATGGTGGCGCCTGAAGGCGATTGGCCTGCATGCGACCGGTGATCAGGGCGTGGTCTTGCTTTGCTGCGTCTGTGTATAACCGCTTGCGCCATGGGTCTTCTGTATGGACATGTCGCTCGCAATTTCGTTCACCGCAGTCGTCCCCAAAACTAACTCGCTAACAGAAACCCCAAGCACGGACCCATGTGGTTTTGCACGTTTATTACAATTTTAATGCATTTTAAAAATTGTATTTCTTCTTCTTTCTCTGTGTGTCCTTGCGTTGCTCTCTGTTGCAGAGGCTGCTTTACTCTCCAAATCACACTCCAGACCTCTGTCTTGTTCTGAGGTCACCACTTAGTGAGGATCCTTCTGTCGTTTTACACCATTTTAGCAACAAATCCTCAAAGGATTTACGTTGTTTGTAAATTTCTAGAGCTATTTATAATTTCCCTGCAAGTCTGTACATTTTCATAGCACCTGATAAATGTTCTTTAATTTTTCTTAATTTATACAATTTAAATCCTGTAAGTATTAAATAAATCCATTTTCAACTCTATTTCTGTTTCTGCCTTTTGTTTGCCATTTTGCTCCATATGCACATATGTGGAAAATATTAACAGCGCAAAGGAAAAAGAGCTCTCTGCACTTTCTGTACCTGCACAACACAAGCTGGCCTTTAAGACAATAACCACCGCCGGTTACACTCGCACCACACGTTCACGCGTGTAGCTTTTCTGCTTCTTGACTGCACTTTCTTCACCATACACCAGAAAGAAATGCGTCTGATTAATGTCCCAAGACTCGCTGTCCAACTTAAATACCCCATATTGCCTACGTTCAGTCCAAAGGCGTGTATACATTAGACCCATTGCGAATACAGCTCCATCACTGGTGTTCAAAAGGGTGTTGGCTCTTTTCTGTTCTCTGTCCTTTCCTTTCACTGAAATTCTCTCACTGACTTTATCATATTTTCATATCCGTGCAATCTTTACGGAAAAGTGTGCCGACTGACAGTCCATGATTTATCTGAGAGTATTGATCTGTGTTTTATAGAGATGCATGCACTATTCGTATGATCAGTCTGCGTCCTCAGGCTTTTTGCAGCTTGAGATTCCTTGGTTTTGGCTATCTATTGCAGCCATAGAGCTTTTTAATCCATAACTTACCACCTAATGCATTTTTATTTATATTATCAGATTTCAGTTGACGTTATTTATAGGCCCAGTTGTTTTCAGGCTATCAAGCTTTGGCTCAAACCCGTTCAATCCAACTGACCAGTCAAATAGGCTAATACCTATAAGATCCCAGTAACCACCATGGTCGCTACTTTAGAAAATCACAGACTCCTTGGCTTTGCTTCATGGATCCTTGGACTTTGGATACCATGGTTCAAGTGAAGCAATGCTCTGAACAGGAATGTCCTACATAAAGCCTTGCATAAGTATTCAACCCCCTTGAACTTTTGAACATATTTTGTAGTGTTACAAAAGCTGAAATGGACTTCATTGGGATTATATGTCACGAATCCACAAAAACAATTAGCTCATAATATTATATAGAAGTTTAGGGAAAAAATATACTACCATATAAAAACCTTAATGTTGTTATTTAGCATTGTTTATTGCGAATAAGTGTCACACAAATGTATCCGGTTTAAGATAGCAGTAGAAAGGGCTGTTGAGAACAAAGAACCCGTTTTTTTGCAACTACAAATTTGAAATACTGCTTCTCTTCTCTTTTTTTTTTTGTCACACTTTTAAAGGTTTTTATTTGATTCACCCTCGTATATAAGTTGTAATGGCATAAGTATTCATTCCTGGTGCTGTGAAACCCTTACAGTAGATCAGGTGCTACCAGTTTGCCATCAGAATATATCCCAAGTATCCCAAGATGTCAAGAGCAATGCACCTGTTCCTGCAAGAACCCAGAGTTTATTAGAAAACATAACTAAACAAACAGCATCATGAAGACCAAGGAGCTATCAAAACAAGTCCAGGGCAAAGTTCTGGAAAGGTATCAATCAGACTTTGGGTTATAAAACAAAATATACCAAATCCCACAGAGCAACATTAAATCCATTACTAAAAATGGAAAGAATATACAATTAAAACATACACGGCCTTCGAGCAAAAGTCAGTGACTGGTTAAAGAAGGCATTAATTAGAGAAGCAACCAAGAGGTCAAGGGTAACTCTGAAGGATCTGGAAAGATCTGAACACAAAGAAGCTGCTGCATCCTGGACACTTCAAAAAGCTGGGCTTTGTGGAAGATTGGTGAGCCATATGAAATCCTGTTTGGAGTTTGTGGAAAAAAAGGTACTCTGGTCTAATGATACCAAACTAGAAATTTTTGGCCTTGGCACAAAGATTTACATTTGGCAGAAACCTGACTCTGCTCATCACCCTGAGAACTCCATGGCCGCAGTGAAACATGCTGGTGGTAGCATCATGTTGAGTAGTACCCTTGGTCTCTTGGTTGCTTCACTGAATAATGCCCCTTTTATTCGCTCACTGATTTTGGTGGACAGGCTCCTGTAGGCAGAGTTGTAGTTGTAGTTGTGCCATATTTTTTCCATTTTTTTTAAATAATGGATTTACTGGTGCTCAACAGGATATTCAGAAATATATACACATACTTTTTGTGTGTGTGAAGATGACCAAAGGCCTTAAACACGTTAAGCATTTTATCTGAACTAGGGACAATACTTCTAAATTGTTTTTAATGGTTTAAAATTGTGTTAAGAGTGTTATATGTCTATTCAAATCAGTTGCTTTCATTGAATTCTTTGTTGTCGAGCACATGTATCTTTCTCTGTGTAGACACAATAGGGATAAGTTCATTGCCCAAGACGCAGGAAGACCACATCCAGAAAGTTCTGCAGGATGCAGAGAATACGGCCGAGAGTTCAGCCAAGCCACGCCTCTCAGATCCTCCCGAGTTCATCAGCAACAGGTGCATCTACAGCACCATTATCTCCTCATCATCCTCCTGTTCACCTCCTTTCACATCCACAATCTCCATTTCTCCTTTGTTTTTTTTTTTTTGTTTGTTTGTTTGTTTTTTTTGACGTAGTGCCCTATATTTCAAACAAGGTGTCATTTAGAAATCAGGCGTAGGTCCTAGTGCTGGTTCTAGAGAGGAGCAGCACAGTGGAATTCTGCTCTGTCTCGTCAGCTTCAACTTCTCGTGTTCAGAGCCAAACCCACACTGAAGACTTTAATTTACGACTGTATGGCTATAGAATGCCTAATTAAAATCAATATTTCTTTCACTGATCATGCTAGTCTTCTGTTAATGTTGTACCGTGCACATGTTGGGGTTCATCCTATTATTTTTCTTTCTATCCAAATTTCAGTCTAGTAGTCTGTCAGTGTACCTGTCTGTCTGTCTGTCTATTTATCTGTCTCTGTTTATCAGTTTGTCTCTCTGTCTTAGCAGTCTGTTTGTCTATACATTGGTCTGTCTCTAAATCAGTCTTTTGATCTGTCCGTGTCTGTCTATCTATTTATTTATCTGTCTGTCTGTATACTGGTCTGTTTGTCTTTTTGTCTTGTTAATCGGTTTGTCAGTCTGTACACTGGTCTGTCTGTCTGTCTGTCTGTCTGTCTTATCAATTTGTTTATTTGTCTTATCAGTCATCTTTTTTTGTCTGTCTCTTGTTGATCTGTTTGTCCATCTCAGTTTATTGGTCTGTCTAGCAGTCGATCTTTCTGTCAATTTTGTCTGTCTCCCAGTCTGTCTGTCTGCTCATCTTTTGTATATACTTACCCATCTTTCCTCCTGTCTGTCCTCCTATATACCAGTTGTTACCATTATAACCTTTGACAGTGTGTGTGTGTGTGTGTGTGTGTGTGTTTCTGTTTTTGCCCTTTGTCACAGTTATTAACATCTACAGAATAATGTCTTCCTATTCAGCAGGGTTGGAGACCTTTCCGTCACAGAGTCTGAGCCGCTCAGCCCGAGCGCTCCACAGCTCAACAGAGGTGAGTCTCTACATCCTGCTGTATAGCCTCACTTCATCCAGGACTCGAAACCACATCTCCTCTGCTCTCCTCTCTCTCACTCTGTTATGCTTATCAGTAGATCTGGGAGTGGTTGTCTAAAAGCAGGAGCTTCATTACGGCTCCGTTTGTTTTGGCTGGGCTGAACGTTTTGCTCAGGGTCATATATGAACTCAGTTACGCAGCAGCTGTCGAGCTTGTGTACCTTTTATTACCTTATTACACCACCATCTGTTAGCTCTCCATATAAACGATGATGAATGTTACATTTTCTTATAACAGCATGTCTCCGAGTTTTATTCCTCTTACACCACAGCAGTTTGCTTATGAGTACAATTCCACGTACCTTCTGTCCAATCAGACCGTAGTATTCAACAAAGCAAAATAGGAATTATCAGGTTAAAATCTGGATGAATTTTTGAAAATGTGGTAAGATATAATCGCTTCAGTGTAGTTGTTCATAGAGAAGCCTGTTAATGGGGCACGGTGTTGTGTTTTCAGTGGAGAGCTCGTACGCCAGAGGAGAAATCACCATCAGGAACAATCACTGGAAAAGGAAGATAAGAGCAAGTAAGAGTCTGCACACACACTTTGTTTCCTTTCATTTTCTCAAGACTAAACTTTTGGAACGCCGTGCTGAACGTGCAGTCCACTCCCTTTTCCTGCTCAGACCTGCACTAACGTGACTCATATTTGTTCATTCTTTTTTTTTAATCCTAATTGGATTCAAATCCAGCACGCAATCCATTTATAGCGGTTAGATAGTATCCCTACGTCAGTATTAAACACGCGTTTCGGCACGCTTCAACGGTTCATGCCAGAAACAAACCTACTTTTAGGGAGAAAAATGTTTGTTTCTGGCACGAACCGCTGCAACGTGCCAAAATGCGTGTTTAATACTGACGTAAGGACACTTGTATCTAGCATTTCCTCTTATTGTTGGACATATTACCGTGAAATTTATGCTGAACTTAAAATAAGACAATTATTTATTTGCATAGCTATACTGTCGTGCCTGTTTTATATCTCTTCCTCATGAAGATGTTTACAGAGCGGAGGGAAAAACTCCTAGTACTGAGTTAAAATCTGCTTTGCAATTTTAGACTGGAAAAAAACTTTTTACTAATTAAGTTTTAAGTTTTGAAACCTTAAATAAAATAAATAAATAAGGTGATTTCTCAATATCCAGTAGAGGGCACTGTTGTTCTGTCTTTTATTACAAGAGTTCAAAATCATTTTATTTACTGATTTAAACAGTTCACTTCTTTCTTAAAGATAGTACTACAAATAATATTGAAGGACCTTCATCAAGTTTTAATATAACAGAGCTCTGCACGCTTACACCCCCTCACGCCTGAAATATGAATATTATACAGCATATAAGTATCATAACTATGATTTTGTCTGCCTTTATTGTTTTCAGTGGTCATCCACGGTCATTAGGGAATGTTATTACCAAACATTTCTTAAACATGTAATAATTATGTTTCTATCCCGCAGCTTTGCCTCTGATTCTGGTTAAGCCGTTTAACCAAAAAAGGAGAGGAGACGATGCTCTCATAGAAGAAGACGGAGAGTCGGATTTTGAGGAGCTACATGCACCGGTATGACCGAGTCAAAAAAATGCACATCTTCACTATTTAAATAAAACCCTTTGATTCAAAATTAGCAAACTTTTAAATAGGTTGAAATTTAAAATGTGTAGTTATCAATCCATTTTTGTTATAGTTTGCAAACTTTTCTTGCAGGTCTATTACAGTGTTACAGGTTATGATTGTGGCGTCCTGATCACAGTGACTGACATGTCAATCATTTTGCATTAAAAATGAGGTCATATGCATGTTTTAGTGTTCGCTCAGGCAAATAGATCATATTTTACCATATGCATAAAATATACCATATGCGTAGTTTGTATTAAAAGCTCTTTTCTGACTAAATATTTTTATGCTTATATAACCAAAGGCAAAAAAAAAAAAAACAATGAACTAAGCACATTATGTCAAGCAGTAGTTCTTCAAACTAACATTCCATCTAGATGGCTAAACTGGGAAACTTAAAATCCATGTTGCAAATAATACCTCAGATTCAAATGATTTGCTATAAATCAAGCTCTTAGTAACCACAGAATATTTTTAAACTAGCTCAATCTGGCAACCTTGTTAAGTGTTCTGTTCTCTGCTTCTCCCCTGAGCATGGGGCAGCGTGATTCCTGCCCTGCTGGGCCTCTAATAGCATTTTGTCGTCGTTCTCATTTCTGACCACGAGGCGCAATAACACCACTGTGGAGCTGAATGGGGCAATGAGCACGCTGCCGCTCTCTGATTGTGCAGCGTCTAGAAAGGCGACCAAATGCATGGAACATCACCTTTAATCTGTCAGATGAAGATTTCTGAACATAATCTTTATGAAGATTATGATATGTTGAACGGCTGAGGTAAACAGTGTCCCTATGGATGAGCCTCCACTGCCTATTTTGTACTGAAAAATTTGCACATAACTAATTTCAAAGCTCACAGTTGCTGAGACTTGTCCTCGTTCTTTATTTTTGGCTATTATGTCTTGAAATCAGTACGTTCTGGCATCAAGAAAGTCAGCATAAAACAGCAAACATGAGTTTTTCCACCATGTTGTGTCTAAACATAAATACTATATATCTCCTCATTGCCCTGAAATATTGTGCTGTGAGTTTTTGTTCTACTGAATCTGGATTTTTGTGTTCTGTCTATTTATCCCTATGTCCCAGCAGGAACCTGAAAATCATGCTGCAGACTCTCACTGCCCTCTACAGGAGGAACCAGAGAAATCAGCTGTAGATGAGATTCCCTGTTACCGCACTCATGGAATTTCATCCCTTCCCAAATCTAACACACGTTCTCCAGCGCAGCAACCCGCCGCTTCCACACTCGTACCAGACCAGCAGAGCGCTGTCAGCCCAAAGAAAAAGCTCACTCTGTCCTCGTCCGAGAAGGAGAGACTACTGAATTGGGACCTGACCACTCCTGGAACATATTCATCCACGATTACAGCCATAGCTCAAGCAGAAAGGTACGGCCGAAGACCCGAAAACTCAACGAAACCTCAGACCGATCCAGAATCTCGACCCGAGCCGTGTCCAGCCCCTGCTGAACCTGAGCGCAGTTCTTCTCTCTCAGGCTTCCAGCTGTGGGCCAGCGCACTGAGGAGATCCTTCTCCGGAGCAGGAAACAACCCCAAAGTGATCAGAAGAAACCGTCCTCCCAGAGTCAGGCCGCTGTCTGAGGGCTCCTTCAGCTTCAGCTCCCTGTTAGGCGTCTCCACACAGAACCAGGAGGAGGACGTGGTGATGCGCTCCAGAGCGGATACGGAAGGAAGCCAAAGCAGAACCGCACGCAGGAGCGATATCACGGCCATGTTGGAGCAGGTGACACTCAGCGACAAGCCATGCGGGCCTTCCAAAGATGACATGGCCTCCCTGCCACCAAGGAAGCTCAACTTTTTCTCCTCAATGCGGCTGAAGAGGAGCGAAGGAGGAGACAGGAGCAAGACGGACAACCAGACGAAGGACATCTGGGGCATTCTGTCCAAATTCAAAAACAAAGGTGTGAGCAGGGAGCAAATTTCTGATTCAAAGTATAGTTGTAATGGAAACATCCAAAACATCCTGTATTACTTTGTAATAATATCATTTGTCTCAGTTTGTCCTTAATAAACTTTTTTTAAATGTACGTTCATAGCATCATCACAACAACAACAAAAGGAAGACGACTGTTCATCCAGTGAGGAAGACCAGAAAACCATCACACAAACGGTAAAAAAAAAAAAAAAAAGATACTGCTTTGAGACTCTTCTCACTTCTAAAACTGCATTTATAATAAACAATTCATATCAGTAAATGGAATTTAATTCTACAGCAGAGAAGCAGTACAGAGCAGAGACTAGCCTTGCCCTCTACATGCACAAGCGAGTTTATCTTCATCCACTGCGCTATATTATCTGAAAAGCAGCCATGGAATGAATATATCCGTGTTGTATTTAAAGGACTTGTGTTGTATTGATTCCAGTGCATAGTTTTTTTTTTTTTGTTTTTTTTTTTTTTTTCCTTTCCTCAATCTCCGCCAACATTCAAGAGCACTAACGAACCACCGAGATCCTGATATTTTCTTTCAGTGATGAAAGTCTACTGAGATAAAACCCATCTTAAATTACTATCGAACAAGTAATGACTTTTTTTAACACGTATTGCAGAACATTTTGATGTTTATCCTGTCAGAAAATACGTGTAATTCAGAGCAGATTGAATTTCACCAAGATGTGTTTGAAGAATAATAAATTGTTTGGAGTAACAGCTCCACAACAACCAGATCCAGATTCTATAAATGTGCAAATTGGAGCAACCGCTTCCCCTGGTGAACCAAAATTACTCTTCCCACCCTGATTATTTTCCAATAACAGCATGCGTCTTATTCCTCCTATAGTACATCAGTATGTCACTGATTACATTGTTTATTAATTAAAGATGACACACTGTAGATTTTATCTGTTTATGGTTACAGTTAATGTTGCAGAACATCTGTCAGACAAGTTAATTCCTCTTATCATTTACATTATAGTGTCTATAAACGGTCATTTCCTCACCAGCCGCTTTCTGTGCCTCTGCCACTGAGTGAGGAAGGCACTGTGTTTTTGCCCGAGATTCTCGTTAGCGCGATATCCCAAGAACGAGAGGTCGAATGTGTGTAGGATTTAAAAGGAGCTCTCATTGTGACCAGCAGATGAACTGATTAGATTTTGGAATTGATCCTAACAGGGTCAAGGTCACTTCAAGGTCAAATGTCTGAAATAGCTTTTCCTTCAATAGCTTCCTTCACGTTTGAAGTATATTTAAGTATTTCTGCCATACAAATTACAACAACAAGGACTAGACTTGGTGGCGGAGGCATCCCCTTCGACGCCGTTGGCATCAAGTTCAACTTGTTTTCTCATTCTTGAAGCTAATGATGGACAAAAACGTAGATTATCATGTTAAAAATAAACTGATGAGCGCAGATTCCTCCGTCTTAAAGACTTTCCACGTGTCTGAAACATTACCGACTGTTACACAATGCTTACGCTGGAGACTCTTTCCATTAGCGTTAAATAAACCTATCCTTATAGCAAGTGTTTTTAAGCAGTTTCATTATTGCACTGTGATCATGTGGTGCATCAACACCTTCTGACCAATCAGAATCGAGAATTCAACATTGTTGTATAAGATAAAGCAACGGCAAAACCGCTACACTGACAGTTGTCGTTATTAGACAGCAACTAGTCTGGAATGACGAAAGGATTTATTGTAAAATAAGTTTAGTTTAGGTGACTTTACGTTTAGCCGTATCTCTTTGTTTGGTTTTTTTGGTCTGTGCTGTATCTAGTCTGAATCAGGCCACTCAAAGACACGGAGAAAGCAGCAGGAGAAAACACTCATCATGCAAACCAAGAGAGAGCAGCTGAAACGACTTCACAGGGCTCAGGTACAACCCTGAACACACATTACATCACACGCCATACAGACGTTCGCTTTGCGTGTAATGTAGCTGTAACAGTGAGTGTGTGTGTGTGTGTGTGTGTGTGTGTGTGTGTGTAGGTTATCCAGAGGCAGCTGGAGGAGGTTGAGGAGAAGCAGAGAGCTCTGGAGGAGAAGGGAGTAGCGCTGGAGAAGGTTCTCAGAGGAGAGAGTGGTAAATGTCTACCTGTATTATGTAGTATGTTAAAATGGCTGCTTACTGCTGTCACCCGGAAGCATCCTAATTCTGACCTCATATCATATTTCTGAGAGCTCTATCACTCATAGGAAGGTCGTGTAGACTTAACGTTGATTAGAAATGATTGTATCTGGATATATTTGCAAAAGAAAGTATTAGAAAGCAACAATTAAGCAACTCCGCAATTCATTTTGCACCAAGAATGTAATGTGATTGTTCCAGTATGACATCATCCTATACATAATTAGTTTCGGCCCAAT
>CM040981.1:25264817-25314499 GCA_022985145.1 Pangasius djambal
TTGGGCAATCCTCCAGGAGGCTTGGAGTAATATATCAAGTCAATGTTTGAATAAACTGACTGCTCGGATGCCTAGTGTTGTCCCTTATTATCAATGCAAAATGGTCACTAACTAAAGAGGATTTATGCTGATATTGCCCAAAAACCCTATTTTGTTCAGGCGTTTCCAAACTTTTGGAGGGCAGTGTATATAAAAAAAAGTTATTCTTCTGGTTGCACTGGATGTATATCCAGTGATGCACCATCTGTTGCACTTCATCTGAATGCCGAATGCCACCTTCGGGATGGAAATCAGGATGCTGTTGCTGATTGCTGATGACTCGCATGAAATACAGCTGCGTACAGTCTGTTTCTCTAATTTATGTCGCACTTTCAAATTTTTCATTTAATTCACCATCGTAGAACACACAATGTCACTCACATGCCCATCGGCGGTCAACGAGTAAATGATGAATAAATGAAAAGTTAAGAATATTTCTCCTTGTGATATAACAAATATAAAACTATTAAATTTATCTCTAGACATATTTACTCATTTCAAGATTAAAAGCGTCTTATTCTGTCCTGTTGGCAGATAATTTTGCGTTGGTCAAAAAATTAAGAAACAATTCTAGAGATAGGCTTAATAGTCTTATATTTGTTTAAAAACAATCTAATATAAAGTCATATTAGCTGAATTTGCTCGTGAGGATATAATTTTTTGGAAGTGTCAGAAATTTGTGATTAAAATCTCGGAGCGCGAGTGCTGTTATGACTCTCGTCTAAAATCCACCAGTAGGAGGATGGCGTAGGAGAACACAAAACTTGTGAGATAGCTACAAATAAGCTAGTGGTGGTGATGTAAATAAGACATGCTAATGGACAGAAAAAATATTGCTTATTACCTCGGGCTCACTTTGAAGAATGTTTGGGTTTATGTAAGCTCTCTTTCTGCACGAGCTGACTGAATGCTGACGTAAACAGAACGTAGTAACTTTCTTCAATCGCAGGTCTATCGTCAGAGGATCTTCGTCGCATGGTCCGACACGGAGAACACGTTATTACACAGTCTTCGGATAGACTTTGGATCATCTCCTACAGTGTTACGAGTCTTAATCTTAAAAGAGCGCTGAAATCGCACAGTCTAAAACCGACGTTAGTGTTTTCCTGCCTCCCCGCCTCACACCCAGTGCCGGCGACCCTGAAGTTACCTTCCTTTCTTTACTAGTTCAGGTTAATTCAATGCTCATTCAAATCTTGGACCATAGCTAATTCAAAGGAATCACACAGAGGAGCGCAGGACTACAGGTGTGAACCATTTGAATCAGGAGCACTTGAATACCGAGGCCTACACGCAGCCTTGGTTCTGTACGTCCATTATATCTGCTCTACTATATGGCTTTTCTTAAAGTAAAAGAAAGCCGCAAGGTCATTCAGTGAAGTTGTTGGGGAAAGGTTTGCAGTGAACGACGCACATTTTTCTTCCGTCTCTTTCAACTCGTCGTCTGGTGGCCGTGCCGTATTACCCGTCCTCATCCCCAATCTGTGCCTCAGTGTGAGAGGTTTTTTTTGTAAGAGGGTTGAAATTAGCCATTCAAATAATAGTGATTTGCATTCAAACCAAATAGCCACTTAGAGCGTAAATTGTGCCGAAATGACTGTAGAGGTAATGGGTACTGTAAATAGGCTGGAAAGGGGAAAAGTGCTCCAAAATGGTCTGACGTTTCATTATTTTAGCGAATGTTTATATACATGAGGGTTATTAAAGCCCACAATTCTTCCGGATGAAAAAAAGTAACAGTGCCTGGATGGGTAATGAGTTTATAATCACGGTCCTGAAAGTCAAAGTGTGTTATTTGCGTTTGGGTAAATTGAATTTTAACATCTTGGAAAGATGGAGGGGGGAAAAATCCTTTTTGGAAATACATTGTGATATTTGTTAACCTTTCAGCCACTCTTACATGCCTTGTGTAGATTCTGAGGTTGTTGTGAGCTCTATACATCTCCAAGGCGAAAGCATGTTTTCCAGAGTGCCTCATGTGGCTGTTTAATAGCCCTCGCTCAATTGTGTACTTATAAGAGCTTGCATGCAGAAGGACGCAGCCAGTTGTTAGTCTGCTTCCTTGTATAAAAGCAGCGTCTTTGACCAGCCATCTTGAGCAAGCAACAGCTGCTGACCTGCCGTAGATGGCGGTGAATATGTACAGAGTCAAATGATGGACTCTGGCAGTCCAGCAGCTTTTGTCCTCCGTGTTTACTCATCTGTGTAGATCATTGTATCACCAGAAAGAGCAGAGGGCTTTGGGGCTGAATGGCTTCATTGTTATCCGGCATTCACAGTCTGTGACGAATGGAAAGAGTAGGTGGTGGACAGTGCGCTCATATACACCATGGACACTGCTGAAGGGGTGCCTCGGTGTGACAGCTGTCATGTCTTTCAGGACTGTGGTAGTAAAATATTTACACGTTTCTGATCTAATCGGGACTCTCCTGGATGATGTACCAAGAAATATAAACATGTCAAATACAGTTTGTAGAGGATTTGTATTATTTGTATCACATATTGTTTTGATGTAAAAATTTCACAAATACCCACTTTAACATAAATGAAAGACATTAGCAGTGTAATATGCATAGAGGAGTGCAACATTTCAGATATATAGGGTGTTTTTAAAAAAAAAAATTTTTAAAAAAAGCCATATGGCCAAGCACAAGTCATCAGTATACACTGAATAATAATAATAATAATAATATTAATAATACAAAAGCAACAGCAACAACAATGAACTATAAATAGCAACAATGATAACTGTAACAATAATAATAAATAATTGTTGTCATTATTAACGCAACAATAATACAATATAGAAATACATAATAAAATAAAATAATACAGAAACAAAAGTTATGACAAGAACAGTAGTTGACAACAGCTATAGTAACAATAATAGTAATAGAAATATTAACGTTAATTACTGTATATTAACAGCAAAATCAATGACCGTACAACTATAACAAAAAAAAACACAATAGCAATAACAAAAACCATCTCTAACTATAACCACGAAATAATTATGCGCTGTAGTTTAATTTTGGGGGCTAAATAAGGCACTTCTTGAACTGTAATAAATTCATTTTAGTGAAAGGGTGGTTTGTAAGTGTAGCCTATGTTGCGTTTTGTGTTTCAGAGGATGCATCAGCAGACGAGGCCGAGCTCCTGCACACGTGGTTTAAACTCGTCCTGGAGAAGAACAAGCTGGTCAGATACGAATCGGAGCTCATGATCTTGTAAGAATTGGGTTGAGATCCGTGTCTGTGTGTGCGTATGTGTGTGGAGAATATTACAGTGAGCAGGAAACTGAGTGCTGAGATTAAATTGAATACTTATTGAAATGTATGTGTCTTAAAAGCGATTTATTAGTATCTAGAAGGAAAACGTTTTTTTGTGTTCGTAAATTCTCTGTAGTTCAGTTTTGGAAGACCTCAAGCACCCGAATGTGTGTTTACATGCACACTAATAATCCAATCATTATCTCAGTAAAATCAAGTAATATCAAACAGCAATGAAATAAAACTGAAATGAATTTGAAAAAAATCAATGCATGATTTAAAACAATAAAAAGCTGTAAAAGACAAACTCTCAGATTAAAGGACGGGACAAAAACATAAGACCTGGCTCCCGAGTGGCACGGCAGAAAAGCGTTCACTGTATCATTGGAAGATTCCAGAGTTTGAACCCTAGACTCTCTCTCGCCTGTCAATCACAGGGGCACTAGCCAATCGCAGGCATGTGTGAGCTTATGTATGCAGAAGAGGGCAGATAGCGCTCTCCTCCGAGTGTGTTACGCTGCTCTGTGATGCAGAATGCTCCCGGTTGGTGGTAGTTGCGTGATAAGGGAGGACTTGCTGATGGTTGGGAATTGGCAGCTGTCCAAATTGGGGAGAAGTGTCTGGGTGTCTGAAAATTGGGGTTTGAGTCTGAGGATGGCATCTAATGCATGAACGTGTCTGTGCTGCAGTGCTCAGGAGCTGGAGCTGGAGGACAGACAGAGTCAGCTACAGCAGGATCTCAGGCAAAGGATGGCCGCTGAAGGTGAGGGCAACCTTATCACTTAGTTCTGCGCTTTCCACCGCGTTTCAGTATTTACCCGGCAAAAGTGGTTCAGCTCGAGCAACACAGTGCTGCTGGTCGAGAACCAGAGGCATGGTGTTACTGTGTGCTATCGCTTCATCACCATGACAACTCACATTTAGTTCTTATAAACATAGTGATAGTGATAGAGTACATACTCTAGGAATAAGAATAATGATAAATATACTAATTAGACAACAGTTAGTTCGATCCACTAAATTTGATTGGAAAAGCGACATTCCAAGAGTGCCGATATTTAGTATAACTGGTACATTTCAGTGTGCATCACTCCGCTTGTCTGGTTTTGCTACATAAAATTTCCGATTCTCGGAATAGTTCATTCCACTGAAACGGTTACTACAGTCACAACCAGTAAGTCAGTCTGTGTGTTGGCATGGCAACACGCAACGCTCTGTCCAGCTGTGGGAACTATCTTTGGGAACTGTTTTCGTTGACGGAGCAAAAATAAACAAAACATTTGGCCATAGTGTGTCTGAAATGTCAGTTACTCTATATTAATTTCTTATTTATTGAACTGTTGTGTAAAAGAAATATCACATCGGCAGTCATGCTGTTGTACTGAATATCAGCATGGCCGCGATTACCTGCAGCCTCGTGCCTACAGCCGAATCACAGCCGTGCCGATATTCAGTACAAAAAGTGCGATGTTGCTTAAAAACCCTGCAGCTCCTGTTACCAAAAACCAAATAATACTGTGATTAACAAAAAGTCTGTTTATTGTGTAAATGAATACACAATATCTTCTATTTCTGATGATCTGATAAGAATATTTTTTTATCTGCCTTTGGGTCAGAATGAAAGACGACTCAAAGAAGCACAGCTTTATGGGAAACCCTAAAAAATCTCTCAAATATTAGCCAGTAAAGCAACTGAAGAGAGCTGCTTATCCGGTAGATAATCTACAGTGTACTAGAGATTATCCACTACACTGAATCAGGAGTGTAATGGATAACCTACAGCATGCTCTCACACTTCCCTAAGTAGTGCACTTTATAATAAAGCTATAAGCTACAGCTAGTTTTGTGGGGGGTGGGGGGGTGAACCCTGTCGTTGCTTGTCGGGGCATAAACTTGCTTGAATGCAGTGAGGTATAAAAGTCACTCTGCGCCTGTTTTGCTGTGCAGACTGTAAGAAGAGCGCGGCGGAGCTGGCGGAGGAACAGGCCCTGCTGGACGAGGTGATGAAGGTGGTGGAGGAAAGAGATCGACTGGTGAGCCTGTTCGAGGAACAGCGGCTGCAGGAGAAAGCCGAGGACCGCGACCTCGAGAGCCTCATCCTCTCCAAGGGCTACCAGTTTCACTGGGCGTGATCGAGAGAGCGAGATGGAGAGAGAGAGAGAGGTGTAGGTAGAAAGAACTGACTGAGTGCTGATTTTAGGATGAAGATGAACACGCCCATCTTGGCTAAGAAGGGAAATATTCTAGCACTCGTGAAAGTTTTAGATATGTAAAGATGACCCTTTTGTTTCTTAATCTTAAACTGCACACAGATCCTAGATCTGCATTTACGCTAACATGTGGAGTGAAGAAGTTTCTGACTCCAATACAGCCGCATGCTGTAGACATTTTACGTTTCCTGCTATTTCCGACTGAGCACTGACTGAAATAATCTCATTTCACATTACATCTTGCAGCAAGATAAAGTCACTGGGCTTCCGAAACTCCAAATAAACGCCCTGCTGCCTCACCGCTGCTTCTTTTTAAATAAAAACTGACAAAGACGACGTGCCTCATCGTAAGCCGTAAACATCACTGATGAGTTGTATTTATTTACATTTGGCTTCATTTCCAGTGAGTGATAGCCTTAACACTTGCGTTAACACTTAAAAAAAAAAAAAAAAAAATACATGTAACACTAACACACTACAACTGCCTACTACTGTGTTGATGAATAACTGTAGTCACGAGGGTGCATTGATACTGTACGTAACATTGATGCTCTGATTTGTATGTGTCCGTCAACCTGAATGTAAAGTTTAACAGTTGTACATGTTTCAAGTTAATGACATTATTGCCCTGTTCTGTTGTTGACCAACGTTTAACTCACGTCCTTTAATCTGTTCTGTATTTAATTTATGATTGAAACACAGCCGAATGAGGCACGGATTGATTTAATTTAATAAAGACAGCAAACACTGTTTGCTGATGATGTTTTAAAGGTGTGTAGATTTTTATATTTTATAATCGATTAAATATGTAAGGAATAAAACCTGAAAGGCTTGCTGTTATAGGAAAATAATCAACAACGGCATGGTGTGATGCGGCTCGACATCAAGTGGAGTTCCTGTTACCACCATGAAGTTATTATTTTCCTATATTCCCGAGTCTATCCGGGGAACACTGGGTGTGAGGTGGGAATACATCCTGGATGAAACCCCAATTTACACTCATTCACAGCTAGTGTTAGTCCACCTACTTGCATGTTTTTAGGAGATGGGAGGAAACCGGAGAACCTGGAAGAACCCCACACGGACAACAGGAGAACACGTGAAACTCCACACAGACTGTAGCCTGAGCTCAGGATTGAACCGGGGAGCCTACACACTGCGACATTGTGTTGCCCCGATGCTAACTATTCATTTATTTATTAATCAAAGAAAGACACGTTGTACATGCTATCAGTTTATAGTTAGATATTTCACAACTTTAAAATCTATGAAGTTATTTCCTGTTCTCACTTCTGTTACAGCAGCTATAAACAATTTATCCCTCACCAGCCTCTGTTTTTCTCTCTCTTGAAGTTAAGAAGACAAAAAAATATATACAGAGAAACCGTAAAATGTAACGTCCTCTCTTCCAAGCACATTTACATGTATGAAAAGTTGCAGCTTTCCTCTGACTGTTGCAAAGCGCTGACACTGGAGACTCCTTCCATAAATGCTAATTTAACATCTCCTCACAGAAAACTTCACCATATCAACAATACACATCCCTGTGAATGAGCTGGTACTATAGGAACAATGACGCATTGAAACGAGTGCATTAGTATAAACCTGTTGTGTGTCTTGCAGCTGGAACTACTGTCAGAGCTGCTGTTGGAGAAATTAATTAACAGCTTCTGACCAATTCGCGAATTCAACAGTGCTGTGGTGTAAGCTATAGTGAGCTGACAGTAAATGGGTGTCACTCGAAAATTTATCAGTTATTAATTTAACACAGTTAAGTTACAGTGCTGATGGATTGCAGTGTTAAAAATTGAGTTTTTACATGTTGTGTTAAAATCTCACTTTTTTTTCATCATAACTGCAAGTGAAGCAAAATACTGCCTGACATTAAAACCATATTTTAAAGACCTTACTCTGAGCAAGTGTCACTGCTGATAGAAGTTAGAATGAAAGCAGATTCGGAATCACATGGACGTGTGTATATGAACACCATCAGCGTCTGTGTGTTTGATGAAACAAGGTGGCTGTGTACAAGAGTAAGTAAATGAAACCCACTGTAAATGATGGCGGTGGATCACTGATGCTTTGGGGCTCTTGTGAAAAATTGACGGTGTAGTAAATTCAGCAATGTAGTCGAATATTTTAGCTCAAAAACCAGGTTGCCTCTGCCAGGAGGTTATGATTTGGCCTGTAGATTAACTGTTTTTCAAGATAATTATACAGTAATTATTGTAGGACATAAAATAAGTGTTTTATTTATATATATATATATATATATAAGCCATCTCGGTCTGAATTTGAACGCTACTGAATCAAAGAGCAATGCCCAAACCTAAAAATGTACAGGAGCTTGAAATGTTTCACATGGAAGAGGATCGAAGCTCAGCAAATCAACTTTGTTGAAGGGTGTGCCAATACTTTTGAACACAGGTTTTGTTGGTGGTGAGGTGCCAATACTTTTGAGACAAGCGTTTTGGAGAGAAGTCGTACTACTACTTGTGTTACAATAAAACTATACAGCATCCTCATAAACAGATGAATGAAGTAATGAATAAAAACTGGATATTTTGTACGTTCTGCCGTAAATTCCGCCGTAAAGCAGGACGACTCGAACCGTGACCATTTTTTTAAACGTCCAACGTTTTCAGTGTAACAGCGGCGCTGTATGGAGACGCCAATTCCCGCGAGAACAGATTTCTATGAAACACTGCATTCGGGAGCGCGAGTCGGACTTTGGAAAAGTGGGCGGTGCAAAAAAAAAATGAACAAGAAGGACGAAACCATTGTGAAGAGTTTGAGGGGGGAGGAGGGAGACAGGGAGAATCCATTTTTCCGAGGGCAGGGCTAAATATCTGGAATTCCATTTCCGTTCCAGGGATTTTTCACAAATCCTACAGGAGGGACTAGAGGAATTGAATTCTTTTTTATTTATAAGTGAGTTTTCTTTTTTTGTTGTTTTTAAGAGACACTGTTGAATGATGGCGTCCTCTCCGCAGAAGTCTCCGTCCTCTCCCACTCCGCTGTCTCCGAGCTCCAGGAAGAAAGATGAAACTTTTCTCGGGAAACTCGGAGGAACTTTGGTCAGAAGGAAAAAGGCGAAAGAAGGTAAAAGTGTGAACCGTAAGACATGTACAGCTCTGTTATAACAGCCACGCTGCAGTCCCACCCAGAGTTTCAGAAGCTCTTTAACTGAAGTGGAGTTTACAGTTTGGTGTTTAATGAGGGGCGTCTCAGAAACACTGCAGCACCGCGAGCTGAAACATGTTCCTGCGCCTCCCTGGCGCTTTATCTGCAGTTAATACCGCAGGAGAAATAAAGAGACAAAATGACCGCATTTACAGACAAGATCAACACAAACAAATCAACACATGGGATTGAAATGTAAAAAAGTGAAACAGAAAACTATAAAGCAGTTTTCTTATTACTACCAACAACTATAATAACATTATTATTATTATTATTATTATTATTATTATTATTATTAAAATAAGATAAACCTGACACGTAAGAGCAACTAGTTCATGTAATAAGTGGATGGATGGATGGATGGATGGATGGATGGAAGAATGGATGGATGGATGGAAAAACAGACAAATGAACATGGATGGATGGAAGAACGAATGGATGGATGGATGAACGGATGGTTGGATGGATGGAAAAACAGACAAATGAACAGATGGATGGATGGATGGATGGACAGATGGACAGGCAATAGATAGATAGATTCTTTATTGTCATTGCACAAAGTACAAGGAAATTGAGTATCCCTCTTAATGGTGCAGAAGAATAAAATAAAAGGAGTAAGAGAGAACAAATATAAAAGGATATAAATATTAACATAAATGATCAGATCTGTTCAGTAAAGATAGTAAAGCAGCTGAGATGTTGCACTTAACATATTGCACATTTGAACAGTGTGATCCGGTACGATTTATACATTTTAAATATAACGCGAGAAATTAAAATTAAAATAAAACTAAGCTTTTGCACATTCGTTTGTTGAATTGCTATTTTGTCTTATGTACAAGTTTTGCAGTTGGGGATACATAAATATGAAGTAAGAGTAATGGAAAGATGGGTGGAGGGATAGACAGACAGATAGATGATGGATGGATGGGCAGACAGTTGGATAGAGCACTGGATGGGTAGGTGGATGGATGGATGGATGTGTGGACGAATGGGCAAATGCATGTATTGATGAACAGACAAATGGATGGCTGGATGGACAGACTGATGGATGGATGAAAGGATACATGACAACAGACATGACAGGCGAACAGATGTACGACTTTAACCATGACAGCTAAGAACAACTAAGATAGATAATTACATAGATGTACTTTGTAATTTAACACACACACACACGCGCGCGCAGCGTAAATGACACCAAGGCCAAACAAGTTACACAGTTTCCGTGACAACCAAAACACCAACATGCAGCGTGTTGAGAATCTCATCAGCACTCGTCACGTCGCCACCTCACAGCTCCAGCGTCCCGGGTCCATCCCGAGCTCGGGTTAGTGCAGCGTTTGACATGTTCTCCTCAGCGATGGACTAGCGTCCTGTTCAGGTGTATTCCTGCCTCACCCCCAGGAACCTGTGCGACCCTGACCAGGACAAAGAGCTTCCTGAAGATGAATGAATGAATGATTAAATATTGTGTATTTCACATTCAAGGGTGTGTTTTTGTCACTTGTATACTTCACAAGGCAAACTGTTGATCACGATGCACAGTGAGTTTGTTGTAATGGCAGGGAAATGAAGCCGGGGTGCCAATACTTTAAACTTAGCGCGAACTATTAGATGATGTTAAAGATACAACAAAATTAGATTCACTGTTGAATATCAAACAGCGTTCTATAAGACAGGCAGTGCACTACTTAGTGTTACTTTACACCCTATGTAGTGAGCAAGCGCGGTTTATAGGAAGCCATATTGTAGTTTTTGTGTTGTTTATCGTGTTACTGTAATTACACTGTTAACTCAGAAGTTGTTGATTTTCTTCTTGTGAGATTTTGTCATCGCTCAGGTTCACGCACATTCATGAGGAGTGTAAGCAGTGTGTATAGTGTTGGGAGTGTGTAGCGTAACCATGTAGGGTAATGCTGAGTGTGCTGTACAGGCCGTGTGGATGATTCAGAGCTCAGGCTTTATAGAGAACACAAGCACAGCTGTAAATTCACACCTCTCTCATTTACAGCCTTCAGGAAATGTCACTTCTCAGGTTAAAGCGCTTACGCTGTCGCCGCTGGAACATTTTTGGTTAATCAAGAAACGTGTGCACAAAGAATCTGAAGAATCTAGTACTGGCTTAGGAGGAACTCTTTTAATAAATGAGTGGTATAGAGCGTAATATTAAGACTCCTCTTTTTTTTGCCCTGTGTTTCAGGGCGTAATCGGAGTTGTGGGAGTTTGTGGTGCTCCATGGGATTCTCTTGGCTTTGAGAACGTGTTGAACCGTCCACACACCAGAGATAGCGCTATACTGGGTGTCTGAAAAGTCAGGAACCAATGAGAGTAAAACTACACTTAATTTTGTATTTATTATTTCCAACACATGCTTTACACGTTCACCCTTACGCATTTCCTCAGCCGCTGTATCACGTGTTTGTTTTTTTAAGAATAATATTTAACTGCTCCATACAGGGGATGTCTTATTATAATAAGGTCATGTTGCTGCTCGAGTTGTCGTCATGACGACAGAATGACCCCCTTCCCCGGTGCCCTTGATATCATCGGTACCTGGTTTTGAACCAGCAGCGTTTTGGCGCTGGTATTGGGATGGATAGATGGAAGAAGACTGGATTAATTTCAGTACATCATTAGGGCAAGTAGGGTCCCTGGAGGACTAGTGGTCAGGTCTCGGCGCTCTCAACGCCTCGGCTCGGGTTCGATTCCCGGCCAGGGAACAGTACACGACAGTGCACTTTCAGGTCCCAGGTTCCAGGTGCCGGTCCCAAGCCCCGACAAATTTGGGGAGGGTTGCGTCAGGAAGGGCATCCGACATAAAAACCGTCCCAAATCAAATATGTGGACCAATGATCCGCTGTAGCGACCCCTAACGGGAGCAGCCAAAAGAGGAACATCATCATCATCATCATCATTAGGGCAAGTGTTAAAGAATTTTAATCATTTAATAATTTGTAATAATACTGTGGGCGTTATGTACTGAACATATGGCCAGGTTGGATTGTGTAGTAAAACGTGTGTGTGTGTGTGCACGCACTCATTTACATTTGGCAGCGACTTACAGTTATCTCATTTCTACAACTGAGCAGTTGAGGGTTAAGGGCCTTGCTGAAGGGCCCAGCGGTGGCAGCTTGGTGGTGCTGGGATTTGAACTCTCAACCTTCAGAAGTCCAACGTCTTAACCACTGAGCTACTCATGTGCTGATGATGAGATGTGCTGTATGTTGAGTAATGTTTACAGGTGATTCATCATGGAGTCTATCAGAGCCTGTAAACCTAATCATCAGGCTGTCTCGGTGTACTCTGACACACGGCTGACGATGACCAATGAGTCGGAGAGCGAGAGAGAATTAGCGTTTCTCTCATTTAACTAGACAAAAAAATCGCACGGATGACCCCTTCTGTGACTTACTAGTTCTATAGAAATAATCGAAACCCAGATTTAAACTTCATTCCTGCATAATCCGGACTGGCAGTGGAATATGTGTATGACTGGCAACGTCCTGTCCTTTCTCACACACACACACACACACACACACGCGTGTCGATGATTTCCCCGTCTCCCTCAGGAGGCAGCAGCTGAGCATCTGTGTGTGTGTGTGTGTGTGTGTGTGTGTGTGTGTGTGTGAGAGAGAGAGAGAGTGAACTTTGTATTGATGGTGTTGATTGCGAGGATCGTGAGGATGTTGTGCTCACCGGGTGGGGTTTTTGCGATCCAGCACAGGATGTTCCCTCTGTAGGCATCACTGTCGAAGGAGGCGTGTGCAGTGATGCATGCTGGGTAGTGGCAGGGGTGAAAGGCTGACAGTGTTATTGGCAGGAGGCTGCTGTTAACACCGGGCTTAAAATAGTGACATTAATAAAGCCGAGAGCTGCTTTCTGTCAAGTAACGAGCGTGGCTCATTTAGTGTAGATGCATGAGAAGAGCGCTGCATTTTTAATATAAAATCCACCATTTTACTGTGAGTTACGTACAGACAGGTGCAGGCTAAATGACATTTTAATACCATAATTGTCTAAGCTTAGAACAATCTAATAATATTATCAGTACATGTCTCATCAGATCTTATATAAGAACTCACATAATGGTACGTGACAACAAAACAAAAAAACTTTCACAAAAAAAAACCATTCACGTGCCGTTCACATTGTTTATATAAACAGGTCATTTGAATCTAGGTTTAATCCTGAAATCTGACCAAAATATGTTTTATTTATACTTTATATTTGTTTATTGTTAGTTTTAGATGACGTAAGATGACAGCGATTTATGCTAGGTCTAGCTAGCTAGTATTATTTCTTTTTTCTAGTGGATAAAAACATTTTATCACATAATAACTGTACAGTCACTGTAAAAAAAAATTGATACTATTACTGAACATGTAAACAGTATATACAGGATCTCTCCTCAGTTACGAAGCGTTAGCATCATGTGTAATGCTTCCTCACTTCCTGTCATGCCCTGTGCACCTGAAAGCATCCTTTCTTAATTATTTGTCTTATATAATTTTTGAAGATGACTGGGTAAAAAGTTCGTCTTGTTTTATACATTGAGGGAAATGTAACATTTTGTCATTAGTTTTGAGAGGAAGGGTGAGTTATTACGCTAACATTTGTTGGTCTTAGTTTTCGTCAAGAAAATTAACACTGGTTGTTTCTGGATAATTTCCCGTCTGCTTGTGTGTCCTGTAGTGTCAGAGCTGCAGGAGGAAGGCATGAACGCCATAAACCTGCCTCTGAGTCCCACACCGTACGAGCTGCATCCGGAGGACACCATGCTGGGTACGTCACCGCACCCTCTACGCACACACACGCACGCACACACACACGCACACACACACACACACGATGTCTCCAGCCCAGTCTCACATTCTGCACATTTTTGTGTTTTATCCTGCTCTTACACACCTCATCCAGCTCATAGCTGGGTCCAGCGGCAGTTCTAGGAGTTTCACTCAAATAATAAATATTACACCACAGTGCTGTTGAATTCTTGATTCTGATTGGTCAAAAAGTGTGGATTGACTTCCTGTAACAGCAGGTCTGACAGTAGTTCTGCATTTCAAATCACGTTTATATTAATGTACTCGTTGTAATACGTTATCGTTTCTATAGTAACAGGGAGTTGTATAGCGGACACGCCACATAATCTAAGACTAATAATGAATGGAATAAAAGGCCATGCTGTTATTTAACAAAGAAAAATGTTATGGTTGATATGGTGACGTTTTCAGTAAGGAGATGTTTATTTAACATGTATGGAAGGAGTCTCCAGTGTCAGCGCTTTGTAACTGTTAGTAAGTTTTCCTAACAGGAAAGTCTTCAGGACAGAGTAGTTTACATTTTGCGGTTTCTCAGTAACATGACAACAGGGCTGTGCAATATGGCGATACATACGGTAGAAAAAAACGAATCTCTTGGTTGTCTACGTTTATATCGCCAGTGTCGCAAAAGCCACTTTTCGGCAGCTGAGTTACCACACTAAGGTCGGCGTTAGGAGCTAACACAGCCATGAACAGATTACGCATGTGTCATTCTTTAATTAATAACAATTGGAATTGACAAATTGCTGTAGTATAAGAGGAATAAAACATTTCAAGATGTGCTGTTATTAGAAAATACTTTTATTAGAAAATGCCACTTCGGGGTGAACACAGGAACTCCGCTTCGCACAGGGCCGCATCAGATCACCCTGTCACTGATTATTTTCAACATATAACAACATATTTCCTGTAGAAGTGCTTTGTTCCTTACGCAGACTACATGATCGTGACTTAAAGCAAATTTATACACGGTTATAGATGGGTTGTCTGGAGATTTGATTATTAATCAAACTAGAACAAGCTAAAAATTACTGGATAGAAATATTATGAATTAGTAAAAAAAAAAAAAAAAGATTATTGCAATAAATTGTGAATTAAGGCATGAAAATACCATCACTTCTGTTATTCTATCACATTATCGTATACCACATATACAGTATTAAATATCAAAACGAGCACTTTTATTTGAAAAGTAGTATAAGCCGGGGCTCCCGAGTGCACCACAGAAAAGCGTTCAGGAAATCGTGAGTTCGGAACGAGCCCGTGGCTGCGAGTTCAAGAGAGCAAAACTGGTGGTGCCCTCTGGGTGGGAGGGGCATACTCTCTCCCCCCCGTCAATCACAGTGAAAGTAGCCAGTCCTGGGCATCTGTGAGCTCGTGTATGTGGAAGAGGGCGGATAGCTCTTTCCTCCAGGTGTGTTACACTGCCCTGTGATGCAGCATGAGCAGCAGTTCGAAAAAGAGGCAGTTGGCTGGCTTCACGTGTCTCAGAGGAAGCATGTGTTAGCCTTCACCTTCCAAGGTTGGTAGCTGTTGTGTGACAGGGGAGAGATGGCTGGTGGGTGGGAATTTACCAAGACTATATAAGGGAGAGAATGTAAAGTAGTAGCAGGAGGCCCAGGGAATCAGCTTCCTTGTGGTCCATCCCTGGCTTGTTCAGGTGATTGAGAGTAACACAAGTATACAGTGCATGCGTTCTTGCATTGCATCTTTTACATGCTTTATCCAACTTTCTTGTCTTTTCTCGTCAAACAGAGGAGAATGAGGTTCGCACCATGGTGGACCCCAACTCCAAGAACAACAGCAAACTACAGGAGCTGATGAAGGTGAGAATGAGGAGCAACCGTAAAGGTTCTCAGTCCTACAGGCCATCGAGCATCACTGTTTAACGATGATGTCTCTCACAGGTGCTCATCGACTGGATCAATGACGTGCTGGTCGGTGAGAGGATCATCGTTAAGGACCTGGCAGAGGATCTGTATGATGGACAAGTTCTGCAGAAGCTCTTTGGTGAGGATCCTTAGCACCTTAGAAGTGGACCACTGCAGTGGCGATCAGTTCATGTCCTTCAGATTAAAGGAAATGTAAATTTCAAGCCTTCTGCAGGCTGCCTCGTGAAGTACGGTTGTAATGAAACACTGAAGAGCTCTCCTCTCACAACCGAACGCCGTGACGACTTCTTCGTGAGCCTATTAGCAGAAAAGGGAAGAGCTGACCAGAATTTCACGACCAGAAAATATAAACGGAAGAAATTAGCCAAGTCTATTGTATGACACTATTGCAAGTCGTGTCTTTTTCAAATATATATTTTAAAAGATAAGATAATTACAGGTCTGGAAACATCTTTAAACATTACATACTGCATCTTTAAACCTAAACGGTCCCCGTACACTAGACGTCCTTGTGTTTTCTGTGCTCACACACACCCCGATCTAATTATCCAGTCATTATGAAGCTTTTAACGAGTGGCTCAAGTGTGTTTAAAAAAAAAAGGAAAAGAAGTAAAATACAGCAACTACATACCGTCAGCTCTAGAACTATTGGCACCCTCAGTAAAGATGAGTAACGTGGTCATGGAAAAATGTTATAATTAATTATCTTAATCTCACACTGAAGTAAATGTATTATTATAAACTATAATAAAACTATAATAAAAAAAACTTTTATAGATCATTTTCATACAGTAGCTCAATGTGATGTTCAGTAAAGTAGTAAAAAAAAAAAAATAATTAAAAAGTGATGTAATGAACAGGATAAAATAGATGATGAGAAAATAGAAAGTACAAAAATAAGCATAAGATCACAAATATTGAATAAAATTAAATATATAAAATTAGCAGAAAAAATAATATATGTTTAATATGTTAACATGGTATTGTGATAAGGTTTTGTTTTAGTTTTCTTTGAATAAATCTTCTTTAATTAAATATTCGATTTCTCTCATATTGGTAGTATAGTATAATTAAGCTAATTAACCACAAAGAGATTTTTATTCATAACTTTTTTTTTTTTAAACAAGGGTGCCAATAATTCTTCACAATCGCTCCCCCCCACCCCACTTTCTCATATCCATCTCTGTCTGTCCTCCTCGTCCTTCGCCGTGTGTATCTCGTCCTTCAGAGAAGCTGGAGGGAGAGAAGCTGAACGTGGCGGAGGTAACGCAGTCCGAGATCGCTCAGAAGCAGAAACTCCAGACGGTCCTCGAGCGCATCAACGAGGTTCTGAAAGTCTCCCCCAGAAACACCAAATGGAACGTCGACTGTAAGCTTGTGGAAATGTTCCGCACAAACGTGAAGATGATAGCTGTAGTACAGCGTGCTCAGAGCTAGCATACTGGGAGTGAGCTAGTTAACGTTCTTACGTTCTCTGTTCCTGTATTAGCTGTTCATGCTAAGAGCATGGTGGCCATCCTGCACCTCCTGGTGGCGCTGTCTCAGCACTTCAGAGCTCCAATCCGCCTCCCCGAGCACGTCTCCATCCAGGTGGTGGTGGTTCAGGTACGGAACCTCGAGTCAGTGTGGAATATTTCACCCTTTTTCATGTCCATTTACACTTATATTGCACTGTACTTCACCAAATCTAAGCCTGTAAGGATAATTTTATTGAACATTTATGGAAGGAGTCTCCAGTGTCAGCGTTTCCAGTTTCTTGGTAACACAACAAGCACGAAGCTGTGTTTTTGTTTTGGTGATTTTTTAATTTTTTTTATTTATTTATTTTTTTGTCTTTTTAAAGAAAAAAAGAGATGCTGGTTAGAGAACTGTTTATAGCTGCAATATCGTAAGCGATAACAGGAACTCACTTGTTTCCCAGACATTCCATGACATTAAACGTAACTATAAAGTGATCAAATATAACGTGTCATTCTTTAATAAATAAAAATTATTAGCGGTGGTAAATTACTTTGTCGTTTAGGAGAAACAAGTTAGTTCCTGTTATCGCTTACGATATAGCAGCTATAAACAGTTCTCTGTTGCAATATTGTGTATTATAACAGCATGTCCTTTTGTGTTATATTCCTTACTATAAATAATATCTAATCTAAAGGCTGCAATAAAAATAATAGACAAGGTCTTTGGTAGCTTTTTGTTGCAATTGCACAAAAAATCATGGCGTAAAGAAAAGCAACACGTTGTGTAGAAGAAACCCAAAAGCTCTGAGGGTCTCCGTAAAATAAGCATAGCTTTAAACCAGCGTGAAAAGAGGCAACGGCTTCGTGTGTGTGTTGGAGAAAACACTTGTGGCTGTGTGATGGGGCGAGAGAGTTAGCTGGGTTGGGAACTGGTCACGACTAATTTGTGAGAAAAATGGATGGGAGGAAAAATTGCTGTACAAAAAGGCGTTAAGATGTTATACGAAATCTTAAACCTCTTAGAGGATTTTTTATTTATTTATTTTTTTTTTTAACATTTTTTCCAGATGAAATACTTGAACAGTGTTTCAAATTGGACACTGTGCACTATATTACTAAACTATACACTGTCTGTGCTCCATCATAGACTATTTAGAGCCTGTGTTTTTGTAGAGTGATGAAGTTTTGAATCAAACACTCACAGTTTGCATGTCACGTCACATCGTCGAATCGCACCACAGGAACAGCCGCTTGGATTTTAAAAACATGTCCACACTAAACGTTTTACTTCTCATTTGTGCCTCTAGTTAGAGAGATGAAATCCGTGTCCTTTCACAGCTCCGCCCCTTCGAGCAGGATGTGACCTCTGAGCGCAAAAACTGCCCAATGATTCACACTTCGACACACTTCATTTCTCATCAGTTGTTGGAAATGATCTATACGTTGATAATGCACTTCTGAAATGAACACAATACTGTGTACAATACGACAAGTTTGAGACTGTTGATTCTAGAGTGTTCTATAACTTCAGTCTGTTTATTATTCGTTTTTAATGTTTACTTCTGCTTGAGCGACCGTGTGTCGGTCAGAGGGTGACGTATTTATGAGATGGTCCAGATGTTTCCTGTCTAACCTCAGTGTTTCATGCAGTAATGAGCATGTGTGTGTGGGTGTGTGTGTGTGTGTGTGTGTGTGTGTGTGTGTGTGTGTGTGTGTGTGTGTGTTTTTCCTGGCTATCAGAAACGGGAGGGAATCTTGCAGTCTCGTCAGGTTCAAGAGGAAATCACAGGCAACACTGAGTGAGTCTTTCAGCTTCTCTCCGTTTGTGTTATTGTGCCTTCGCTCATGTATAGTTCAATGCCATCTAAATCCCTGTGTGTGTGTGTGTGTGTGTGTGTGTGTGTAAGTAAGTGGGTGCTGGGACCAGTTTATACACACACTGATCAATACACTGTGAATGAGAGACTAAATTATGACTGATGAGTCAGTTACGCAGACACACACTCAGTCATGTTACATTAAATAAGGAATAAAACACTCGGGTTTGTTCTGTTATAGGAAAATAATCAACGGCGGGGCGGTGGGATGCGGCGCAGCGCACAGCGGAGTTGCTGTTACCACCCCACAAGTTGATTATTTTCCAATAACAGCACACCTTTTGTGTTTTTTACTCCTTTTATACCACAGCAGCTTGTGCTTAGAGAATGACGCATTATACTTTTTATCCATTTAGGGTTACATTTAATGTTGTGGAATGTCAAAGAATGGGAAAGAAGTTATTTCTGTTATCACTTGTATTATAGCAGCTATAAATATATTTTTTTCTCTCTATTGAAGTTGATAAGACAGAAACTACAGCTTCGTAGGTTACGGTTAGCCTTTTTGTGATTATTATTTTTTTTTTTTCCCCCCTTTCTTTCGCTTTCCTACAGGGCATTATCCGGCAGACACGGTATGTTTCACATGAACTTATTCATTTCAGTAATTTTTGCATCGTTAAATTTCTGTGAGTTCATCAAGTGGCACGATACCATTGTACCGACACTGAAATCTTGAGTATCAGTTGATATTATTTCCCATCTAATATTTTTTTTTTTTTAAAAACTACTAAGCTTTAAAGTTTCTTTTTTTTTTTTACCTGAAGCACTTCACAGGTAAAATCTTTCACACAAAAATCACTTCCTGTACAGTATAGATATAACGAAACTAGGATTGATTTGATCATATGTAAACATTTCCAGTTCCAAAAACACATTTCTTTTCCAAGTCCAATCTGTGACATTTGTTACAGGATATTTGCTATTTGATACCGAACATCGGATCTCTATATATTTCTTAAATAAATTGCGCTTTCTGTCTCTCCGCAGAGCGTGACGCATTCGACACCTTGTTCGATCACGCGCCTGACAAACTGAGCGTGGTGAAGAAGGTAAAGCACCACAGACGTGCGTTTTGCAATCCGATGCCCAGGAACGGATACTGATTTAACTGAATCTGTGCTGATCTCTGTGCAGACACTCATCACTTTCGTCAACAAACACCTGAACAAGCTGAACCTGGAGGTGGCCGAGCTGGACACACAGGTACTGAGCTCAGACTGCGCATACGTCTTCGCACACAGGGCTCGCTGTTTCAGCATTCACCATTTCACACTGAGCGCTACTGTACTGATTCAAACACTGATTCGTTCATCTAAGTGACTCTTTCAAAACAACTCGTTCATGAACAACATTGAGAATTGAGAACACTGCAGTTGCATTTGTCGTGTAATTAAATATTAGACTGTGATTATATGTTAATTATGGTGATGCTGTTCTGACATGTCTGTGATCTTTTTATCTTCATTAGTGACGTGTGTGTGTGTGTGTGTGTGTGTGTGTGTGTGTGTGTGTGTGTTCAGTTTGCAGACGGAGTGTACCTGGTGCTTCTGATGGGACTCCTGGAAGGATACTTCGTACCGCTCTACAACTTCTTCCTCACCCCTGAAAACTTTGAGCAAAAGGTATGAATTGATTTACATAAATTCAAGAGACCACATTTTTTAAATTGATTTTATAGAATTTTTGTAACACTTTTTTTTTTTTGTTTTTTTTTTTTTGCAAATGAGTTGGAAATATTCCACCAGCACTCTTTTTCGCCAGCCGCCATTTTGCAGAACAAACTAGAAATTACATCACTTGAATGTTGAAATGGAAATTAAGACTTTTGAATAGCCTTAATTAAGAAATTAAGACTATTCAGTTGATTCGGTTAGTTTAGAGGTAATGAGCCTCATTATCAAACTGGATACAAACAAATTTATTCATGATTCCTTTGCAGGAGCATTTACACACGAAATGTGGAATTCACCAAATTCCAGCTAATTAGGAAAAACAATCGTTTCCTACATGTCACGCCTGAGTTTGTGTAAATTTACATTTAAGAAGACTCACTAATGTGAACCTCAGCCGATCGGCTTCGAGTCGTATAATTTTCAGTGAGTTACTGCGATTTTATATGTAGATTACGCTGTCAAGTTTAAATTATTTATTTCAGTTGCACACAGATTTCCTGAAACTCGGGCATTTATATCAATGACATGAAAGAAAGCAATCTAAAAAAAAATCCATACATTATGGCAAATAAGACAAGCCATTCAATTAGGACATAAGTAATGGCACCTCATAAAAAGAGGAAGCGGTAGTGTGTGTCTGTATTAGCTGATGTGCTGCAGTGGCTGAGCTGCATTACTGGAAGATTTAGCACACGCTGTGTTTAGGAGCGCTCTTTCACCTTTCACTTGTCATTTCGTCATTGTCAGCTCTCTGTGAGCTTTGCCTTATATGGAGTCTTGTGGGCGTGGCTAAATGTAAATCAGCTGTGCTTTGCACCCATGCTTGGTAATTAACAACTGATCGGCATTTATTAAGATATCTATGTGAGTACGAAGAAAATCGGCATTAGTGAAACTTTTGTATATCTGGGGAGAATTTTTAGTTTGGTTGGACCTCTAAAAACATACATTTACATACAGATTTAATAAATGAGACCTAATGTTTGTTTTTATTGTTGGGGCTTTCTATTTTCATTTCAGTTATTATAAATCTTCTATTTTTTGCTGTTGTTGATTTTGATTAACCAGAACAACCGTGATCTTGTCACAGTATTTGGACTTTGTAGTTGTGTGTACAGAGCTCCTGCCTTGTACGCTGCACTGGGATCCTCAGGGCCGCTTACACACTGACAGTAAGAATAGATTAAGGAGCCTGTGTTTTAAATCCTGTGTATATTAAAGCATGATGACATGCAATGTTGAGGCTCTCTCAGGGGCACGGTGCTGTCGTAAGGCCCAGCCGAGTGGCAGCGTGTACGGATTCGGATCCAGCACACTGGGCCAAGTGGGCACTGAGCAGCAGGGCACGGCTGTAATCTGCCTCTGCACAGGAAATGGAAGAGTGACATGGAGATTAGCGTCCAGCTGGAGACGGAGAGAATGCGAGACAGCTGGAGTGCGCATTTTAAAGGACAAGTCGAGAGAAGAATACAACAGAAATAAACAAGCCCGCAGACACACACACACACAATTGCAGGAAAAAAAACACTCATTAATTCACCTTCACTGTCATGTCATGCTTGTGCCATGCACTAATTTTTACTGTCCACATTTAGGGCCTGCTGTGTTATATAATTAAGAGGGCATAGTGAGCGTTTGTGTGAGTTTGTGACACGAGGCTTGTTGTCACTTGACTCCGACTTGACCTGATTGGATGGAGGGTAAAAAAAAAATTTCTTTTACATCACAATGGATGTACTTATTGAATTTTACTTTAAAGATGGATTATAATATGGTGATACAGAATATTTTCATTGTTTAGTAAACATGGTTATGTAATTAATTGAAAAAGCACTTATGCATATTCTGAAACTTAGGGGACTTTTTAAAGGTTCAATAGATGATTTTTTTTTCATTGCACTGAGAAATCCTGTTTGGAAAACAGACTTCCGGTACGGAATGCTTGTTTGCGTTTGGATGCACCTACTGTCAGTCATTTTATAGACACTCTACGGGCCACCGTAGATCCAGGGCGGCGGGACTTGTATAAATGTCGTTAGAGACCTAATCCTAAAAAAAAAAAAAAAAAAAAAGGAGAAATCGTACCTAATGCACTTTTACGCAAAAGAATTTTTATCATCTTGGGGATGCAGTCAGTTTTATTACAGTGATCAGTAACAGTAGTGTGGAGAGCTTCACGTGTACAGACGGATGTGTGTAAATGCAGAAAGTCTGGTGTACGTGTGAGAAAGGAAGGTGTACGTTTGATTATCAGTGAGGGGTTTTACAGAGAAAATGAAGACGTCAAAACTATTATGAGGGAAAGCAAAAGTAGTTTTAAAAAAACTCATCGTGATCCTACAGAGAAGGGATGTCCAAAGTCCCGCCCCAGGACTTTGATAGATGGCCTGCCATACACATCACAGTTTGTCCTTTCACCTGTCGGTGGCAGCAGACGGTGTTAACACAGTTAGCTAGAGCCTTTTTTTCCCCCTTATGATTACACCTGCCAATTAATTTACTGAATGATATTGAGTCATGGCGAGAGAAGGGGCGATTTCAAAAGAGCTGGAAGTAAGAATGCTTTTTCATCGAGAGCTGTAGCAAATGCGTGTGCCTCATATGTCAAGAGGCTGTTGCGATAATTAAGTAATTTAGTGTCATGAGACATTATGAAACAAATCATGGGCATTGCAAATATATTCAGAGGATGAGAGGGCTCTGAAACAGTTGGAAGCTATCCTGACAGAAGCAACTTTTTTTTTTTTTTATCTGATTAAACCGGGTGCAGAACAATCACTAGAGCTGATAAGTGGTGATGGACAGCAGGTCTTGAATTCATAATATGGCCCTTAACTAAAGTTTTTTTTACAAAGACACTAATTTATTGTGTTATTATTTCGACGTGGTCTAATCTAGCACCCCTGCTAGGGGCTCTCTAGTGTCGTTGGAGTATGGAGCAGTCAGTCAACCTGTGAAGGGATCCAGTCTTTGTGTAAAGAATCTGCTCATACGTTTTCTCCCACTTCGTAGAGAACAGTCCTGAAGACTGGAAATGTGTTGTGATTTTGTTACAGCGCTGTTTCTCCATTCCAGGTCCATAACGTGTCCTTGGCCTTCGAGCTGATGCAGGACGGCGGCCTGGAGAGACCAAAACCCAGGACGGAGGGTAAATACAGGCCTCTCATTCAATCGTTCAAAATTCACAATTTAGTAACAAGAAGGATTAGACTTCTTGGTGGCGGATCTACTTGCTTGTTTTTGATTTAAATGTAAATTTTCAGTCTTTATGTTGTTGAGATCAGTCTACAGACAAATGTTAACCTCCTGGCAGAGGCAGCCACGTTTTGGGCTTAAATATCCTGGTACTTAGCAGAATTTCTGACGCCATCGCCATATTTTACAGTGGGTAAAATATAGAGGTTCTGGGGGAGAATGATTTCTGTTAATAGAAAAGTAAGTAGTTTCTCAAATTGTTTGACTAGATTTTTTTTTTTGCCCCTTCTTTAACAGGGTGCCAATAATTAAACTTTATTGCATTTATATTATATAAAACCAAGCCTTCAAATGTTGAGGTGAGTATTATTCTGCCTGCTTGGATTAGCCCTAGACTAATTCCATACTTTTTTGGCGTAAATATTTGATGGGTGATCGACTGATTATTTCTTGTATCTGGACGATACGGCGAGCCGATCACTGACACAAGACGCGAGCTGCTGTACACCGAAGGGAAATTAGTTTTTAAAAAAAAAAGTTTGAAATTAGTTTTTCCACAATATCTGTCACAGACCAAGAAAGCGTATTTGAGAAAGTTTGTAAAAACCAATATGGGGAAGCAAAGCAAAGAATCTGAACACCACTACAACCCTGATACGACGCTTAAGCATGCATCATGCACGTAGTATCAAAAGCTAGCAGAACTAGCGACGACGGATATAATAGCACAGCACTGACAATGAGCCACCTAAACCTGCAGATTGGACAGCGACAATCCAAAAGCGAGAGGAATCGAGACCGAAGTGGATTTTTTCTTGCGCTACATAACCAGCAGTTGTTCAGGATGTGGATTTCTGACGCTATGCCCTATGCGCTTCTCAGTCGAGGTTCATGCTCACGTCGTTCGCGCTCACGTAGGCCACCTCCTGAAAAGTCTGACTTGTAATGAAATAACACAGTGCACGGTGAAAGAGTTATCCTTTTTAGAAAACAAGCAGAAAACAAATAAAAAGGAACTACCAAACATTTTATTCTCTTACTTCTTCTTACACTTATACATCTACTCCTGTCTGTATAAACCCTGAAGCCCAGAGAAAGGATTTCATGGTATCCCTGATTTTTTTTTTTTTGTTGTTTTTGTTTTAAGTTATAAACTAGCTCCTGCGTATAATGTAATCATGGTTTTCTCCTCTCAGACATCGTGAACTGTGACCTGAAGTCGACTCTGCGTGTTCTCTACAACCTCTTCACCCGATACAGACACGTGGAGTGATGAGACACTCTGACGGACCTTTCAGTCTGCGGTTCAGTTCGGGAGAAATCAGCACTACGGGGATTTGTCGTGGCCGCACTCTGTTGTTGATTTTTGTTACAAGAGACCACTCTATATGGCGTGTGTGTCGGTGTGTGTGTCGGTGTGTGTGTCGGTGTGTGTGTCGGTGTGTGTGTCGGTGTGTGTGTGTACAGTGAGCTATCTAATAGCTATACGAACGCTGTGTTGCGTATAAAAGCTTTTTTTTTTTCCAGTGGGAGTTTGAACATGGACGATCCTGCAGCAGAATTCTCACACTGCTGTAGTGCTCACTTGCAGAATCTCTTGATCGTGCCCGGTTTCTTCTTCATTCCAAAGAATTATATAAGCAACAAAATATACATGAGCAGATTTTTCTATGTGGTTTAGACCAAACAGTGATGTGTAAGTTTCAGGACCTTTTTATAATTCCTTTAGTTCACACAGCTGACTGATTTGAAATAGCAATAATGAACCTTCATTCAAGCACCAGAGACTATTCAGATCGGGTGTGTTTGCTTTTATTTAGATAGATGTAGATATTTGTGCAGATACTTCATTTAAAGTCTTCATCAGACTGAGTACTGGGATAAACTTGATCAAATCTGACTGAATAAATAAACTTCAAATGAATTCACTACCAACACTGACTTTTTTTTTTGTTTATTTCATCCTCTTTTTTTCCCCCACGTGTATTCGTTTTCTCCAAGTGAGAAAGAATCCATGCAACTAGACCTACTGATCAAATTTGAACACATTTGCTACTGCAATTTTAACCAATTTTAACGCATTTGTTACTGCAATGTGTCGTTACACTGTTCACCTACCCATGCAATAATTCATAAAATCATGCAGATACAGGTTGAGAGTTTCAGTTAATGTTCACATTAAACATCAGAATTAGATTTTTTTTAAAAATTGTGATCTCAGTGCTTGTTTGTGTCAAATGGGCTGGTTTGAGTATTTGATCTCAAAATAAGTGTTGATCTCTAGAGTTTACGCAGAATGGTGTGAAAAATGCTACATCCCTGAACGGCAGTTCTGCAGGCGGAAACGCCTCGTTGATGAGAGAGGTCACAGGAGAGAACCAGCCTGGTTCAAGCTGACAGGAGCTCCATCAATCACTCTGTACAACCATGGTAAGTTGAAAAGCATATCAGAATGCACAGCAGGTTGATGAGTGACAACAGCAGAAGAGCACACTTGTCAGGTCACACTCCTGTCAGCCAACAGCAAGAATCTGAGGCTACAGTGAGCACAGACTCACCCAGACCTGGACAGTTGAAGACCGGTACACGTTGGGCCCCTTAATACCAGTGAAGTGTTGTTTGAATCAGATGTGATTTTAAATAATCTTCATGCAGTGGCACATTGAGAAATACAGTGAATGTTAATTCCATTACTTTGCCTGCGTGATTCATCGAAAACGATGAGCCGTTTTTGTGACTGAAGCCGTCATTACGTCCTGCATTGTGAATGCTGACATAATGAATGCATTGTGACATTTATTTTGATGCAATGCGTTCGTGCAAGTGATTCTGACAGACGGACACAATGTGAAATGTGAAATGTGCTAAAAGGACATCAGAACGATTAAAATGGCTTGGTTTTGCTATTTAAAAAGCTTTCTGTGGTTGACAGGATGGATCTGTGTTTCACCGAAATCTGTCAGAATCCATCTGATTTCGTTTGTGCTCTTTGAGCGTACAATGAAACACAGAGAGAGAACAGAAGTGGCCGGGATAAATATGTCGTGGCTCATTGTCTGCACTTGGTGTAAAAAAGACATTTCTGAAGGTTTTATTTTTGGCTAAACCGTTGCTGTGGTCTCTGAGTGGGTAAAGTTGTGCTCCAGGGACTGTAAGATTGCAGGTTCTAATCTCACGACTGTGAGGGTGACTCTCTGTCCCTTCTTGAGCAAGAGTTTTAACCCTCAACTGTGCTCAAAGTCCTCATTAGCTGAACACATTGGATATTGGATTGGATTTTGCCTTGAAATCAAGTGAACATCAGAAACAAAGTGGAAAATCATCTATAGCAGGGGTCTTCGATCTTGTCCTCAAAGGGCCGGTGTGGCGACAGGCCTTCATTCCAACCTGATTCCACTTGTTTAATCAGTTCATCTTGGTCTCCAATCAACTATCAAGTGTTCCTCCTTTCTTGAATGAAAGCCTACAGCCACACTGGCCCTTTGTGCATAAGTTTGAAGAACCCTGACCTATAACATTAAATACAGCCCCATTCTACACTAAAGACATATTTGGTATGATATGATTTCGATTTCGAAAGGGAATGATTCAATATTTGACGATATCACTAAAGTTGCTACAATACGATGAGAACTTTCGTAACGATATTTGATGATACCACTGAATCTGTTACGATACGACATGATTCCGTGTCATAAGTCAACGATTTGATATATGACAATACTACTGAATATGCCACAATAACGTTTTGATTTTTAAGACAACAATTCCATATAGGATATACCATACGATGTTGTTTCAATTCTTAAGGCAATGATTCGATATTTGACAATACCACTGAGTCTGCTACGATACGATATGATTTTGATTCTTAAGGCAATGATTCGATATTTGACAATAAAGGAAATGATCATCAGTTACGATCATGTAGCACGCTGTGTTTGTGTAACAGTAGTTCGTTTCTAGTTGTTGGACATACTTTTCCGCAAAAAAAAAACTACTCGTGAGCTTTGTTCACGCATGTGTTTACAGGCAACGTTTTTGTTCTCTGCAGTCATTTCAGGCCCCGTACTGCAAATCCTGGCTTGGTTTTATTCCTGTGAATACGAAACTGTTAAAGCACACTAACCTTTGTTGTTCTGTTCACACTTGCTAATGGTTTCTGTATTCTCGAGGCATGTTTTTTGTGCTTGTTTCTTCCCGTAATTACTGTTCACATACACGTCCTGATAAAGCCAGGTTCTTCTTCAAGGTTTTTCTCATTTGGCCGTCTGTTGCTTGGTTGCGTGCCTGCTCTTTGAGACGTGTGAACAGCATCCTGCAAATGGTTCATGCACCTCTGAGCGCCACATGGTGTGTATTCAGAGGGAAGCTGGGTTAACGAGTTAACAAGCTGGTTTGTTGCTCATTCTCTAGAGCCAGTTACACTGCAGATTAATTGCACACCTTCCGTCTCTGAAAGCAGCGCTATTGATTTTTCTGGGCTTTTCACATCACTCATCAGCATTCACAGACTTCATGCTGCTGATGGATACACACATCAGGGGTGTGTGATTGTGTGTCTCGCCATGCTACTGGAAGGAAATATGTGACTTATTAGCTGTAACAGCTAGGATGAGGCAGGATGGAGCGTTATCCTTATCCATGCATTATCCAGGATTTTCCTAGAAATCTAGTTAAGGTTCATGGCTGAGGTCGTGAATACGTTTTTTTTTTTTTTTTTTTTTTAACAAGTCCAGAAGGTATCGTGGCTCAGAATCACAGCCTTGCACGGGCAAGATTTTGTGAAAAAGATAAGAGTTGAAAATAAGGACATGAGGAATGAATACTGTACTAAATATACGCCCTTTTCTTCTCCACATCAAATCTACTCCATCAGCCAGGAAATGTTTGTTGCATGAAATTTGCATCTTATGTTTTGCTGCACTGGAGCTAACAAGTAAAGGAAGCTGAAAGCTACCAAGTACAAGTTGTATATCTAATCAAACACTCAAGTTGTTCATGTGGATTCTGACAACAAGAATGTCACAGAGCAAAACCAGTCATAGCTCCATCTTAAAGCAGATGGTGTGGTGTCAGCATCAGACTCAGACTCAGACTCAGGCTGGAGGTGGGGCTCAATTTAAAGAAGTGATTTTGGATGATGTGTTGGACATAGTTTCAGTTTCATCTTTTTTTATGAAGATGTTCCTCATAACAACAGCGCAAAACTGAAGAAGCAAACTTCAGACACCAAACAGCTACAGGAAGCCACAGCGCTGTTATATTCTTAAATCAGAAGGTGTTGATGAATTTTCTATAACAATAACAACACCACTAATTCCGTCTGTAACATAAATGACAGGTTTATATTCATTTGCGCCTCCTGATACGTTATTGGTTCTGTAGTAACAGCTAATATCCTGAGACTTTTTTGGTGGACACTTTATGTGATTGATCAAAGGGTAATAATAAACATTTTTAAAACATGCTGTTATTTAGCAAAGAAAAACGTTTGATCATTTATGACATGATGAAACATTCTGTTGGGAGAAGTTTCTTTATCATTTATGGAAGGAGTCTCCAGTGTCAGCACTTTAGAATGATCAGTAAGTTTCCCACCATGGATGGAGGACTTTTAGTTTTCTAGTTTCTCAGTAACATGACAAGCTGGGTGGTGATGGTGGTGGTGGTGGTTGTTGTTGTTGTTGTTGTTGTTGTTTTGCCTTATTAACTTCTCTCAAGAGAAATTTGTAGCTGCTATAATATAAGTGATAAGAGGAACTAACTTATTTTGGGGTTGATTCTTAATATTAAATGTAACAATAAACAAATAAGAAGTGTAATGTTTCATTCATTGTTAAAATGAAAATTGAAATTGTTGACAAATCATTGTGGTATAAGAGAATTAACACACTATGGGATGTGCTGTTATAGGAAAATAATCCACTTTAAAGCTCTGTTTTAACACTGATTTTCTTATAAACAGCATGGTCATTTGTGTTATTCTTTACATCAGGAATGTGGAACGCCAAACGAGGACTAGGCGGAATAACTGGGTGGATGTGATGAGTATAAAATAAGAATAGCACTCAGCTTTCTATGGAGTTTTATTCCTAACACTGACTCTTGTAACCCCTTAAACCCCGGCCTTATTAGGATACATTATTCAGTAGTGAAACTAACAACGTGTATATTTATCTATAGGTGGACCTGCTGGAGTTGAATTGATTCAAAAAAAGGAGTTTAGCCTTCAGCTAATCTTGCTTCTACATGCATTAGAGTCAGAAAAACCTCAAAACAAATAACTGTAATGGAATAATGTGAAATATAAGTGAATTCATGCTCTAGGAAATAAAAGCCTCCTTATGGGAGCGTATCAGTCAACGTTGCACTAAACCGGATTTCTGAATCCCAGCGGCTCGGCTGACAGTTACTTGAAAGCATTTTAATGCTGTGCATTGCTGTATCATCCTCGGTCATCCTATTTACTGCTCTCAGCCTCGGCCGCCTCTGACCACAGGGGGGCAATCATTCACGCACAGATCCTATTTGCCCTTTCGAAAAAAGATACCGAAAGCCCCCATTAACCGTAAATTCGCTGTTGTCCGAGAAGAATTAATTCCATCATATGGGAAAGTGAGGGATTATTGCCTACTCATACCAGTGTGTGTGTGTGTGTGTGTGTGTGTGTGTGTTCATGCAGTGGGAAACAACAGCATGCATGGTATATATGGTTACTCTACAAGACCTTGACCTTTGTCAGATGGGTAACACTACTCATCATAAGAATGACATACCCCTGTCATAAACATGTCATGGAGGATCATGCATCGCCATTAGAGTTCATGCCAGTCATGTGAATGTCCTGTTACCGTGGTAGCTGCTGTAGCACTTGATGTTATGACGTGCTCGTGTACTCTAGCTAGCATGCTTTATAACATACAGATCCGATACCTAGTTTATAAAAGTGCCATCTTAGGGGTGTGATGTTATTGGAAAATAATCAACGGTGGAGTCTGGCACGAAGCAGAGTTACGTTACGTAACAGCACATCCTAAAGTGATTTAGTCCTCTTGTACGTCAGCGATTACGAATTGCCACTGATTACGAATTTTAATTAATTAGAGAACGTCATTCTTTTCTTATACCTTTTAGTTACATTTAATGTTGTTGAAATTCCATGAAAGAAGTTACTTCCTGTTGTCAATTACACTATTTTTCCTCACCAGCTTCTCTCTGTGTGTTTTTTAAGAGTTGATATCACAAAGAAAATTACAGCTTGTCATGTTACTGAAAACTGGAAGGTGCAAACTCCTCTTAGAGAAAGAAAACCTGTGCATCATAGGGGCCTTTACTCAGAATTCTTTACAATGTTTATGAGAGGAACCAGGGCTCATGGTCTCTACAAGGCAAAGATGGTCATGTTCATTTGTTATCTAAACTACAAAAAGCTACGCAAAACTCCTGATGTTTTTGCATGTCCTGGTAATCATGCTGGTTTCTGATATTTTTATTCCATTCAGACTCACTAATTTGCTCTAGATCTAAAAAAAATAATAATAAACCTGTCAAATTCACCTTCAGGTGTAACTGTTCACAGGTTTTGTGTTGGGATAATAAAGTACGCAAGAATACACAAATATTTTTATTGTTTTCTCTTGAGCTGTGGTTGAGTCAAGTCCACTCAGATTATGTACTGACCAAAGTTACAAGGTGTGTCAGATAAATGTAGTGGAGTCAAAAGAATCTTTTAAAGATAGTGGAGTAAAAGTTCAAAGTCTTGAAATGGTTGAGTAAACAAGTGAAAATACCCCTAATATGTAATTTAATTTACAGTATTGAATTATGGGTAACCTCCATCTCTGTGTAGACCTGTTGATGGCCAAAAGTAGTGGTCTCCTGACCATCACACCCATACGTGGTTCTTCCCTAAACTGTTGGAAGTCTTTGTATTCTGTAGCATCACAGTTTCCCTTCACTGGAACTAAGAGGCCCAAACCAGTTCCAGCATGACGACGCCCCTGTGCACAAAGCGAGCTCCATGAAGACCATGGTGTGTGAAGGTTGCAGTGGAAGAACTCGAGTGTCCTGCACAGAGCCCTGACCTCAACCCCACTGGAAAACTGGACAAGTCAGTCACAGTTTGCAGACATTGTAAATTCGAGTTGAAGTACTTCGGGAATACGAGCAATCTCCATGCACCATGGTATTAAGACCGAGATATCTGGAGAAGCGAATGCGGTAGTTGCTAGTTCCAGTTCGGATATTGTCAAAGTGATGGAGCCCGTTAAGATTGCCGCTACTGTGATGTGTGAAGAAGAACAGCCAACCGTGTCTGTGATTGCGCCACTCCAGGCTAAATTAATGAAACATCTCGTAGCTTGTGACGATAACACGGACATGACTCGAGAAATGAAGTCTGTGACGAATGTGCTTTCATCTCGGCACACGAACATCTGCGACGCTCTGCTTGAAGGTGAGATGACACTCTTATTCTCCATATCAAAAGTCTAGCGAATCTGCAACAATCTTTGAATCCTTTTTTAATCATGCCTTTACTATATATTTAACACACAACAGCGTAAAAGTTGTTCACAGTTTGTGTTGTGACTTGGTAACACACTGGTAATTATCTATTTTTTTCTTAATTTACAAGCGTCTGCGTTGGATCCACGTTTCAACGAGCTGCCCTTCCTGGAAAATGAAGAAAAAGAATGTGTCTTTCTTAAACTGACTCTCGAGGCCTCAGACAGAGTAAGTATACATTTTTCATGAGCTGGCTAGGTAGCTGTATCATATAATTATTGTAATATGATGATCTATTTAATTACACTGGTTTATGTTAGTGTAATTGTAAGTTCGCGGTGTTTATAATCATTAAAAGACTTAACTGGTGTTGGTATTCTATCCATTTATTGTTATAGACTCAGATGGAAAAGCAGGATGACTTTGAAGAGGAGCTTCATCATCAGCTACAAATGAAGCAGCAAAAGGTGAGAATTTTAACCATTTTTTAAATGATTAATAAACAGTGTTTAGTTTCATTACAGTGTAAATTTATTGTAACACTAAAAAATTTGGATTGTCTTATATGTTAATTCAAAATGATGTACTCGATGAGGAAGAGATGCACACAAACTTTAGCATTTTGCATTCCATCAGTGTATTTATTTATCTTTTTTTTTTAGGTGAAAACATGTCCTGGAAAAAAAAAAGCTGAAAGCCATGGATTTGCTTTTTGGCAACACCTTTGAGCAGGTGCCAGAGACAAGGTCCACTAGAGAGGTCACCAGAGAAGAGGTGGTGAAATACAGATCCATGGCTCCTCTGCCACTGACTGAAAGTGCGATGGAGTGGTGGAAGCTCCATGAGACAGAAGTACCACTTCTTTCAAATCTGGCAAGAAGATATCTTTGCATTCCTGCTGCCAGTGTGGCCTCGGAAAGAGTTTTCAGCACTGCTGGTGACATAGTATCGTCTCAAAGAAGCACTTTACGGCCAGATCATGTTTTTGAAAAAAAATAAAAATAAAAACCTAAAATAGACATTCACTGTTCACTTCCATAATGCCACACATACCTCCCTGACCTACAAGCTGTTCTTACTGCATTATCGAAATCGGTATTCCTGCCAGTTATTATTGAGATTTGTTGTAGTCTTGAGCTGTTTTAAATGCACTTCTGTGAATTCCTGGCAGCTGAATTCCTGACAGTTGTTTTAATTGCACACTGTATTCCTGCTTGCCTATATGTTCAGGAAATTTAGGCAACGTTTACTTTTCCTGCAATAGAAACTTGGCGTAATTAACGGTTTAAAGTAGTTTGTCATTCTTTTTCTTGCTCAAGATACAGCTGAAGATAAGTACTGTGAATAACGCATTTTAAAAAGGTACTGAATTGAATCGCTGAATCGAATCGCTGTCAAGTGAATCGAATCGAATGGTTCCGAATTTTTCAAAAATCACTTCTGAATTGGATCGAAAACCAATGAATCGTGAATCAAATCAATTCACTGTAACCCCCATAGATTCACACCCCTAGTATGTGTGTGTGTGTGTGTGTGTATGTATATATGTGTGTGTGTGCGCGCATGTGTACATATGTGGTGTGTGTGTGTGTGTGTATATATATGTATGTGTATATATATATATAATGTATGTGTGTGTGCATGTGTACATATGTGGTGTGTGTGTGCGCATGTGTACATATGTGGTGTGTGTGTGTGAGTGTGTGAGTGTGTGTGATGACGGAGAGGTTGCTCTCTCTGAAGCTCCGCCTGCAGCCTCTCGGTGTCTCCGCGTTCACATCATTCCTGCTCTCATTCCGCACATACCTCACATCGCTGGAGATTCAGCTACTCTTTAGCACTGTTTACCTGCTGAAAGCCGCCTGTACTGAGGGGGAAACTCGTCCTCCGGCTTTTTTAGCTTCACTTCTGTCTATTAAAGCTTCAGCAAACAGGTCAAAAGCACAGATATTGATGTTTGTGAGGTTTTCGGGTAAGTGCTCTTCCACAAGTGCTTGTGTGGGCTACAGAAGTTAGATATCTCTGTACTGTAGCCTGCTGTTCCTATTCCTGCCTCAGCTGTTATTTTCACGACTTTCTCATGATTATTATTATTATTATTTTTTAGCTTTTCTCCAGTATTTACGTATATTTCTTTATTAGAAATCATATCTGACAGTGGGAACAGCCTCACTACACACACGCTTTGCTTGTCGTTTGTTTTGCCTGCACTTTTTTTTTTGTTTTTTTGGTTGTTATCCTAGCCTGAGACTTTCCTGTCACACCTCACCAGCTTTTAACTCCACACGGAGAAAATGAATGAAAACTTTGAGCTCGGATGGAGAGCAAACACTTGTGGTGTGTTTCTCAATCGACATTTTCTCTGACTTTCACAGAGCTGATGTAATGTGTGTGTGTTTTGTGCCTCTAGCTAGACTAATGTAACCTAAAGAGGACAGGACAGGACAGCAACATCACCTCACTGCACTTCTGGACATTTTCTGCGGTTTTTCTCAAACCGTCGACGTGAAAAACTGGATACAAAACACCCCTGAGGGAAGACAAACCTCCAAACGCCTTAATTTCTTCTTTCCTGTAAGTTTATTTTGGCTTATTTTTTTAATATAACCGAGACCGACTCCATTGTAGCTCATTTCTGCTGTTAATGTTACATGTATCCATCCATCCTTCCTTCCATCCTTCCATCCATCCATGATGGCGAAAGTGGTCTGTTTTTAACTCGGGGTTGTTATTATTGGTATAAAAGGTTGTCTAAAAGGATAAATTAGTGTCTGTACACACGGATATATGAATGTAATTGTTGTTTTTGTCGGCTACACGACGCTAGCTTGAACACACGCCACGGTGTCACCGGCTGCCTCAAACTCGCCGCCTGGTTCACTTCGAAACTTTCCCACAGGAACCACAAGAGTGTCTAAAACACCCTTTACATCATACATTTCACTATTTACAGCAATTAAACTACGAATACACGTAAAATAAACAAGTTTTGCTCCTTAAATGTGAATCTATAGGGACTAAAAGCGCAAAACGAAGCAGGAGAAGTTAGTTAGCAACAGCCGCTAGCCGGTAAACTGGAAAGGCGCTGAAATGCGGTTGTTGGTTAACTAGCTAGCTGTTTTTGCTGTTTTCTTTTACATTTTAATGCTTCAGGAATCTCAAATTATTACTGTCTGCTTATTTTTATTTTATATTTATAGCTTTTCCTTCAGTGTCTGGAAGGTTTGAGTGGGGTAGTGTAGGGAGAAAGTCCACGGTTGGGATTTTGTTAATCATTAATGCAGAGCTTTTGAAAGCTCCCTCAGTTACGTCATTTTTTTTTCTTACTGTGCTGTTGGTTTATCTTCATTTGACCATATTTTAATTTTTTCAAAAGCCTTAAAGTGTTAATCATAAATCATATATAGATATGTTCAAGGTTTTTAAAAAAAAAAAAAAAAAGTTTTAATTTATAACTATTAGCAGAATTTTCTGATCTCATAAATGAATTGCTGCTTTACTGTATTTCATAAAATGCTCAAAATGTTGCTGGTAGTTTATGTTTATATATATATATATATATATATATATATATATATATATATATATATATATATATATATAATCAGTATTTAGTGTGAGAAAGCTAAGGAAAGAGCATGCAGTTGTAATGGTTTCTATGTTGCTTTTGAGCTTTTGAATGATTATCAAGCCTTTTCAGATCATGTAGCAATAATAGGACAAAAATATTTTGAATCCAGAAATATGTAATAATGTCTGTGTCAGTATTTAGTATTTAACCCAGGCCCGTATAAAGCTCTCAACCTCAAACTAAATGCGTTTTTCACAATGTAAATGATTCACAGAGCACAAACTTTAGTAACAGAACAATAGAGGAAATACGCACCATGATCCCTCCACGGGACTCCCTGTGGGAGCAGGGGATTGTGGGAAACAGGGGAGGAAGGGAGGAAGGGAAAGGGGGCCTCATTGTTGCGCTTTGAGGGTCTGAATCGCTCCACAGCCGGCCCTATTCTCCTGCTGACATCTGGTTTAGTGTCGAACGCACCTGTAGGCTAAACGACGACGAAGTGTGTGTGCTCAGTGTGCTGTTCTCCGATCAGAGACTTGTTTGTTCTCTCTCTCTGTGTGTGTGTGTGTGTGTGTGTGTGTGTGTGTGTGTGTGGCACCCTGGCATATTGTCACGCCAGCAACAGGCGTCAGGAGTGCAGGTGCCAGATGGTGTGACTCGATGCTATCTGGTAATTTAGCTTATCAGTGCCATAATGGTTCATTTCTCTTTAACATCTCTGTGTGTGTGTGTGTGTGTGTGTGTGTGTGTGTGTGTGTGTGTGTAAAAGCGGAATGGTTCACTTTTGAAAGTCTAGGACGTGAGAGTGGTTTGGAAGTTACTAGAGCAGCCTGTATTATCTCAGCTCTTGTGATTGAAGGATCGCAGAAGGCGCAGTGTGTAAAATGTTTCCTGGAGTGTTCAGAGGTATAACAGGAAGACTCGTGACTTAGACAGACACACAGATTGCACGAGTGTGTGTTCAGCGGACAAACCGTAAACATTCACACTGTGTGTGTGTGTGTATATGTGTGTGTATATGTGTGTGTATATATATATATGTATCTGTATATGTATATTACACACACACACACAGATGTGCAAGATATGTTATTTAGCTAATAGCGTGTGTGTAAAACAGAGGAGTGTCACTTTAAACACACCCCTGAAAAACTGGTTTCACTGCTGTTTTTATTTAACACCTCCACAAAAAAAAGGAAAAGGAGGAAAAAAATGAAACCGTTTGTTCAAATAGGCTTTAACATTTATACTTTGTGAGTAACAGATAAATCTGTGTGCCCAAAGTTAATTATTTCCCTTTAACAGCACGTCCTAAAGAGTGTTGCTCCTCTCACACTGCCGCACTTATGATTTTTGAAATTAAAGAACGATACATCATGCGATTTTTCCATTTATGTTTGCATTTGATGTAGTGGTACATTCGTGAAATGAGTTAATCATTTCCTCACCAGCCTTTTTTTTTTTTAATCTCTCTCTCTCTCTCTCTCTCTGTCTTTCTCTCCCTCTCTCGCTCTTAAAGTTAATAAATACGTTAAAATGCAGCTCGTCATGTTACTTAGAAACCCAGAAGCGGAAACACTTTCCTGTGTTGAAAACACGTAAAGCTACAGCGCTGACACTGGAGACTCCTTACATTACATGTTAAAAAGTTCAGTCTCTTCATATATCAACAGTTACACACGTTTTTGAAAACCTTTTTCACGTGAAGTGTATCTTCAGAGCTGCCGTTATAGCGAATTAATCCACTCCTTCTGACCGATCTCCTCCTGCGCCTATTTTTTTTTTATTTATTTATTTTCTGTCAAGCAAAATCATCTCTAATCTCCTTTCTATTTGTGTTCAGAATCCAAGCAATCCAAGCAGCGTCTCTCACAGGCCTGACCCATTTGGCCTCGTTTCAGCGCTTACTGTTAAATGGATGTAGCGTTAAATGAGTCAGATTTGAGGTTCACACCACAGATGATTAAATATACGACCTGCATCAGATCAGATAAATCTACCCTGTTATTCTAATACTAAGAGTAATAATTGATGTGCACTAGTTGTGCAGCGCCTTGTCCACCCACACAACCTTTAGAGATAACATCAGTGTTCTTTAATATGTAGCAGGTTTAGCATCCGACTCTCTGAATATCACGTAGACATGAAGTAATAAAGTGTAATAATCAGTATTCAGATATTCCCTGCTCGTTCCCTTCCTGACCTGATCGACACGCTGGAGTCACATAGCATGATTGCATCAGCAGCAGCTGCTGTAGCTTTCATTGTATGCGGATTAAATGATTTTATATTGATCCTTATTTCCTGACCACTCACGCTCAGCCACGAGAGTGAAACGTCCTGCGCGTCACCGTAGCGACTGTGAAGCACTACCTGTGCTGTACTGTAAACACTCTACGATTTTAGAATAATAATGAAGACTTTCATACTATATAACCGTGCCCAAGAAAAGCGTCACTAGCATCAAGCGAGAAATATTTGAAATTCTTAACAGTATTGCTGGTGAAGCTTTGCACACTCTCGGCATCTTCTCAACCGGCTTCATGGGGGGTTTCATGAGGGGTTCCCTTGAGGGGTTCCCTTGAGGGGTTCCCTTGAGGGGTTTCCTTGAGGGGTTCCTTGAGGGGTTCCTTGAGGAGCTTCACTCAGGAGACTTTTCTGAAAGTTCTCAGCTCCTCGCCGCTTCTCCTCCGTTCTCTCTGCAGCACTTTAGTCAACGAAAGTTGCTTTTAAATGTGATGTCAAGTCAAATTTATTTATACGCGACTTAAATTCTAAATGAAAGCTGCTTGTGTGGAGAAATAATAAACTTTTTTTTTTTTTTTTCTTTTTTTGAAAAAATTACTTTTTATGAAATACAATTTTTATTTAAAAATCTGCATCAGATATCCGCTGAAAAAAAAAAACGATTTCAGTCCGATCCTATAACAAATGGAAACGATGTGTGGAATTGGATTAAGAAAAAAAAAAATATATATATATATATATTTTGTAATTGGCAATGTTTATATACAGTGTAAAGATTTTATGATTATATTATGTGTTAGGATTTGATTATATTTATTCTCTATACTATTATATTTGACATGGAAGTGAAAGAGTTTTAAAAAAAAGCTCTAAAAAAAAAAAAACATTTTACAAGTTCAGATATTCAGTACAAAGACATCTGCCATCCAGTCCGCTGAGGCTAATCCGAGTTTGTAATTGCGGGGGGAAAAAAAAAATACAGATGCTACCTGTGATATCTCTGAAAAAGACTTATTTAGAGACCACTTTTTCTTTTCTGATGCTGATTCTGATGCTGACTCTGATGCTGAAACCTCGTGTATGAGCCAGTACTCAGTAATGTTTTCTTTAAAAAAACTACTACGCTTTAAAAAGCGCCTAAGAAATACAGGAAAAACGCACAACCGCAGCTTTCACCAAAAAAAAAAAATCATATAATACATAAAAATAATAAAGTGTTAAGTATAAATATACTAAAAATCAGTTCTAAAAAAATACAGTCAAGTTCCAAGAAAAATCCACAAAACCAGTTGTTTCAATGAAACCTCCGGTTATGTGGCAAACATATCAAATATAATAAAGCATAGAGTATAAATATAATAACATCCTGACACATTTCTAACACACAACACGTTCAAGTCTCTTTATATGTACACATTTCCAGGTCAAAATAAAAATCTTTTACAAATCCATTTCGGGTCCAGCCGTAACAGGATTGGATATCCGATCCAGCATTTCTGACCCCCCCGGTTACACACTGATGGTTTTCTTACATTAATGTATCACAGTTTTATTTGACGTTTGTGCGAGTCGGCTAGCTGTGGGATGTCTGGAGGGCGTGCGGTTAAACGACGTGTCTTTACTGTTTGATGCTGAACTTCAGATGAAATCGGAATGAAAAAGTCCACCGGCCTTTAATACGCACACAGCAGCTTTAAAGCAACAGGTGCCCGGTGTGTGCGCCGCCGCCGCGGGGTTCGAGCCTTACTCGGGATTAGTGCCTATTTTGAAAGTTAAACAGAGATTAAAACTTGAGTCAACATCTAGAGGACGAGCCGTGGATGAGACGCGCACATGTTCCGTCGGAGAACAGAAATGATGTAGTGAGTGACTCATTAATTACACAATAGATATGACTGAGACACACGCACACACACACATACACATATGTACACACACACACGGCAGACGAGGCACAGAGCAGGGGGAGCGAGAGAGAAAATTCATATGTAATGAAATTTAGGCTGGCCGTTTGTCAGTGTGACAATAGCTCAGTGTGTGTGTGTGTGTGTGTGTGTGTGTGTGTGTGTGTGTGTGTGTGTGTGTGGCAGGGCCATGGGTGGCCGTCTTTGTTCACAGAGATCAGGAACAATAGTGTGCGCAGAGTGGCCCCGAGCTACAGGAGGCCCACGCCGTGCTCGCACTGACAAAGAGGCTGCAGCCTGACAACTACACACACACACACACACACACACACACACACACACACACACACACACACACACACACACTTAAAATGCATGGTTACACACACTACACACTTATAACTCAACACTAAACACACGCACATACTTAAAATGCATGGTCACACACTCATAACCCACCACTCTACACACACACTCTTACACTTCCAATGCATGGTTACACACACTACACACTTATAAGCCACCAATGCTCTCACACACACTATTTTACAATGCATGGTGAAACACACTACACACTCCTAACCCACCACTACACACACACACACGCGCGCGCACACACACACCGTTACAATGCATAGTTAGACACAATACACACTCATAACCCACCACTACAGACACACACACACACACAGTTACAGTGCATAGTTAGACACACTACACACAATCTTACTCGCAGTACATGGTTATAAAGTTCTGTGAGCGTGTCTCCAAATTCTGAAAATAATCTAAAAAGCCGTGGGAAATCTAAACAGACCACATAAAACTCACACAACATTAAAAACATCTATCGAGTGTTTCTCATGTTCTCTGTTTATCTAATAAATAAACTTCTGCATAATAAACGATTATTTCAGCGTTTGCATGCGTATCAGGAGCAGTGCTGCGCAGTAAAAGTAGCAAAGCTGACAGGACAGATTTGCTTCTCTGAGCCCGCGCTATATTTCGTGTCAGTTGGTGGAAGGTACAGTTGACATGGCGCTCAGCAGTCGGCTCTCTCGGAAAACTGACCTGAGCGAAACAGAAGATCTGGACAGGACTGCTCCTAACCTTTCCTGGATTCTTTAAATCGAATGTAAGTGAAGGAGCACTGCTGCCAGTCCTGACGATTCGACGATATCGAACACACTCAGCTGGATCCTTTCCTCCAGTTCCAGCTCACACACTTCTCCTCTGCATGCTCTAGATTAGTCGTAGCGTCCTCGTGTCTACTCTTCAGATTTTTTTATTGTTTTTTTTCATTCAGTTGAAGGAGGCTACAGAAATAAAGAGCTTATGGCTGGCCACTTTTCTCTTTCAGAGAGAGCTGTGCTCCATGCTCGATTCATTAAAGAACTGTACGTTGTACTTTTTTTTTTTATCTGTTTATAGTTACGTTTTACGTTGGCTAACGTCCGAGCTACATGTCGGTTCCTGTTATCACTTACATTATAGCAGCTATGCCTCACCAGCTTCCCTTTTTTTTTTATTTATTTATTTATTTATTTATTTTTTTAGGTAAGTTAATCAGATAAAAAAAAAAAAAACAGAGCCTATGTTACTGAGAAACCCGGAAAGCTAGTTCTACTTATCGCTTCTGTTACAGCATGTAAACCATCATCAATCATTGTGTGTTTGGTAAGAAAGAAAACACAAGAACGAGCCTCGCTCTATTATTGACGTGGAATCAGCTCCTTTTGCCGTGTTGCTGGTAGTGCGGCAGAGCTTTAGTAAATGAGAAACATTGTTTCTGAGTAACATGTAGCTTAGCTAACATCCAACACTGATCAAGAGTGTGAGACAGATTACGAGGAGCAGCGTGGATGAGAGAGAAAGACTGAAACAGAAAGGAGAGAGAGGAGGAGTGTATCTTAAAAAGAGACAGATGAAAGTAAAGATATTGAGAAGTGTGTGTGTGCGTGTGTGTTCCAGAGAAAGGGGACTGAAGCAGGACGAATGAGAGCGTGTGTGTGTGCGTGTGTGTGAACCCTGCGCTGTTCTTCGGACACTGACATCAGTGTTAGTCAGAGTTAACGTCAGGCAGAGGAGCGAGATTTAATGTCTTTCCTCTTGAAAGCCTTTTTTTTTTCTCTTTCTCTCCTCCTCAGCCGGAGGTCTGTTTCCAGCTAAAAGGAAAAACCTCTGAGCTCGAGTTTCAGCACGAATGTGTGTGTGTGTGTGTGTGTGGATGACTCAGTTCCCCAGACACAGTAAACCTCAGCCTCAGTGTTCCAGCTAACCGCCAGAGTAATCACACACTCAACGATTTCCTCTCAGAGCTCAACACAGCCGTGACACAGCCTTTGTGCTCGCAGCCCTTCACACACACACACACACACACACACACACAGACACACTTCATTCACAGCTCACGAATGGAGAGGCCAACACACACGCACCACACACCGCTAGGCTTTGTCGATGTGTATTTTTGAAATCTAGATCTATAGATCCTGTTTAATGTGAAAAGATAGAGTGTGAGTGTATAGTTTTAGTTTCGTTTCATAGAAATAAACAGAAGTTTATTATTCAGACGACTCTCAGTAAAATATCCACTCAGAAGAGAAATCCGGGTTTCTGTGAAGCCTCAGGCCTTAGACAGGAGGAAAAAATGCAAAAGCCGTGGACCACCAGCATCCAACCAATCAGGATGAGGAGGCATCTCAGGCGTGTCTGTCGGTCAGAAAGCTCCTCCTCCTGCACCATCGTTCAAACAGATTGACACGTTCAAACAGTTTGAGCAGCACATCAACAGACAAAATGTCAGCCATGTTGCTCCACAACATTTCAGAACAGAAAGCAGCTGAAGTTCACAGCTTCCTTCTCTGGACGTCTGTCTTTATTCGTCCGTTTGCTGAGAGACGGCTATGAGCAAGCCTCGACCACGCTGCTGCTCCGGACGTCACGTTTATTCGTACGCAGCGTCTCCTTCGCTTCCTGGAGGAGGAACTGTAAGACGGCGCAGGCGGAGCAGAACCCGCTTCAGATAATAGCTAACTCTGACTCGGCAAAACACGGCCACGGCGCTCGTGGGATACATCAGCTTCACAATAGAGCAGGGGAAATGGCTCTCCTCCGGGATCGTGTGTGTACAATGCCTAGGAAGTGCACTTTGTGTAGGGTCTCTGGCACCATATCACACCACACTCAGTGAAATGCAAGCGGCTGAACCGAGTCTCCAGGCACTTCGCTTGGGAAAGCTGGAACACGTCTGAAAGGAATAAAATGAGTGTTTTGGGTTAAGAGATGTAAGGAGTAGAAAGAAGAATGTGCGTTTTGATCCAAAAATGATATTACATTACATGCTAATTGTAATTCTTTATGAATTTAGGACATTATCTAAGAGCGCGTTCATTTTTTTTCCCCCTGCAACAGCAGTCAATTCGTGCAATAAAAGAGTCTCTGGCGGTCTTTAGTTGAGTGAAAACAGTATTATAACAGCATTGTTAACAGAGCTGATTCAGCAATTTAAGCCAGCATGGGCTTTGATACCAGAGCTGGACGATATGACGAGAGAAATCGATATTGTGATTTTTCTGAGAGATCATGAATTGCGATAACTTTTCCTGACATTTTAAAACTAAACTAAACTACAAACTCTGACTGGAAGCAGTTGACTTCATGTGAAAGATTTATACTGATTTTAAATCCAGATAGCGCAATAGAAAAGCAAAATTTGCTCTCTTGGTGGGATGCACAAACATCCTCTCTCCACTGTCGTTCACAGCAACACTAGCCAATCAGCGGCTTCGATGAGCTTATGTATGTGGAAGAGGGTGGATAGCACTTTACCGTAAGTGTGTTACCCTGTGACGCAGCATGAGCAGCAGTTCAAAAATGATGAGGTTGGCTGGCTTCACGTGTCTCAGAGGATGTACACGTCAGCCTTCACCCTCCCCGATTGCTAGCTGTTGTATGATAGCGGAGAGCTGGTGGTTGGAAAGGCTAAATTAGGGAGGAAAAAGAAATTGCAAAATGTATTATTATTATTATTATTATTATTATTATTATTATTATTAAATGTAAAAAAAAATTACATAACAAACTACCTCGAAGCAGCTGAGGTGATGTTAAAGCATTTTTTAAATTTTATTTTATATTGTATCTTTTCAGCGTTATTTTTATAAAATAAAAATAATAAACATTTTGCAAACTTTACATACCGTATTGTAAGTAAAATCATAAGTAACGTAATTTAAAAAAAAAACATACAGTGCTGTATTGTTGGGTAATTATTCACAAACCTGTATATCGTGATACATATCATGTGTCATAAAGATGTCTTTGAGAATCGTGATATGATATTTTTGACATATTGTCCACCCCGCTGCACAGTATGAATAAAAAATAGCACGCTGCAATTATTTTACTACAGGGCTGAGTGATATGACAATATAATATCCATATCATGGTTAAGAGCTCTCATAGTAAGCTTTTCCGGGCTATCATAGATTTCATTCTTTTTAATCTTTAAAACTGTGAAATTATTATTCTTTTGCTTTTAGAACTAAATTGCTATTTATGTAGACATTAAATAAAGTATCATCAAGTCAAGGTTTTTTTTTTTTTTTTAAATCATGTTTTTCTGGAAGTTTATCAAAAATATGTCGCATATTGTTGAAATGTCATATCGCCCACGCCGACCACGCAATCAGTTAAAACAACCGCTCAAGCCGTGACGCGTCTCAGTTAAGGACAGGCTCGCATTAATGTGACCAGAATTACGACATAATGGATAATAAACAACTTATCTAACTTCTGTGGCAGATTCTGTGAAGGTACCAGGAAAAAAAAAAAAAAAAAAAGGTTTGAGTAGCAATTTCCCTGACTCGCCTAGCAATTCTCCGGGCTCTTTCACGATCCATTTAAATGCAGTCTTTAAATGAGTATTTCTCTTATTATTCTCGTCTTACGCTGTCTTGACAGATAAAAGAAAATGGTGTCGTGTAGGAAAATGCCGGCGTGACGCACGGTACAGAATGTCGTGCCGATGAAAAGAGAGAGCCTTTCTCTCGAGGCTTAAAAGGGATTTCAGGTCGCCCTTAATTGAATCCGCTTCCTGACGATAGTCTAATACTGACACTGGTAGCGCTGAGCGTGAGCGCGTCATATCTGTGGTACGAGCGCAGTAAATAATAGCCAGTGCCTTTCTGCAATCACTTACAGGCAGCCAGGGGATTATATTTAAAAAGAAAAAAAAAAAAAACCTTTTCCCGTAATAAGACCTTTAACATATCTGAACTTTTCAGGATGTTAACAGGGGGATATCATGATGGTTAATGCGACTGCCTTCTATTAGCACGCAGGCTAATTTCACATTGTGCCATAATACAGTCTTCCTGGTGTCCTGCGTGTTGTCGGAGTGTGTTTTGGAAATTGAACACACACGGTTTAAAAAAAAAAAAAAAAAACACAAGGTGATTTGATGGGAGTTTGGTGTCAGTTACTCAGCTTTGTTAAGGTTTAGTTAATAGTTTGTTTGTTGGTTTATTTAATTTGCTTGTTGATTAATTTGGTTTAGTTAATTGTTTCGTTTGTTAGTTTGGGAGTTATTTTGTTTATTTTGTATGTTAATCATCCAATATTGGATCGATAGCTTTATATATCTTTACATAGCTTTATTTGTCGTTATCGATTGAGGTGTAACGCTACATCGTGACACGATGCATCGCCGTTAAAAATGCGACGATGTGTATCATAGACATGTGCGATTCACATTGTGGAAATCAGCATTCTGTTAATTATCTGTTAACGCAGTTACACTGTTTGAGCACCAGAAGTCTCAATCTGCACAACCCATAGAGTTAAAATGCACGCTGGTCACGTGATCGCACTCTCCGTGGAGAACCTGCGTGATCTGTACTTGTGAGGTCCAGTAGCTCCGGATTGCAATGACCAGCACGCACGGCACAGTTACACGACCACATTGTAATCGTTAAAAAGAGCTGTTCAGTAGCTTTCGAACAACACCAGAGGCCACGGAAATCGGACACTTTAGCCGAATTTGGAGCTCTATTTCTGCTACCGAGCTTATTATGTTTCAGGTCAGACACACTGATTATTGGAGAATTTATAAATGGATTTATTTACGCAGTGCGTTTTGTTTACAATATTAAACTTTTGTGTGTGGCAATTTTTAATTTGTTCAGTTTTCTATAGACAAAATGCACATTGTTTGAATCAAGAATAAAAACGTCTTTTCAGTCATCATTTTTCTTCATTTAAATTTTGTTCAAAATATCATGAGAATCGAATTGAAATTGTGAAGCCAGTTTAGTGAATCGAATCATCGCCGCAGTCTTTACTCCTCTATTATCGATGCATCCGTGACAGAAAAGTGTGTTAAAATGAGTGTTAAAATGTTGCCATGTTGCTATATTCCAGGACAAATCATTCACTCGTTCAACACGTGGAATATCGCACATGGAGCTGTATGGCATTTACGAGCTGCGTGTAAACACTGCCGCTCTCGGCTCTCTAGTCTTTCATGGCTGATTAAAGCCGCAGCAGTGCGAGGTCAGGCTGAAACCTGCGCTGTTTGTTTTCGTCTCTGTGGGAATTGCCTGAATAGAAGATTGCGGCTAATGCGTGGACGGAGAGCTCGGCCGTTCGATTACAACTTAATTTGGTAATGAAGTGAGATGGAGAGACTTCCTGCTCCTCCAGTCTATCGAGTGCAGCATGGGGCCGATCCAGCAGGCTCGGGATGTTCTCCTGCTAATGCAGCGCAGCGCCAGTTAATCAAATATTCATGGTGAGGAGTGAAACGTTCCTAACAGGGTACCGAGTACACGGGTAACAGGATTAACATGTTTATTTAAGAGCAGGAGACGGTGGTGAGACATGTACAGTAATTACATTTCCATCTGTCTTTCCTTCCTCGCTGGTGGAACATGTGTGTGTGAACACGCGGGTGTGTAACGCAGGCTGTTCACTATGTAAATTCTCATTAAGCTGGAGAGATTGCGTACGTATAATCACACACACACACACACACACACGAGCGCGCACACACACACGCGCACACACACACACATTAATGCTAAGACGACTTTTCCCATGACATTTTAATTTCTTCCTAATGTTCAATTAAATTAATTAGTTAAATTAACCCATTAGATGGTTTGTTTGTTTTTAGCTTGTTTCAGGCTGCTAGTTTGATTCAGCTAGGCTGTTAGCTGGTTAGTTAGTTAATCGGTTAGTTTGTTGTTAGTTTGTTAGTTTGGTTTTTAGTTTCATATTTTAATTTCTTTGTTTCTTTGTTAGTTTCCTTGTTTGTTGGTTTAATTTGTTAGTGTGTTGGTTAATTTGTTTTAGTTATTAGTTTGCTAGGTTATTTACTTTATCAGCTTGTTATAGTTTGTTAGTATAAATTTATTTCTGAATAAAAATGTAAAAAAAAAGTTAGTTTTATTTACATTATCAATTAGTTAGTTTGTTACTTGTTAGGTTGTTTAGTTTATTTGCTAGTTTAACTTGTTTTTGTTGGTTTGTTTGTTAGTTAATTTGGTTTAGTAATTTATTTTTTGTTACTTTAATTTATTTTAGTTAGTTGTTTGTTAGTGTGTGTATTTTGTTGTAGTTAATCTGATTTACGTAATTGTTTTGTTTGAGTTATTTTGCTTACTTAATTTTGTTTGTTAGTTTGCTAATGGTGTTAGTTAATTTGGTTTAGTTAATTTTGTTAGTTAGTTTGTTTATTTTGTTAATTTGCTTTGGTTATTTTGTTAGTTATTTTGTTTATTAGTTTAGTTTTAGTTTTTTTTTTGTTAGTTAGTTAGTTAGTTAGTTAGTTAGTTAGTTAGTTAGTTTTCTCAACGTGCATACCTGCCAGAACAGAGTATGTGTCTGACGTTTGTACATGAGTTTAGTCTGATGATGCACTGAAAGCTTTATTAGTGCAGGTTCATGTTAATTAAAACCTCGGGGAGCCTAAATCCCTGATTGCTTTCTAATTAGCTGAAGATCAGTCTTGAGGTCACAGTGTTTAGCAGAAAGTGTAAATAACTGGTGACTCTAAGTCTGTTTCCTGACACATATTTGGACTTTTATATCCGTGCTGTCATATTTTATTTTATATCAGTGCTGTCACTGTGTTGAAATGAAACTTTATAGAATAAGTGGTTTACTCTTTTAAGCTAGAACAGTGATGAACACACAGGCAGCTGTTTTCTGCTTTCTGCTTCATGGATAGTTGTCATCCTTAATGTGTATTGTGGAAGTGGGACGGCTTAAATGCTGTTAAGTGATCTTGACTTTGGTGTGACAGTTCCACAGCGTTAAAAGACCCAGGTTTGGAAGTGATCTGTTTAGATCCTGTTAAAGTCTGAAGTAGTTTAATTTAAACACAGTGTGACAGTCCGACAGTGAGAACTGGTGACCGCGTAATGCAGCCATAAACACCATCTCAACACATGCTGCATAAATGCATATCATTACATTTAATTACAACTGCTTGGCATTGTCCTAGCCTTAAGCTCCTCACACACACACACACACACACACACCAGCAGTGGCCGGCGGGAGTGGAGCAGCTGCCCAGGGTGTCCAGTTTGGGCTGAATTGCCCTCGCTTGGCCAAAAAATCGTCTCCTGGAAGCTGAAATGAAGTGCGAGTGCAAGTGCAGTACACTGCTGCATGACTAATCTCTCTCCTCCATCTGCTGCTCCGTACACACTCTGCTCTCCAGCACACACACACACACACACCCAACCAGCACCCGACTCCACATCCTGGCTTCAGTCAGCAGCAGGGGAGCAGCCGAGTGTGTGTCCGATGCCTGAGCTGAGAATTATACACACTTACGTGTTTGGACTCCTCACCAAACGATGGGATTTGCTGTTGGATGGATTCAGCGGATTTCTTACGGTTCAGCGTAGCAGTGCAATTTGTTTCCCGGCAAATTGTTCGCTGATTAAACAGTCGGAAACTCAGAGTTTCAGGTTTTAGTCACATCAGTTTGTCCCGTTCAGAAGGACAGATGTCTTAATGGGTTTCTTGTTTTGGAGCAATCTGAAGAAGCATCATTTCATAAGAAGATGTTTTTATGAATGCTTGAAAAATAAAACATGGCGCTCAGACTGTAGTAACCATGATAAAGATCTGATGCCGAGTTTAAATTCTTGATTCATATTCATGTTTTTTTCTTCCCTTTCTTTATTTCTTGTACTTTCTTTTATTGACTCACTGTTCTGTTCCCCTGTTTTCTATTCTCGCTGTCTTTTTTTTTTGCCTTTTGAAGTGCGATCTATGGTAAATTACAGGGTGTGAAGTGTATTTACAGCTGTCTCTTCTAGATTAAGCCATCACCGTAGGCCTCTCTTTAATCATCTCACATCCACACTAGTTAAAAACGCACCTCTTCTAACAGCTGTTCAGTTTCAGCCAGTTTACAGCTGTGTTTTCTTACAAAGCATGTTTATTATATTAAGCCTTACAAGCACTCTAGTCTCCTGTACTTTCCTTGTCAGCAGGAGAGATCCTGCTCAGCTCAGATCTACAGTCGATGGTTGGATGTCTGATAGACCTCTCGTCTTAAATCGAAGGGCTCTTTGCCAGCTTAAAAGGCCAGTTTCTGCAGACAGATTAGGACTAGTCTTAGACTAAATTACACTTTCAAGGAAGGCTGTTCACTAGAAATCCTTTTTAGTTTCGATCAAGGTGTAACTTGTGTTTGACAACAAACCTCAGATCTTCTCTTTGAGACTTGTTAGACAGGACTTATGCTTGCTTTTGATAACACCATGACCAATCAGACTGTAGTTCCCACCCCTAGTGCCACCATGACCA
>CM040981.1:25316840-25355776 GCA_022985145.1 Pangasius djambal
TTTTTTTTTTTTTTTTTTTTAAAGGTTGGGTCCACATTTGGGGGTGTCTTTGCTCTGGGATGTGCACATGTGCTCAGCACTTTTTGCCTGCCGGATCTGTTTACTCTTGCAGTTTTGCTCGTCATTTGATCTTTAGCTCGATTTTCTAAAGAGAAACATCTTTTCAAACAGGATGTGTGTAAACATCTAGGTTTATTCCCATGTGGAATCCATACAGAAGGTCCACATGGTAATCAAGCAAAGTCAACAAACAAAGCCCATGCACACTGATCGCTTTAAATCTCGCTTTTAAATTTAGATATTAATGGGCCTACGATGTTATACTCCCACTGAACATTAGCAGGGTTCTGCACTATACATGTGTATCACATAAATGACAGAAGGCGAAAGCATCATATCTCAAACGAAGAAATCCATGAGTAGTTTTTGTCTGTTTATGCACAGTAAATCCTTCTTGTCACTGATATTTAGCTCAATTTTTTAAAAAATTTTTATATTTACACCCCTCCAGCATACAATTAGACTAAAACTCCAGTGGCCTCTTGTTCACTATATATGTTCACTACATAGTGTATAACATAATGGCATTGTAGTGCCATACACAGCATACTTTATGTCCAGTGAGTCTTTTCGAACCGCTGCTCATGCTGCATCACAGGGCGGCATAACGCACACTGACGAAAGCACTATCTGTCCTCTTCCGCATACATGAGCGCACAGACACCTGCGATTGGCTAGCGACACTGCGATTGACAGGGGAGGGAGAGTATGCCCCTCCCACCCCGAGACTCCCGGCCACGGATGGCTGTGGCATCGTCAGGATTCGTACTCGCGATCTCCTAACGATAGGGTGAACGCTTTTCTGTTGCACCACCCAGGGGCCCCAATATGTACATTTTCACATTTTAACAATCAGCTGTGTGTATATCATTAAACTATATACTAAATAACCCATAAGAATAGTTCTAGGGAGGAACAAAATGACCGTGTACTCAATAAGTGGGATCTCTGAATGGACTCACTCATTAGGCATCTAATCTTTTCAGGGACTTCCCTCATCCAAACGTCCATCCATCTCCCATTCAGGTGGTTAAAGCTGCCAGTAAAATGGTTGTTCTTCCATCGATTTACTTAGATTTTCACTAATCTTCAACTCCACCAATCAACCTAAGGTTTGCAGTCATGGTGACTAATTGACTCCACCCCCAAGAACCAGCATGAACGGTAGTTTTGTGTTGGAAAAGTGCAGAACGGCTCCAGGTTAGCCAGCGACACAGACGTGGAGCAGCGTGTCGGAGTATAAAGCGCAGCGATTGCCCTTTGGATAAACCCTGCATTCATGTCAGGATTTATTATAAACCATTTTAATTCAACACTCTCTCACCGGGAACAAACTCTGGAACTGTCCTCCAGTGTGATCGCAGCTGTTCTGGATTAACTGCCACTCCTCAATTAGCTCTTACATTACATGTCTTCTCGTTCCCTTTCATGGCCTTTCAAAGGTGGCCGAGTCTCTCCGGCTGTCAGTGCAATTCCATTAAGATCTGCTCAAACATACGATGAGTTTACGGTGAACGAAGGAGCACAAGGACTTCATTTCAAATGAAAGTTGAAGGGTTGAAAGTTGAAGGTGGATGAACAATCGGTTAATCAGTTTGCGTGTCTTCCTGTTTTCCCGGCTGTAGAGCTGGGTGATATGACTATAATGTCGTTATTACGATAAATTGCATCATGAACATTTGCTCTCCAAATATTGTCTCACTCTATTGTTGGATAAAATACAACATCTCATGGTGTAACATGCAGTTCATAGAGAATGTTGCTGGACACAAGTGCGTACACTCCCTGTAACAGGGGTCAGAACTCAGGCAGGCAAAGTTAAACAGTGATGATCCATAATCCGAAATGTGGTACAGGGCCCATGGTCAAAAACAGGAAATTGCAGAACTAGGAAACACGAGGCTTGGACTTAACAACAACAATATACCATAAGACTTTGCAGCAAACAAGAACACAAAAAGGTGTGCTAATCAAGGACTAACACAGAACAGGTGAACACAATCAGGTAACAAAGCAGAGGCAGGACTAAAGCAGAAACAAAAGCACATGGGAGAATCCAACACAACACACGTGACACTTGGAACCCCAGTACATTGTCTGTCTAAATATTTAGTATTTTTATTTCTTTTCCGAAACATTTGACCCCTTAACTGTTCGCTCTTCCATGTAAAAGGCTTACTTGCTAATCACATCAGAGTTTTTACAGGCCAGTACTTCAGAGACAAAAGTAGCTTTTACTATGATGAATCCAGGCTCCGCATCCTGCTGTGTTCTCTTGTTCCTTCTTTCCTTCTCTCACCCTTAGTCAGAGCTCTTTCCTGTTTTTCATTATTACTCTGCTTCAAATAAGACTTTTGTGTGTTCCAGCTCCTGATAGTTTCCAGCTTTATTAAATAGTTTTTTTTTTTTTCTATTAGTTTTTCATCTCATGACCCTTGGATTGCTTGAATAAGAGCATATCCACCACCATGTGATGGCCTTGCTTGTTTGTATAGATATATTGCTGTGTTTTTATGGCGTTTTGGTCATTTAAACACTTCAATGGAAATGGCTCTCTCCATCTTCTCCCAGGTTCGTGTGTCAGTCATCGTCCAGACTCGGCTGCAGGTCCCAGGCGTCTCGATGGATGCAGGCAGCTGGAGTGGCAGTGAGAGCGGAGGAGAGGAAGTGGAGAGGATGAGCGACTCGAACGAAAAGCCCACCGACAGCGACGCAGAGGGCGTATGGAGCCCCGACATCGAGCAGAGCTTCCAGGAGGCGCTGGCCATCTACCCGCCCTGCGGCCGCCGCAAGATCATCCTCTCTGACGAAGGGAAGATGTACGGTGAGTCTAAAACTAATCTCCTTCTGGTGGTTTTAGCAGCTTTCTGTTCAGATACTCGAAACTACAGTCACCTGATGATCATTTCACAGTGTCGAAAAACCACTGATAGGAAAAAAAGCTCTTTTTGTTGGATTAAAGAGAGATTAAGGGAGAGAGAGAGAGAGACAGACAGACAGAGTCTGAGAGAGAGAAAAACAGTCGATGGAAAACACCCGGTGATGGTTCGTTTGTGTATCTCTTTTGAGATGATACGATACGTGTGATTCAGTACGTTATTATTAATGGATATTTTGATGCAATATGTTACAATGTGATTTGGAATTATGAAAATATTTCTGCCGGGCACAGAGGCCACGCCTCCTGCACTGGGACTGACGGGTACAGAGGCCACGCCTCCTGCACTGGGACTGATGGGTACAGAGGCCACGCCTCTGAGGGAGGAAGAGAAAGGGAGAGAGTGGTGGAGAGAGAGAAAGAGAGGGCAACTGAGAGAGCAAGAAAGAGACAGGGAGAAGGGAAAGAGAGAGGGTAGAGACAAAATGAGGGTGAGTGAGGGAAAGAGAGAGTGAGAGTGAGGGAAAGAGGAAGAGAGGGAGAGGCAGGGAGTCAGGGGGAGAGAGCGGGAGAGAGACAGACAGAGGGAGAGAGATAGGGAGAGGCAGAGAGAGAGACAGTGAGAGAGAGGGAGAGGCAAGAATGAGTGAGACAAGGAACAGGAGCAAGTGAGAGAGAGAGTGAATGATTGAGGAGGAAAGAGAGAAGGGGGAGAGACAGAGTGAGACAGGAGGAGAGTGAGTGAGTGAGCGAGAGAGAGGGAGAGACAGGGGAAAAGATGGAGCGAGAAAGCGAGAAAGAGGATGAGACAGACTGAAAGAGAGAGTCTTTATAAAGCCATAGAAAGTCTGGGCCCCACATGTCGTCTCTCTCTCTCTCTCTCTTTCTCTCTCTCTCTCTCTCTCTCTCTCTCTCTCTCTCTCTCTCTCCTGAGGGACTCCTGATGGAGATTAGATCCCTTCTTTTTCCACACAACTGCATTCTTTAGCATATGAAAGGAAAACCGATGCCAGATCAGCACTGAGCCGATGCATGCGTCTGCTCTCGAGTGGCCGTGACTCTGTCAGGCTGCGGTGTGTTTAGAGCGTGTGCTGTGGTGGTGTGTGTGTGTGTTGTAGTGTGTGTGCTGTGTAAAGCGAGCGTGAACCATTAGTGAGGAGGAGCAGATGGTCGTACGACTCACAGCAGCTGCGCTTCCTTCTCTCCTCCTCAGCTCCCACCCGGATGATGTCATGGAAAGAGGGGATACTGCTATTCCCCTCTCTCTCTCTCTCTCTCTCTTTATATATATATATATATATATATATATATATATATATATATATATATATATATATATATATATATATATAAATTTATTTATTTATTTATATAAATTTTCTTTCTTCTTTTTCTTCCTTTTCTATTTCTATTTTCTATCTCTCTCATTATCTCTGTCTCCATCTTGGTGTAATCTGATGTTGGATATGGTACATGGAAACTGCTCACACATACTTTTGCGTAAGACTGAACAGTTAAGCCATGGCTTTTTGTAAGAAATACAAGTTTGTTGGAAATCTGGAGTTTCTCCTGGTGTGAGTTTAACTGTGAGAAATGATGGAAAACGCCTTCTCTTTAACTATTAGAGTAAAGTCAGTTTCGATCAGCAGCATTCTCAGGTCATAGAACCAAGATGTTCACATTAGAGCTGTGAATCTCTGTGTAACGTATGTTACGTGTGTGTGTGTGTGTGTGTGTGTGTGTGTGTGTGTATACATGGTGCCCTGTGATAGACTGGTGTCCCAGCGTTCCCGGGATAGACTGTGGTATGGACCACTGGTCAGAAAGCGTCTCAGCGAGGTGAACTCTAGCACTATTTAGATACACGAATCGAGCCGAGTGCAAGAAATGTGTATTTTTATGTTGCAGGGATTATTTTTTTTTTTTTTTTTTTTTTTTTTTTTTTTTTTTTTTTTTTTTTTTTTTTTTTTTTTTTTTTTTTTTTTTTTTTTTTTTTTTTTTTTTTTCCTTTTCATGCGAGTTTAAAATATTCCATCAGAGTGCAGAAACAGCTGCAGTGTAAAACAGCAGTTCACAGTTTATATCCCGGGGACTCTCGGCTCTGAAAAGTTGCGTTTTTCATCTTCCAACACATCCGTTTCGAGACGTCTGCTAATTATCAAGGCGTCGGTAAGTTGAGGCGTGTGTTTTAGAGCAGAGAAGCAAATCTGAAGCAACGGAGTCGAACGCCTAAAGCCTAAAACACATGAACGCATTTTGATCTGATGATGGATCGAGCTCGAGGAACAAAGGAAATGAGTTTCCAAAATGTCCAGCTCTCTTTTAAAAGCCTTTTTTCCTCCCTCTTATCTTAATCTGGGGGATATCAAAGTTCCCTTTAGCGCTGTGTCTTGGGCGAAGGCCCGGGTTTGTGTTTGTACTCCTCCACAGTGGAGCTCTCGCTCCTGAGTGCCCTTCCTGCTCAATACGCATAATTAGCAACCATCGCTATAGCAACTGGCTCCCACTTCAAAACAATGTGTAGTTTTTTTTTCCTTCTCCCCCTGCTGTAGTGAGGCTTATCGCACTGTGTACCTGAGGGGCTGAGCTTATCTCTCCGTGTACCTGACACCGAGTCAGGCCTAGAGTCACGCCAGCTCCAGAAGCTCAGCGCCTGTAACCTTAACTGACCACACACTTCACTCACAAGTACCAAGAAAGCTTTCTTTCTTTCTTTGTTTTTCTCCTCATTTAGTGGCCGGCCTGCTGCTTTCCTCCTCTCCTGTAACCTGCATGCAGTCTTTTGTCTTCGAGTCGGGCGCATATGTCAAGAGGATTTTTCCGCCCACGTTGGGGGGACGAGCGCTCCTTTTTGTCCGTTACTCTATCGGAAACTAGCTCTGTCTTGTTTTCGTGAGTGATTAACCCGGGCAGAGAGAGCGCACACTTTAATTAGATTTGACAGTCTCCTACTGAGGCTGATAAAGGACTGATTTAATCTTCCACTCAAGAACTGAACCGCCCTCAGAGGAGCCTCGACCGGGCCGCAGCAGAGTCTGTAGAAAAGTCTCTCTGATTGCTGGTCGGAGATCAGCTGCGCCCTGTGTTCAGTTTTATTACAGCTGTGGGTGGAACTGGAGCATAATGGAGTTTCACAGCGATGAAGTCTAGTCAGTTATCAGGTTACAGTCAGAAATCTTACAGAAGAAACGCATTCCAGAGAAATCTCCCAAAACACATGTGCTGGAATTGATTCCGGATCAGCAATCGCTGAATTACACTTCAATTCTGGCTGGTTTCAACGTTCAGTAACTGTTACCACGGCAACGCTGATTATTTTCCACTACAACAACACACTTCATACAGAAGTGCTTTTTTCCTCTTATACCACAGCAATTTGCCAGCAATTACATTATTTTATATTTCTTATCCATTTATAGTTGTGGAATTTCTGAGTTCTCGTTCACATCAGAGCGGCTATAAACGGTCACACGCCTGCCTCGCTATGTTCCTCTTGGAGTTAAGAAGACAAAACAACACAGCTGGCCATGTTACAGAAACCACAAAGCGTAAAACCCTCCGTCCTGAAGATGCCGGAAAACCTCAGGTTACAGCTTTACCTCTGACTGTTACAAAGTGCTGACACTGGAGACTCCTTCCATGAACGTACAGAGGATCTCCTGAGAGAAAACTTCACCACAGCAGCGATTATACACGTTTGTAATCTGTTCATGTGGAGCGTCTGCTAGGGCTGGCGATATGACCATATTTCAATATTGTGATGATTAATTTTTTTTAAATACTTCCAAGCCGACTAGAAGCAGCTGGTTTGATTTTAATATTTTCTAATATTTAATCTTTAAAATAGTAAAATCTAAAAAGTTTTACAGTTTTTTCTGTACAGCTTTTTCACTGATTTATTTATTTATTTATTTATTTATTTATTTATTTTAATTTTTTTTTGTACAGATTTGAAAAAGATTTTTCAATAGAATAAAAAAGTGAAATGTAAAAAAATAAACATCAATTTATTTTTATAGACATCAAATAACGTACCGTCAAACGCATCACCATGCTATTGCCATGAAATTGTTCGCAAACCTATATATCATAAAACAAATTGTGCATTGTAGAAATGTCTTGAGAAATATCATATGATATTTTTCTCACATTACCCATACGATACAAACATACATATAATAACGTAGAGCAAGCTGTGATTTGCAGCTGGAAGTATTGTCCAAGCTGCTGTCATAGAAAATATATCAACACCTTCTGACCAATCGGATTGGAGAACTCCAGACTGATAGAAATAACAGTTTTTTTCGGAATGTATGCTGTTTTGCTGTAGGTAACATTGCACGTACGATCACATTAGGATAACGACAAAAAAAGTGTAAAGGTGCGAGTCAAGAGCAATCGCTTCAGTCGCTGCGTTTTTAGTTGAGGTTTGAAGATCAAAATGGAAGGGATGTCGTAAAAATCCGAGGACGGAAGTGAGCCATGACACCAAAAGACCTGTCACTTTTGGACGAAGTCTATTGTCTTACAACCACAAGCACATGAGATCCAGGCTGAGGTGTGAGAAGAGAGATGTTTAACCAGATGTCTAGACCTGACATCATGAAATACTCTGAAGGCAGTGAGAAGACTTTTTTATTTTGTGCAGAGTGAAATATCTAGAAGCTGCAGTTTAACAGGAAGATGGATGAGTAAGACTTAATCACGGTCTACATGATCAATCCTGAATGTATGGATAAGAGTCTCTGAGGTCGGAGGTGAGCGATGTTTCACTTCAGAATGCGAGCGACAGGTCGTAGCAGAGAGACCGAGGACTGAGAGTTCCATCAATACCTATCGTAAAATCCCACAGACCAGAGCATCTTCAAATCAATAAGCAAGAAAGATTTAGAGCTCATGCGTCATTGGATGTGGTGAGTACAGGTTGAGAAAGTGGGACAGTGTGGCTGTGGAGGAACTGGTGTGTGTGTGTGTGTGTGTGTGTACGTCGGCATATCGTTCTGAATTGACTGAAAAGAAGAGGAAAGAGAAGAGAACTGCGAGGAACACTGCGAGGAACACTGCGAGGAACACCGCGAGGAACTGGAGTCTGGGAGGTTAGGAATGGAAATAACCCGTGTCGGAAGGAGAGCACATTCAGTAATACCAGTCACTCAGAGGTGGATAAGAAATGATGTTTGGCTGATTGTCTCAAATGGAAAGAGGGAAAAAAACTGAAGTTGCAACAATGAGTTAAACAGTGGAAGACTAGAGGATTATAGCTATTATTCTTTGGATAGCCTTAAACCAAGTGACACCCTGTGATCAAGGACAAATCATGAATTCGTTACTTAGCCCATCTGGAAAGTGCTGCCCAGTCCCTGGAAAACAAAAGGCTGACAGTTTAAGTCTAAGGCTGCGTTTACACGACAACGATGCAGTCAAAAACGGAAAAGTTTTTCTCTTGCGTTTTCAAAAGGTTTCACGTACACACGATGACGTTTTTAAAACGTATCCGCGATAACGGCCAAAAGCGCTGTATTACGTATGCCAGGCCAGTAGTTGGCGCTGTCACCTTGTTAGTAAACAGTACCTGTAGGGAAGTGACGATTCGCTCTTTGTGGGCGTCTCCGCTGTTGGTTGTAATATTGGTGAAGTAAATCCACACTCCGCTGAAGACGCGTTCGCAAACTCTTGAGCAGCAACAACACTACCATGTACTCCGCCATCGTTGTGCGCGTTTGTTCGTGCTTGCCTTTACAATAGACACGTACGGCGCACGTCTACGTACCTAACACGTACTACGCACGCGCATGACGTCACCGTTTCAAGGATTCCCGTATTGGGTGTGTACATGGAGACGATAACGGCGGCGTTTTCGAAAACGTGCACTTTGAAGCCCGTTTTCAAAAATATGCGTTTTCATTCCCCCAAAACGCCGTTGTCGTGTAAACGAACAGGCAAAACGCATAAAAAGGTTTCCCGTTTTTTGGCTGAAAACGTTGTCGTGTAAACGACCCCCTAAAGTCCACTATATGATTAAAAGTCTGTGGCCCCCTGACCATCACACCCACACGATCTTCTTTTCTTTTGCTTTCTCCAGCCTTAAAAAAAAAAAAAAAAAAACAGAGACATGCAAGGCGTTTATTATTCCTGAACATCGTCTTACCTTATTATTGCGTATAAATAGCATTCGATACGTATGATTTTACTCAGTCACGATCAGACTTTCTAAATACAAAATGGCTTCTTTCTGTTTTAAATATAAACGAACGGACTTTCCGTATCACTCCATGAAGGCAGGATAAATAGGGCATTTTCAGATTAAAAATGTTATTTTTCTCTGGCAGGAAAATGCAGTAGTTTCTTTTTTTTTTTTTCTTCCTCTTTGAAATGCTGAATTGAAGCAGGAGTCTCACTGGGCAGGACAGAATGGGAGAAAGTGCTTTGTAGAATGCATGCTGAATTGCTTTTTGATGAGCGCCGCATTGTGCCCCGGAGACCGCTGTTTCTCTAAAGTTGAAGTCTTCACTTTTCAAAAAGGGCTTCCAAGCCATCACTACAAAACCTATGAAACCTATGTATATTCAGTATATTGGTGTTCTTATATATGCCTGGCTTTTGGTCGCTTTGTGTTGCAGAAAATGGGGTCAGGTGGGAGGTGAGGGGTTTTTGTACATCCTTTTTTTTTTTTTAACACATGCTTTTTTTGTGTGTTTTTTTTTTTACTCACTAAGAGATCTTTTGTGCATCTGGATGTCCTCTGAATGTCAGGTTTCTCATGGAGAAAGGACACAGTGCAGTGCTGCTACAAGACTTTCAGATGCACTCATTGGTCTGATGCTGTTGCTGTTGTATTTCAAATAATAATCGTTCATTTTAGGTTGTTTTCACAACAAACTACGTTTTAATGGACAAACATACTGAGGAAAAATAATCAAAAAATGAGGATTTTTCTTATTGTTTTGAACAAATTTATCACATTAAACATATGGTCGCCTATTTCTGGATGATGTGACAATATAATTTGATAAATTAAATGATTTATTATCTTATTAAATGCTTTTTTTTTTCTCTTTCTTTCTTTTACAGGTAATTACAAATTGACTGGAAGCAGTTGATTATGATAAAATTTTGAATTTAATCTTAAAATTGTAAAATAAAAATAAAAAATTTCCCTCTTTTCCAGCGTTTTTTTTTAATGCAACACTAATAGTTTTTTAAGGAAACCTATACATCATGATACTCATTGCATATCTTAGAAATGTCTACAAACATTTTTATATATTTGTCATATCGCCAATCCCTAGTGTAGTCCTCGTTTTGAATTTTAAAAAAAAAAAAAAAATTTTTATTTAAATATGTTATTTACTTACTCATTTCAATTATTTCATTTATTTAGGCATATTATTTTATGAAATCAATAGCACTTTCTCTAATTTCTCTAATTTCTAAAGTCATCCTCTTTGGAAAAGCAGTTGTAAGCTTTTATAGTGATGTGTGGAAGTCCATGATGTTGGGCTGATGTTGGGCTGATGTTGGGTTGTCCAATTATTAAGGATAAGTGGTACAGAGGATGGATGGATGGATGGATGAGTGGTAGTGATTTGCAGCGTGAATGAGTGCAAACATTCCTCTAAAACAAGCCCCAATGTCTTGTAACGTTTCTCACAATGTCTCGCACAAGTCTTTGAAATGGAAGTTGGCTCAAGCCGGCTGCAGACTGTCATTTTAGCTGGCTTTTAAGATTATTACACGTCACAACCAATTAAATGGTGACCATCCTCCAGCGACAGGCTGTGATCCCAGAGCATTGCTACATTCTTCAGAGCTTTTCTATCCATTAGCACGTTTCCTTTACATTTCAGCATTGTATGTTTCAGCTACGGTATCTTGCAGCTGTCTCGCGAGCGTGCGTGATCCTATGCCGTCCTCCTATTGGTGGATTTCATTTTAATCACAATTTTTTTTTTTTTGACACTTCGTCGCCGGCCGCCTAAACGCCGAAGTAGCACTAAATCGAGCGCCCTGGTCTCAACTCCCGTCTTTAACAGTGTGAGATTTTTGTCATCAAACGCGGCACTGAAGTCGAATTTAAAGCTGTTGAAATATTTGTCTGTGGTAGACAACGTTATTGCAAGAACTGCCGAATTTCCTAATGTGGGTTGCGCTGCATCTGTCTCTATCCACTGTCTCATAATACTCACTCTGAAGAAGAAATCAGCGCTGAGGATTTCTCTCTCGAACGGAAAAGAAAGATCTGTTGCCTTGACTGATTTAATAGAAGTGTTTCTTTTTGATTATTATTATTTTGGGAGGTGCGAGCGCTGCAACACCACTTCTGACTTTCCTAAACACTTATATCTGCATGTCTGATCAGCAGTACAGTAATAACAGAAGGTCGAGGTGAACTGACGCGAGACTGCTGGCCTTCTCTTCACGCCCACCAACAGCTGGATTTGGACGTCTGCCTACAGGCTGCTGAGTGAAATCGAAACTAATATCTCAAACTGCCTTGTCTTTATTACGTGTCAGTGACTCGCAACCCCCGGCCGTTAGTTCGTCCCTAATTCCTTTTAATAACCTAGTTTTCTTTGCTTTCATAGAAGGGAATCCAGTAACATGGCTTTAAATCACACAGAACATATCATGAATACGGAGCATTTTCTAAGATCTGGATCCAAAATCACAAGGCCCTTTCTTCCACTAAGCTTTGTGATGTTTCTGATGAAACGTGGAGGAGGTACGCCATGACCCTCAGGGCAAGTGCCATGAACCCGCGTGCGGTTTTATACGGCGTTGAACCTTCTCGAACCGTAGCACTTTGTGCTCAACACGGCACTCGAGACCAGGAGGGTTTTTTTTTTTTTTTTAGGTTTTTTGCCTCCTTCTTAAATAGTATTCACTCTCCCGAGTCTTGTAATATTCAGCCATCGGTCTTTCATTATAAGCTCGTTTACTTGTGCTCTCGTTTCAGAAACGTTACAGTCGTACCTCCAGCACACACAATCGACAGAGTGGTCTTTTAGCCCGCTTCGGATTTTCCGCTGTGCTTTTCAGCAAGCTGGTGTGATCTTTCCACTGAGCATGCCATCCGAGGACACGCACGCACAGGAAGTGTGCCTAATCGCTTTTATTCGAGAACATGACTCCAAACTAACCATTTGGTTATGTGTGGACTTTCCTGCATAGTGAAATTCATGTGGTAGTATGGTGACTCATACAAAATCCCTCATAAGCAAACAATGTGCTGCTTCAGCCACTTTCACAGATAAGAAGATTGATCGGGTTTGTCCCCTAAGCGGGTATTCATATGCTCATTCAATATGGCGATATATTATTACATTATATTAGCTGCCATTTTTCTTTAGCCTAGCTAATCAGATTTCTGCGAAGCAAACATGGTACTTTTCTTGGACGAATTTGTCCACCCATGCTTTAGGGTTTCTCTGTTCTCGCTCTGAAGCAGGGCTGTCGAACTCGGATTCTGTCCAGGCCACGGCAGCATGTTTGTGAGCCACTGAAGGGCCATGATCTAAGGCTATTCGATTTTGATATGTTTTTATTAATTAACGCCAATAATCTTGGCTTTGAAATTAGAATAGAATGATCTGATTTCCAAATATGGAAAAAGTATGACGTTAAGATGGATGCATTATACGGCCAAACGTTTGTGGACACCTGACCATCACACCCATATGTGTTTGCTGAACATCCCTTTCCAGATTTAGCCCTCCCTTTACTGTTATAATAAGCTCCACTCTTCTGGGAAGCTTTCCACTAGATGTTGGAGCGTGGCTGTGGGGATTCGTGTTCATTCAGCTACAAGAGCATTAGTGAGGTCAGGCGCTGATGTTACAGTAGGTGAGGAGGTCTGGGGTGCAGTCGGCGTTCCAGTTCATCCCAAAGGTATTCAGTGGGGTTGAGGTCAGGGCTCTGTGCAGGACACTCGAGTTCTTCCACTGCAACCTTCACACACCATGTCTTCATGGAGCACGCTCTGTGCACAGGGGCATCGTCATGGTGGAACAGGTTTGAGCCTCTTAGTTCCAGTGAAGGGAAACTGTAATGCTACAGCACACAAAGACGTTCCAGACAATTCTGTGCTTCCAGCTTCATGGCAACAGTTTGTGGAAGAACCACGTATGGGTGTGATGGCCCTACTTACTTTTGTCCATGTAGTTTATTTATCACGGTAGATTTGATACTGTCATACTGTATCACAGTATCAAATCATTAAAACGTTAGTTTAAGTAAGCAGATAAAAATCTACTTCGACAGTATCAAAGATCCTCTTTCTTGTCTTTGTGCTTCATCGAGTTGTCTTTGTTCACTGTATTTCTAGTTCTCTACACTGCGTGATACATTTCAGGATTTGGAGTTAAACACTGACTCTCACTGAAGTCCAACCCCTGACACATTTCTGAATCATTTTTTTTAGACCGTGGGTCTGAATTGCCCCCAACACAGGGTAGGAGCTGATTTTAACCCTTGTTTCAGCAATGTGAGATCGCCGTTATTCTAGATAGAGCATAAATGCTGAGTATTAGTTCCTACGTGCTGTTTCAGTGTTATGGGCCTTGAGTTTGTCACCTGTGCTCTGAGGGAGCTTTTCAGAGGTTCTGTGTAGAACCCTACGACGGAGTGAGTTTCTATTGGATGGGGTTTCAGTAGACCCATTTTTTTTTTTTCAGAAGAACAATTGTCCAGTTAAAGAAGCTTTTGAAAAGTTCGAACCCTGACAGTGCCATAGCCGTCCATGGGCGGGAGTCAAGGGAGCAAAATTGGCCATGCTGTCTAGGTGGGAGGGGCATACTGTCTGTCCCCTGTCAATTACAGCGATGCTAGCCAATCATGGGCGTCTGTGAGCTCATGGATGTGGAAGAGGGCGGATAGTGCTTTCTCCGGCAGTGTCCCATGGAACAGAGGAAGCGCGTGTTGGCCTTCGCCTCTTCCCGAGCGGTGAGCTGGCTGGTGGGGAGGAACTGGCCAAGATTAAATTAGGGAGAAAACTGTGGGGTCATTTGTTTACAGCTTGTCACAGGTTCTTGTTGTGGATTATTAATACAGTGCAGCAGCATAAAGCAATAATGTACCGTACTAATACCTGACACTTTTCAGACGCTATTTTAAATTATTTTATTTATTTTTAATATTTGCACACAAGTTTTTTTTAAAGATCCGATTTTCCACTTTTAGTTGTTTGACACACATTTATCCAAACATGTTTCCTAAATGTTTTTTTTTTTTTGTTCAAATTATTTTTGTCTCACGTAACGTACTGAAGAAATTCGTGTTATTTTTGTGCGACATTTTTGAAATATGGGTCAATTTTCTCAAATAAAAAAAGCCATAAATATTTCAGTACGTCAGTACTCGTTTTTCCACAGTTTTTGTGGCTGAGTCTCACATAATGTCCCTGTAGGCACTAAGTAGTTTTTATAACACTATGTGTTATGAGCATATGTAATGACTAGGAAGCCGTCTTGTGATCGTGGATTTTTACATGCATTGTAAAACATGAGACGAAGAAACATTAAGTAGATAAAATCTGAAATGTAAACACTGACGATAGAATTGAAGCTTCCTTCTTGAGTTTTTTTTCTCTTTTGCGCTTGAGAAAGTGGTGCACTTTTCACCTTCCGGGGTTTATATCAGTGGTGTAAGTGGGGCTTGTGAAGCATAGTAATTTTTTTAATGGGGATTATTAATATTATAATGCGAATATAATATAATAAAGCTTTTAAGTAAGTGAAATTGGAATGGAATCGAAGTGAGCTGACTGCGCTAATAAAAACTTTGAACTATTCCATCTTAAGACTCTGTACTGAGAATGTCCGCATTGTTAAGTTTTCTGTTAGACAGGATTTGTAGAGATGTAGAAATCTTAAGGCTAAACTCGTGCATGCGTCTGCAGAACCAGCGTAGGGGCTAAGAGCTTGGGGTCGTAGGAACGAGCTGAGGAATTTAAAGCAGCCAATTAAAACTAGTCTCCGCCCTGCACCGGAACTTGTTTGCTTGATGATTTACTGGATGATTTGTTGTGTTTTGTGCAGTTCACGTGGAAACAAATGTTGAGTAAAGTCTAAACAGCCTGTCAGTTTGAGTTGTGTGTGTGTGTGTTGGTGTCAGTGGTGTCCGGATCGCTCTAATGTGTTTGCGTTGAAAGCGCGAGTATCAAACAGTTTAGGTTTTTCGGATTTATCCGGAAAACCGAGGACTTTTCCGTCATGGTTTCGTGCCATCTGGCTTTATAAACGTGGCCCGCGGACGGAGGGGAGTCATCATGTTACTGGCTCCAGCGCTCACAAAGGACAGCTGCTTAGCACTAATCAGATGCGAGAGAGAGAGTGTGTGTGTGTGTGTAAAGTGTGTGTAAAGGGCTTTATCTGGCAGAGGGAAAGCAGGCCGCGCCCCTCAGTCCCGCTCGGAGGGAAACACCTGCAGTGGGAGTGGAGATGTTAGCAGGGGGATTGTTCACACCACCATCTGCTTTTAGATTTTGACCTTTACTTTAAAACCGCGTGGCATTTGAAACTTTCTCTCAGTGGGACTGTTTACACGGAACATCAACAGGTAGATCTTACCAGTGTGTCCTCGGGATCCGATCTGCGGACCGCGCGTCAAATTTTAGTCGACGCACTTGAGATCTTTATTTCTTTACCAATCCACTTCGGAATGTTTCTGATTGTAACGTAGTTGATTTGGAACTTGGTTAAGCCGTGCAATTATTCTGGATTTGGATGTGATTATGGAGATCATGACTGGGTTGATTAAGACCTTATAAGAAGCCTGTGAACAGTAATTAGGAAAATGTGCAGAGCCAGAAGTTAATGAGAGAAAGGAAACTTTAAATGGCAGAAGAAAGCGAGGGAAAGATTTGCGGTGTGTGTAAACTGGGCCTAGTGGAAACACACAGATTTCACTGGGGGTACAGTGTGTACAGTATAATCCATTGTTGAAAGATGAGAGAAGATAGTCATGAGTCATCACAAGCACATTTCATTTTAGATCTGAGATTTTCAGGGTTCTTTTTTCAGTTCTTTGTCACTGAGTAAAACTGCGTGCAGAGTTTTATTAGTTCTTTTTTTTACGGAAGAGTGCGTCATATTGTGAGGAAGTGTAATTGGGCCGCGTCACAGCTCCAGAGTCTCCGGATCAATCCTGGGCTCGGGTTACTGTCCTTCTGGAGTGTTACGTGTTCTCTGCATGTCCATGTGGGTTTCCTCCACCTTCTCCGGTTTCCTCCCACCTCTCAAAAGCCTGCCATTAGGTGGATAGGCAGTGAGGAATTGCCGCTAGGTGTGTGTGTGTGTGGGCGTGCGTGCGTGCGTGCGTGTGTGTGTGTGGTGCCCTGAGGTGTACCAGGCTGTATTCCAGGTCCATGCAGCACCTGTCCCAAGCTTACCGAAGTGAAGTAAATGCAATCAGGCCTATAGTCGAGGGCAAAAGTTTACATCCCCCATGGTTATGAATGAAAGGACGATGTAACTCTTATTTTGCCATTTATCCACAACAACAGGTCCAGAAATAAAAAAACAAACAAAAAAAGAGGACAACAATTCAAAGCATAAGGCAAAATCAGCGGAAGAATCGTTTGGAAGAAGATTGACCATCGCGGTCTCCAGATGTGATCTGAGATGTATAAAAAAACCAAACAGAAAAAAATATTGCACGTGAAAGAAAAAAGCTGTTCAGAGGATCTAAATAAATTTACAAGCTGATATGTTTAAAGCATGGACAAATAAGTGATAATGTTTGTTTATATCACTTACAAAAGAGATGCAAACTTTTGAACTGCTCTCATTTTTGTTTTTTCTCACTAGTAATATCTTATTAATATTTAGCGATTCGCATGAAACCAAACAGACTGTCTTAAATTTGTTTGTCTTCATTTTAGCATAAAGGTGTTGGTGTTATTGGTGATAAAAATAACTGTAAATTATATGTAACACACACACACACACACACACACACACACACACACACATGTATATGTAAATAACCCGAGCATCTTGATAAGTTACAGTAACAAATCCAAATGTTGCGTACGAAATTGTCGCCGTCTCTTAATGGTGTAACCAGCCGGCGTCGGACACGTCGTTCCGCTACTCGAGCAATAAATCGGCGTCATGTTCTCCGTGCGAAGCAGGAATTTCCGTGCAGCTGGGAAATAAAGTAGACCAGCCCGAAATGTTAGTAAGAAGTGACTGTAAATTTGATATTCGTTATAAAGTGTAGGGTTTCAGTGCTGATTGTTTTTACCTTCCTCCTCTGTGGTTGTCATAGAAAATGAGTGTTAAATAAGTAGCATTCCAGCCTGCGGGTTGTGTTTCTGTCACACATTCGTGACAAATGACACATGGAAATGGTTATTAAAAAAAAAAAAATAAATAATCAAAGGAGAAATAAGAATCTATTTTCATTGTCTCTCGAAAGATCACTGGCTGTTTTCCTGCTGAGGCATGGAAATAATACTTAGGCTTAAAAAGGTGTTCTATACAAGCCACATTGTGTGTGTGTGTGTGTGTGTGTGTGTGTGTGTGTGTGTGTGTGTGTGTGTGTGTGTATGTGAATGAATGCATGCATGTTCTGTGATGCCTTTAGGTTAATGCCTGATTAAATTTTTGATCAGTGGCTACTAAACTGAATCCCATCGTAGTATCGTGAAATATCGAATCGTTGCCTTAAGAATGGAAATCGTATCGTATCGTATCGTATCGTGTGGAAGCCTGAACTTTCCACGCCTAATATTATACGAGTTAAGTATCTACAGATGTGCTTCACAGTTTACCTGCTCTACTAAACTTTTCACTTAGTCACCTACAGTTAATTCGTTCATTAGCTACTTAAGGTAACGGTTAAAGGCTGTCGTCTGGGATTCGAGCTCACAACACGATCGCTAGAAGATGCAGCTGAGCTTGTTGGAGTGGCGTAATTTCCAGATTTTAAACATAAAAAGTCGTCGTGTATAGCAGTGTAATCATTTCTGAACGGTCTAACATCATCCGTGTGTACTGTCGCACATCTGGTGTGAAGTCACTGGGCCGCATTTATCCAACTGGATACGAGCGAATGTGTGCGTAACGTCTTGGCAGGAGCATTTACTCAAGAAATGTAGTAGCGAGTGAGTTAATGTGAATTTAAATGTAAGGAGACTCAGTAATGCGAACCTCGAGCGGCTTCACATGGTATAATTATCATCAGCATCACCACCACAATTTTATACACAGTCAAGTACCCGGCTTCATCACGCCACACTGCTGGTGATTATTTTCCCCTAACAGCACACCCCCAAGTGTTTTATTCCTTACATACATTCCTGCCTTGAATGTAAATGTCTCACTGTTCTCAGGAACAAGGGTTCTCAGGAGTTCGTTAAAGCTTTAGTGGATAATTACAAGTTTTTAGCTTCGTTAAAGGGTTCTACTCTAAAGAACCTCTAAAGGTTTTCTTGGAAGAGAATTTCTAACAGTGTATAATACACAAGAAATGTAGTATTCATGGAAATCCATAAAAAAAGTTCAGCTCCTAGGAGAGCTCGTGAGTTTGTGTAAATTTGAATGGAAGGAGACTCATTAATGTGGACCTCGAGTGGCTTCAGATGGCGTAATTATCATCATAATGATCACCATTTTATATACAGTCAAGTTTAAATCACTTCTTTATTTCAACTCCACACATTCTCTTCATATCAATGTCTCCATAAGGACATGTACGTAGCCGATGCGCTGCAGTGGCTGAGCTGCGTTACTGGAAGACGTAGCGCACGCTGCTTTTAGGAGATGCTCTTTCTTCATTTTGTCGTTTTCAGCTCTCTGGGAGCTTTGCCTTTCAGTGAGTCATGTGAGCGTCGCTAAGCGTAAATCGGTTGCTCCGTGAACGCGCCTGTGAATTCGCCGCTTATGCGTTTCTCGACGTACACACGTGAATACGAAGCTTGAAAGAAACTTGTAAATCTGGTGGGAATTTTTTTTTTGTTCAGTTTGGCAACGCTCACACACAACTTTCTAAACGAGGTTCGTTGTCGTAAGTGGTTCTTCAGACAAACTTGAGGGAAGCACAGCGTTGCGATATCATTCTTCAAACTAATTCCGTCTCAGACTTTCTCCATCTCCCGAGCAACAGGATGAAGTTGTACAAGCTCCAGGCTGTTATTGCCTACGTGAGACGCAGAAAAGTCAAGCAGGGTCATTCAGGGGCAGCCCGAGGCTCGGAACAGTGTGAGCTTTGACTCCTGATGAACTCCTTTTGTATGGCCTTCACCTTCACAGACTCGACCTGCAGCTTTTTCTCTTTCACTGTGGAATCCCACACCATTCCACGAAGCTTTCCAGGTCACTATGGCCGCTTTAGGCGCTCAGCTCGACCGCATTCTCGTTTACTCGTACGTGGCCCTCGGTTTTCTGTGGAACTCGTTTGTGCGTCGCTCTCTTGTCTCCAGATGTGCTCAGCGCTTAGAGAGACTGTACGAGTTTAGCATTACATCAGATATCTGAGTCATCCCGACCCCCTGCAGGTTCCAGTAACTCGCCGAACTCATCTGTCTGGATGTGACGCTGGTGTGGAAAATTTCCTCTGAAATCTCTGACCGTTATTTACGGAGCGTACTTATCACTGTAGCACACTTGCGACGTTTAACCCCACTGCTTCTTGTCATAATATTTACCCCATAACGAACCTCATACGCTGCAGCTCTACCTTTCCTTTCGAAAGGAAGCCATTTGTTTTATTTATTCGCGTTGTTGCATGTCTGGAGTTTTGAATCAGTTTGGGGGGGAAACGTCTGTATTTATGTTACAGGAAAAAGCACATGATTTTCAGTTGTACTCAGATTGTGATGAATAACTCTACAGAATTTTTACAGTTTTTTTTATTTTTTATTTGCTTTCTAAACATATCCATCTTAACGGGTTGCCCCTGAAGGACTACGCAAAAAGAACCCTTGATTTAACCCTTTAGGGTGCTTTTTGTAAGATTTTTTTTTTTTAAGTGAGATAACGTGTTTAAACCTGTATAGACACGCCACAGAATTAAAAGTAGCTATAAATGGATAAAAAATCGTCTTTTTTTTTTTTTTTTTTTTTTAAATAAAAAAAAAATTAATGCAATTTGTAATCTTTTGTCATATAGGAGAAAGGAAACGCTTTGGTTCGTGCTGTTCGCCACACTGCTGCTGATTATTTTCCCCTAACAGCACACCCCCGAGTGTTCTATTCCTTACATATCTTGAATGTCAATGTTTTACCGTTCTTAGGAAAAAAGGGTTCTCAGGAGTTCGTTAAAGGTTCAGTGGATAATTAGGAGTTTTTAAGCTTTGTTAAAGGGTTTTGCTTTGAATCTTTAGAGAAGCTTTAAAGGTTTTCTCAGAAGAAAATCTCTAACAGTGTATAACAGAATTTCATCGTCTGAAGCTGTTCATTTTAGAATCTCAGCAAGGCCAGTCTGATTACCAATTAGAGATTAGAAACTGAGCTTTTTTTCTTCCTCTTCTTCTAAATTTCACCTCAAGTGTGACACACACACACACACACACACACACACACACACGAGTGCTTTGTCTCATATTATCGGCAGCTTTTACAGACAGGGTGCAAAGTGCGTATAACTGTGTATAATTGCTCTTTTAGCAAACTTCTTTAATCAGACATGAATTGCTTTTGGATATCTGTAATTATTTAATCACAAAATGCTGCAGTTAAGTTTGAATTTTGTAGCAGAAGCTTCCTACGTGAATCGATAGCAGTTGTAAGTCCAGTATTGTTGGATTTATTCTGGTCACGCTCCACCGCTGCTGTGTAAATGTGAGGCAGCCTGCGGGGGGAAAAAAAAAACACAGTTGGACATCGCTGTGGCTGAATTCTCAGATAAAGATTCTCAGGTATTAAAAAAAACGTAAACTCGAGTTTTTCCTCTCAGTAATTTACAGTCAGGAACCAAAGGGAGCGCAACTACGTTTATTTACTTACCTGTGTAAAGTGTAAATTCATTTATTGAAATCTGTTTTTCGATTAATTTTTTTCCTCACAGGTAAGAAATGGCATTAATGTTGGATGAAAAGGTAGAGATAATACTTCGGCATCGCGCCTTTAAGAACGCGCCGATACGTTTTACCAAAATGCCATGGAAATCTTTCTATTCAGGACACTTTGTAGCCTTGTTTCTGAGAAGCCAGTCTGTCTAAAGACGTCCAACACCTCGCTAGCGAAGTGCGATCTCTTCGCGAAACGATCAGGTTGTCAGGTAGCTAAACGTCTGATCGGAACGGACAGAAAGGCGTAATCAGGTACCTGATGTCAGAATGACAGATGACGTGCTCCTGCGCCATCACGCCATCATCACAACCGAGAAGAGCGCTTGCACACTGTGTAGGGACGACAGCCGACGAAGATTTGCAATGTTTAAACGGCCAAATCGACAGATATTCCAGACCAGAGTGACCTTTAGCCAACAGAGGACACGAGTGAGTGAATGCATCAGCGACTGTTTCATGTTTCGGTGCCGCGAGGGATTTTTACCTCCAGAGACGGAGATGGATGACGCCGTGAAACAAAGTGAGAACTCTTATCGTTTATTATTAGAATTCTTTAAAATTTGGCTGCAGTTTTGTTTTTCCATCAGTAGATTAGGTTTGAAATGGAGAGCGACGCACACAGTGACGAATGAAATGTTAACACGATTTGCTCCCTTTTTACCTTAATGTCTTAATGTCAAAATCCTCGAACTTGCGATTGATTAGAACACGCAGTGTAGAGAAACATCAGAACTTCACTATCTTGTCAAAATGTAACCACGTGAAGGTTTTTTTTTGTGCCAAAATAACGTTTGCGTGCTGAAACCCGTTCATTGTGCAGTGAGCAAATGACGCGAGTGATGAGTTGCCTGCAGTTTGGCCTTTACTTTTCTCTCCGTGAACACTGCACCCTTTCATCTGTTTTTTTTTTTTTTCTTTCCTCGTATATACTTCCAGCTCACCCTCTCTCCTCACCTTCTCTCTCAGTCTCGTCTTGTTCTCTCTCCCTCTCTCTCTCTCTCTCAGTTATTCTGCGGCCGTGCCAAGTCAAGCTGAGCGTGTTTTCAAGCAGCTGAAAAGAATGAATTATGCAGTAGTAAGCATGCTTACAGCCGGCCATTGGCTGGCTCTTTGATCTGAGCGCAGGCCACACATGAATACCTGTATTGTGACGTTATGTGTACACTGTGTGTGTGTGTGTGTGTGAGAACGAATAGAGTGTGTCTGGGCTGTAGTAAATGACGTTACAGGCATGTTGGGCTAAGGGGGAAGACCCCACAATGCGCTGATTGTAAGCGTCTTTACGCTCGCAGTGACATCCTGAGACCCCGGAGCTGTTCATTAGACCTGGGACACTTTGCGTGATCGAGTGTGTGTTTAAGTTCATATCCGTTTTCTGCTTTCGTCCCGGCGTCATGGTGATTGATACATCTGCTCAGTAAGAAACAAAACACCACGAGGCGTGCCGTTACAGAAAAATAATCCACGTCTGCGTGGTGTGATATTAAGGAATGACGTGGTGCTCTCTCTGCATTTATAGTTAATAGTTATAAATAATGTTGAGGAACGTCCGTGACGTGTTAGTTCCTCTAACCACTCAGGCTTTAGCAGATGCAAACGTTCGTCCTCTCACAAGCCTCCAAGTTAAAAATAAATAAAGCGCAGCTTGTCATGGGACCTCTAAACCTGAAAGCACAGAAGAACCGCTCTGTCATGAAGACTTTACCGTGGCGGAAAAATACCGACTGTTATCAAGCACCGAAACTGGAGACTCCTTCTGCTGAATAACTGTTAAATAAACATCTCTTGACAGAAAACTTCACCCTGTTGAAAACGTTTTTTCTTTGTTAAATAACAACACATTTTTAATCATCTGTTTATTATTGGCTTTAGATTGCGTAGGTCGTCTGTCCCGGTGATTATCTCTTGTTACTATAGAAACGGTGCCATATTAGAACAAGTGCACTAGTTTAATTTAATTCTGATCTGAGAATTCAACAGCGATGAGGTATAAATCTTACTGGCGTTAGAGAAATCTTTTTTTTTTTTTTTTTTTTTCCAGATTTCTTTGGAGCACGTAGTCAGAGAAGCTTCACACGTGACTTTACACATGGCTTTCGCTTATGTATTTTCCTCCTCTTCTCTCTCTTTTTTTTTTTTAGGTCGTAATGAACTGATAGCCAGATACATCAAACTGAGGACTGGAAAGACAAGAACGAGAAAACAGGTTGGTGCGCTTTTTAACGTTTTAACAAGACCGTAAAAAAATGCACTACACTTTTATCCTCATCAAACCAAATCCAGACTCTATAAATATTAAAAAAAAGACAAAAGACGTCCAAGTGCCCATGTCCACTCCTCCCTGATTAACCCACCTGAGTGCGCGAGTCATTTCTCCACGGTCCGTTTGTACAAACACACGCTGTAGATGGATATTATTCGAGCCGAACCTTAACTTCTGAAACATTTAGTTCAAGAATGTTTTTAAATGTTCTCATTAATATTAACCCGCGATTTGAAGTACAGCCGGAACAGCTGCCAGAGCTGCTGTGATAGAAAATTAATCAACACTTTCTGACCAATCAGAAGAAATAAATGATTTAACATACTGTAGTAATCTTTTCTATTACACTTAAGGTGTGTGTTAAATAGAAATGTTTCATTAAGCAGTGTGCGTGTGCGTGTGTGTGCGTGCGTGTGTGTGTGCGCGTGTGTGTGTGCAGGTCTCCAGTCATATTCAGGTTCTGGCCCGGCGGAAATCCAGAGAGCTTCACGCTAAACTTAAGGTATGTGTATCTACAGCTATTGTGTGTGTGTGTGTGTGTGTGTGTGTGTGTGTGTGTGTGTGTGTGTGGATGCCCTGCTACTTGGTTGTACGTAACCTAGGTCCCCGTTTTGTGTGTGTGTGTGTGTGTGTGTGTTGCTCAGAATGTACTCGGCTGGCTCTGACTTCTTTTCTCATGCATGTTTGCCTGTCCTCTGCTTCCTTCCTGTTCTGTGTAACAGTGTGTTTGTTTTGGAAGGAGCCACTCTTTGTAGGAACACACTCGGTGAATTGTTTTAACCTGAACGCCACTTACCATGTCAAAGGCGGTTTTATAAAACACGAGGACAGCCGTGTGCTCAAATTCAGTCAAATAAAAAAAAAAAAAGTCATTGAATCTTTGCAGTCGTTTTTAGATATGAAACATTTTCTGACATTTCAGAATTGTCACATCAGTAGCTGAGCGCATTTTTCTCCCTTGATGATTCACATGAAGTGTGTCTCTCTGCTTTTCAGCCGTTAAAGGAATACTCGAGCGCATTTTCTCTCTGTTACCCGCATCTGCAGTGCACGTGTGATTAACCTGGACAAGAGTTTAAACACGTTCCTCAGTAGTGAGAAAAGAACAGAGAGCATTTACTCAAATCTCACTTGCGATGAAAGTCTAAGGGCACGTGTTGCTGGTACACATTTCAGATGTTATGATGTGCAAATTTAAAACTACAGCTGATACAGTCTACCGCTACTACTACTAATAATAATACATTTTATTTATATAGCACCTTTTATACGTTATAGCTTTACAAAGTTTGAAGTAAAAACAGAGAAACAGTAAAACAAAAACTAGTCCAAAAAAATCAAACAGTAAAAAGACAAAGAAAATAATAACTATAAAATATAATAAGCACATACAAGTATAATAAATACAAGCATAATAAATAAAATAATATAAAAGTAATGTATAAGTAACAAAAGTAAGTCACATAATAAACTAGTTAAATGCTGAGGTGAAAAAATGTTTTATCTTTTTTTTTTTAATGAAGGATTTTCAGATCTTTGGTGCGCAAAAACAAAAGGCTGCTTCACCACTCGGTTCAGTTTTAGATGTGGCGTATGGAGAAGGTTAGCACTAGATGATCTTAAGGAATGATCTGGAACATAGTTTATCTGATTGGAGAATGCAGGCACGCTGTGGTATAAACCAATTTAAAGCTACATTTATGAATACATTTAAGAGAAGAACTCACGAAAGCATGTGTTTCTCATAGATTTGTTGAATTTGTGGAATTCAACATCTGCCCTTATGCTTAGCTGAGAGAACACGAGGAGGCGGGACTGCGGTCTTTGGATTGTTAAGTAGTGATCACACCACCCCATTGCATCACGTTTTTTTTGGGTAAAATTTTGATAACGATTGGATAATAACCTGTTGGTACTGCGGAGGCTGATTTAAAGGAGCGGTATGTAAGTTAGTCCTCTACTGCTTCTCAAGTGAATTGCACTTACGGATGAAAACGCCGACAAGCCGTCTCCTTACCGTAAATATCTCCTCCACCCCTGCTGTGAAAACTACACATGCTTTGTGTATTGCGGAGCTAATTTCAGGAAAAAAAAAAAAAATGGAAGCAGAAATGAAAATGTCCAGATTTGTAGCACTGTGGGCCACAGCTTTTCCCAGGTATCTTTAAAAACGATGTGATTCATCACAGGTCTAGAAGCACATTTACACAGCACAGACTGCAGCTCGAACATCCACAAAAGCAGGACCGCTGATGTCATTTAAACAGTAATGTAAACAGAAGACGGCCCGATTAACACTTTAACTGACCAGTGTGAGCTGTGACACTCCGTATACCGTACTAACACCTTCTCATTACATCTTCTGCAAGCTGTTAATGAAATCTAACTCTCCCTTTAACCAGCTTTTTAATGGCGAGTCTGTCAACCCTGTCTGAAACCCTGTCCGTTTCAGTTCCTTCAATTCAGTCAGTCAGCTCAGCACGAGCAGGACTTGAGCTGCTGCTCCCCAAGACAGTGCACACAGTCATCGACAGATCTGATGACGAATTGATGGAACTGAGCGAGACGCTGAGAGACGGCGCTTTGAGCACACACTGAGCGCTGTGGCATGGCTGTGCGCTGTAGGAAAGGGCATGTCTGTCTGTCTGTCTGTCTGTCTGTCTTTGATGCATGTTTTTCTGAGGTTTTGCGCTGGAGCTACAAGGCTAATGTTGCTAACAAGAAACATATAGCTCTGTGTCCATGTAAAAATGCTTTTATGAATCAACATGGAACCATGTTATCATCCAAATCACGTTCAATCCGCAGATTGACTTTCTAACTTCAGGCCACACCTCCAACCTGAGTCTAAAGTTTTTTTTTTGTGCAGGCCGACACCAAACTATGTGCTGAGAAAGAAAGTGATCCAGCCTCGAGACCGAGCTACGGCCGTTTTTAGATTTGTTGGAATCCACAGTGGAGTGTAATTAGTGATTTCGTCATGTAGGTTGCATTACGCTAGATCAGTAGCTACAAGCAACATTAGCCTCACAGTCTCTGGATGCCAAACACATCTTGACTGATGAACGACATTTCATGGTAGGGGACAGTTGTGTGAATTTAGTGCATGGCTCGACAAGAAAAGGCAACGAGCACAAGTGTGTTCACTAATCAGTGTGTTGTGATTCTCCATGACTGTCAGAAATGATCTCTGTGAATTCCTGTCATAGTTCCTTAATTAGTTGATTAGACACTTTTTACACGAATCTTCTGTCCTTCCAGAAACACTGAACGAACACTAACTGAAAGCGCCAGCTGAGCGCTCTATGGCTCACACTTTCACCATTTCAAGCACCAGAGCATGATATAATCAGACATCCCGTGCACTAAAGTGACACTGCAGAGATTTTATTATTTAGATAGAATCTGATCTGAGTATAATTCTGCACAGGGTGGCCCTGCTAGGGCCATCATCAGAATTTTGACTTTAATCCTTGCCACTTTTCGGAAACACGTCTTGGCTTCCTGAGATCAGTGTGATTAAAAGGAGCCTCTGTTTGTGTGCAGGTCACTAATTTGGTGAGTATTTATCCTCCTCCTGCTGTGCGCTGGTGCTTTGCTCTCTGGGCTGGAAAAGTTCTGCCGAGTAACGTTCTGTAGGTGTGGACAGGATGGGCGGCTTTGGGCCCGCGGTACACTGCTGTGCAGCGTTGGGACAGCATGCTCGAGCTGCAGCTCTGCCTAAACACCCCTGCTGCTGCGAGAAAACCTCGAGAGAAAGGAAGAGTTGACATTAATGATAGGAAGATAAACAGCATGTTTACACTGAATAGTGTTCATGCTGATTGTGACTTGACGTGACAAAGCAGCAGTGAGTCATTTTTAATGCGAGCTGGACGTTTCAGCAAAAGCAGCCATTAGTGATGCATTCGACTAGAGGTAGTAACTCGTAATTCACAACCTCTGATTAGGAGAAAACAAAGAAAACGCCCTCTCAGCTCCTACTCGCGAACGCGGGACGGTCTCCTCAAGTCTGAGTTCAGCAAGTGACCTCAAATTAGCATGACTACTCATAGCATTGCTAGTAAACACAGTAGCACTTAACACCTTTAAATGCTGTATATACAAATATATATATATATACATATACACATATACAAATAGTTGGCTAGCTTGTTGCTAACAAAAGACGAACATGGAGGCGTCCATGTGTTGTTTCCTACTTTGTAGCTCGAACGCGAAATGACGTAATTCCAAGCTCCAGCTTTCCACACCGGATACAAGTCAAATGATGTGAAGTGGGCGGGGTTTAACTGTGATAGCGGACAGTGAAATATTGTCCGTGTTTTTTCGGTTCCACATATTTGTTCTCACTCGCAGCTTGTGAGCCGTTTTAGGGCAATTCTGACGCTGGTAGACAATGATGCAATAAAAGTAACATCTCCCTGTTTTATTCCTTCCTTATTATAGTTTTTAAAATGTATTATTAGGAATAAAAGTACAGCAAAATTCCCATGAGACGTGCATTGACTGTTAGGAAAAAAAAAAAAAGGGTTTGTTTAGAAAAAGGAGTTTGGAGGTTTTCTCGTGATGGCCGTGATGTGCTCCAGCTGCCCGTGCTCTGCTTTAATGTCTGTATAACACACCAGGCTGCACTCAGTCTCACTGATAATGGACTAAAGTACCTCTGGCCTTAACATCCACTGTCAGGCATTTACAGCTGAATAAAGAGGAAAGCACGAACGGATGAGTTTTCTCTTTGTAATGGTTCAGGGTGCATGTCTCTGTCTGAGCGCCGCTGGATTTTTCTTTTCCCCGCGTTCTGAGATATGGCTTTTCAGCGGTACAGATCTGTTCTGCATTACTCAGTGCAGGGATCTTCCAACACAACTAGAACTGTCTTTATTCTTATATAAATCCTCCGTGGGTTTTATTTTTGGATACAGAGCAGAGATGTTGTTGGGAACAGTATGAAATTGTGCTGAGTTGGCCCTCTGGTGAATTGAACGCATGCCCGCTCCCTTTCCTGTCTCTGCATGCAGCGTGTGTGTTCTGTCGATAGCTGTTTCTGCTGCATCCCTCACGGCATTGCATACACACACACACACACACACACACACACGCTTGCTTGCTCTGGCTGAAGCCTTTTTCCTGTGCCGCTGTAGGATCAAAGCGTGAAGGACAAAGCGCTCCAGAGCATGGCGGCCATGTCTTCTGCTCAGATCGTGTCGGCCACGGCCATTCACAGCAAGCTGGGTCTGGCAGGTCTCCCTCAGCCCAGCTTCCCTGCAGCGCCGGGGGTAAGAGACACCGAAAACACGCTAAATACCCCATAAACAGCCTGAAATGTTAACACGATGGACAAGGATTTACAGGAGCTTTGTGCTGGTGTGTTACTGGCAACTACTTTAAAGGAATACACCGCCATTTTTCAACCTAATCTCCATCTACTGCATCTGTAGCGTATGTGTGATTACCGCAAATAGGAATTTTGACACATTTCACTGTAATATGAAAGACATCAATTATGAAAGGTTCCTAAGTTGTTGAATTCCTTCAGTAAAAATGATGGTCAGTGATTGGTCTTTGGGAACAATGGTGATCAGTGATTGGTCTTTGGGAACAATGGTGATCAGTGATTGGTCTTTGGGGTCATTGGCAAAGCTGCTAGATTTGTTTCTAGCCCCCAACCCCCCCCCCCCCCCTTTTTTTTTAAATAAAGGCATAGCAGTCTAGCAACAAATTCACTAATTTGTGTGTTCATGGTGACTAAAGAATTCCTGAAGCTGTATCTACAAAATTATGCATTTCGACACGTTTCCCTGTAGCAAGAGTTTGTTTTTCCAACGTCTCCCCTCACACTTCCATTATAAGTGATTTTGGAGTAAACAGGTTGTTTTCTCTTTACAGAGGATCATGTTAAAATTTACGTCTATGGTAATCACATATACACTACAGATGCAGTGAATAGAGATTAGGCTGAAAAACACTGCAGTATTTTGTTTAAAGTTCTTGCCGGAAGCCTAGCAGCACAAAGCTGCACACCAGCTCTGTACTTCCACTGAGAATCCACATGATAAATAAAGGCACGTTTGCTTTGAGAGCCAGGTTTCGTTCTGCTGCTTTGTTTAGTGAGACTGTTTTTCTGTTTGTTTGTTCCGGCTGTAGTTTTGGCAGCTGCCCACGGGCCATCCTGGATCCTCACAAGAGTGAGTAAAGCCCTTAACGCTTAACTTACAGTACATCATGTGTCTTTTAAAACCAGAACAGGAGTTTACATTGTTTATCTTTCAGACTGCGGCTCCAAAATACCCCTAAACTCCAAAGTACCCCTAAACTCCAAAGTACCCCTAAACTCCAAAATACCCCTGAACTCAGACATGATTTTTAGATTTTTACCCTTCTCTAATATTCATATAGACTGAGGTTTGGGCCAAATTTTTCGAGTTGTTTTTGAGAATATGATGCATATTGAGCCTCTGATACAGAAATCCCACTTGTGACATGTGAGCGAACTCATCATGGAGGTGTTTCCAAGCTGCATCCTGATACACAATCCAAAACAGAATTAAGCAACACCTTCTGACCAATCAGATTTGAGAACTCAACAGCACTGTGGTCTAATGTTACTTATTCTTGGTTGAAAATCACATGTTCAGGGGTGTTGAGGTTTAGGAACTTCACTTTCTCAGGCGAAGCATGATGCCGAGTTTAGCACTAAACAGCATGGAAGTCCTTATTTAGAGTGGAATTTAGTCAGAGGTGGAGATGTTCTGACTGCACCGTCTTCTGTTTCCTCAGCATTAAGCCGTTTTCACAGCAAGCCTACCCCATTCAGGCCGCCACGGCGTTATCAGGTACACTGAAACATCTGAATAATTCGTTACACTGTAAATCAGTGTGTGTGTATAAGGATGAAGACAGGCGCTCAGACCAGCTCTTGCGTTTGTGTGTTACAGGTTACGAGCCTCCCAGAGCCCCTGCAGCCACTCCTCCAGCGTGGCAGGGGCGCTCCATCGGCACCAGCAAACTGCGACTCATCGAGTTCTCCTCGTTCCTGGAGCAGGAGAGAGACCCCGAGTCTGTACGTTCACTCCTCTCCAATTGATTTGGATTAGTTATGATCAGTTATGAGTAGTTAGTTTAAGCTTGCTTTAATGAATGACAAGTCACACGTTTTACAGGTTCTGTAAACAAGAAACATGGAGTAACTGACATTTTGGACACAATAATGGCCAAATCTTTTGTTTATTTTTGCTCCGTGAACGGAATTAGATCCTGAAGAAGCCACGCTCGCTGATAGCCCATTGGCTAGCTGGCTAACTTGCTGCTCATTGGGCTCACGATGATACGTACATTTCCGTTAAAGGTGCAGGTGGTGAAATTGTCTTCACTTCTTGCTTTTCATCTTCATCTGACGAGTTTTCATATTTTTTGTATTTAAGTTGTAAAAAGAAAAGTGCCATGTCAGCTGATGATGCTGCTAACTCTACTGTAGTAACCGTTTCAGTGGGACTGTCGCTAGAATTGGAGTCTTATTTGGGGAACACGGACAAGTGAAGTGAAGTGATACAAACAGTGAAACGTCCCAGTGCGGTTAAAGGAAATCAAACCAATCAAACTAGTGGACCAGAGCTAACTTGTATGATTGTAAATTAAACCGCACTTTGCGTCATGTCGTGTCTCACCATCGCAGCGTGGATTATTTTCCTATAACCGCACAGTCTGGAGTGTATCATTCCTTACTTAACATTAACGCCACGGTAACGGATTTTACGCAGTAAGTGAGCAAGTAAATTTTGTTTATAAAGCACATTTAAACAGTCTGATCATCAAAATGCTGTACAAATTGCTATATTTAAACAAAGGATTTCACAATGTAAGAAATAGAACACAGGTTTTATGCTGTTACACAAAACTCCTTGGCGTCGGGGTGGTGTGATGCACCTGAAGCAAACCCCCAAAGTGGGTTGTTTTCATATAACTGAACGGTCTGATGTGTGTTATTCCGCTTGTACCACAGCGATTTGCCAAAGATCACAATCTTTAATTCATTAATGATTGATGTATTGTGCTTTTTAACAGCTTCTGTTTACATTGTATAAACTCATTGTATATGTTCCAGTCAGAACTACTGTCTGAGCCGTGTGGCTGTACAAAAATAATACACACCTTCTGACCAATCGGATTCGAGAATTCAACCGTGCTTTAATATACACTTAAACTATATGTACACTTACAGTATTTTGAGTTTTGATTTTTTTTTTTAAAAAAAACAGGACAAAGAAAAATGCAAGCAACTCATTGGAAAGTGTAAGTTTTAAGTTGTAATTTAAGCCTATATTGCCAGTATTTTATTTGCTCCAGCAGTTGAAATTTGTAGGAGTTTATCGCCTCGTAGTGGCAGTTTCCGTTTGTTGAACTTGATCGATTTTAAGTTCAGGATGAATGAAATGTGCTAAGGCAAGCAAAGCACGCAACAGAAAGCAGCACTCGTCCTTCAGCACTGGAAAAATGCACGGCTGCTTTAAGAGAATACTGCAGTAAATTTGCCTGCTAATGCCAGTCCTCAAGATTACAGACACTGCCTGCTAAGCCTGTCATAAATCACTCCGTTTCGTAATGCCATGCGTAACTAAACCCGTATCTCTGACCCAAAACACTGGCCTATGCTGTGCATCTCAGCAGCGTCGAAACCAAGTGTCTCCTTTTCCAAAAATAGGAAGACACACACCAAAAAGAGCACATCCTGTTGCTTAGGCTGGAGTCAGGGTCGTGTAGTGTATGGGCAAGCTCTGTGTTTCTGTGCTGGGAGCGCTGTTCACTCCCCTCCTTCCCCCACAGCAGACCCGAGTGATCCGTCACTCTGGCAGCGCATCTATGACCCCGTTTTCTCCCTCTGATCTTGCGAGACAGCAGCTATTCATCTAGCATGCGCAGAAGAAAAATAAAAATGATTTGTATTCACGATTCAGTTGTCACGCAACAATAACAATACATTTCAGTCTAAGTACGTGGAGTCAGAGCCGAGGCATAATCACTGTCGGCAGAATCATTTTATCTGAATGTAGGATTGGGGAAAAAAACGGCAGTCGTAGACAATTACTTCACATTGTGTTTTGAAATACGACGTTCGGACCACATTAATTCTTACAACACAGTAATTTCAGTTCAGAAAACAGATAATTAAAAAAACAGAAACATCAAACTTTATTTGGGGAAAATTAATCAGATATTTTAGTAAATATATAACTATATTTATTCTTATTTAAAAATTTTACGTTTTTATTTATAAGATGAATAAATATTTAACTGAAAAGGGGAAAAGTTTTAAAAAGTCTATATGAAATTTTAAATAAATTTAACTTCAGATTTTAACTTTGATTCAACTACCTCCAGTCAGTTTGTATATGTATGTATGTGTGTGTGTGTGTGTATATATATATATATATATACATATATCAATGATCCATGATATCTGAGAAAAGTGTATTGCGACATCACTCATCATGATATAGATGTTATATGGTTAAATCGCCCAGCCGTACATCTGACTACCTCCGTATCAGTAACCTGCTCTAAAGGCACTGATAATTCATGTACCACTTTGACTCTGCAGTAGTACTTTACCTGACAGTAATGCTGTACTTGATGAGAGTCTGACAGCAGTGTATTTGTTGTCCTCAGTACAACAAGCACCTGTTTGTACACATCGGCCAGACGAGCCACTCGTACAGTGACCCGCTGCTGGAGTCAGTGGACATCCGCCAGATCTACGATAAGTTCCCTGAGAAGAAAGGAGGCCTCAAGGAGCTTTTTGGGAAAGGGCCACAGAATGCCTTCTTCTTAGTCAAGTTCTGGGTGAGTCCATTAAATCCGTTCTGCATTTTAGAGCTACACACGTTACAGCAGGGCTACAGCGCACTTCAGCGCTCATCCAATGCTGTTACAGTGTCACACACTATTGTTCTCATTTTTAAAAAAATAATATCATAGGACCGGACTTCATACGCCAACTAGGCAAATGTGTGTTAAAGCGCTAAGGATTTTTAAAGAACAATAAATAAATAATACATAAATCAGTCTGAATCACTCTCTCACACTGTATTTCTGTAAAAATTCAAATTTATCCAAAAATGATCAGATAATTAGACACTGTTGTAATTATTTCATCGTTGCTGATGAATAATAATCAGAAACACTGAGAATAATTCATTATTCATAAGTATAAAGCATCATAAACACTATACTTAATTATTCTTAGTATAATAATGAGTATATTATAAAATTGAAACACTTTATGAGATATATATATATATATTCCTCTCATGCTACAGCAATTTGCCAACACTGACAGTTTTTTTTTTTTTTTTTAATTTATTAAAGTATGACAACATACTTTTTATCCATTTATAGTTACAGTTAATGTTGTGGAACGTCTGAGAAACAAGTTACTTCCTGTTCTCTCTTTCGTTATCGTAGCTAACTTATTCTTACCAGCCTCTCAGTGCGCTGCCACTGGAGACTCCTTCCATTAATGTCGAATAAACGTCTCCTCAGAAAAAAACGTCACCACATCAACAGTTACACATGTTCTTAAAATCTGTTTGTGTGGAGAGTCCATCATGCAGGCCCCTGTTTAAGCTGTTACCATGGAAACAATAACTTATAAGGAGAGCAGTAATATATACGTGTGAGTTGAATTGCAGCCAGAACTACTGTCAGAGCTGCTGTTATAGAAAATTAATCAGCACCTTCTGACCAATCAGAATCGAGAATTTAACAGCGCTGTGATATAATGTTAAAACGTACAGCTTGCATTAACATCCTGTATACAGTATTTTCATCGAAAGTTCCAATTCTATAGGATTTTATGTACGTTCATTTGCTTCTGTTTTTCCTCCACTCTATATGTATACGTTTTGTTTTTAATTGTAATAAAATGTAAAATAAAAAAAGGTATCGGGATATTGTTTTCCCTCAGTGTTCTTAAATTATTTTGTGGTATCTAATGTGTGTGTGAGAATCAGAGCTGGATGAAAGCTGTGTGCACTTTTTCAGCTGTGTGTATGTGTGTGTGTGTGTGTGTGTGTGTGGAGTGAAGAGCTGCAGGCGTCATACTGTAGGCCGTACACACTCTTTGTTTAAACACCTGCCTTTCTGGGCCACAGGTGCTGCAGATCAGGGACCTGGAGACCAACACGTGCACACACACACTCTCTCTCTCTCTCTCTCTCTCTCGTTCTTTCTTTCTTTGTGATCTCTGACTCGTTTCCTTGCTTTCTCTCCCTCTCTGGCTCCTCTCTCTGGAGATTCACACTCATTACATTCTCAGAGTGGCAGAAACATGTAACGATGCCTTCGCCTTGCCTCAGAAGCGGGAAGTCAAAACTCCAAATTACATCATTTTCAACCTCCGTACATTCAAGCTACAAAGTGGGGAAGAAACACGGACACGTCTGTGTTCGTCCTTTGTTAGCAACAACCTGTCCAGCTACCTGTGATGAGTGACAAATATTTACCTCATCAAAACAGTGGAATGTAGAGTCAGTGTTATACAGGGTGTCCCAAAGGTCTCCTTACATAGGGGAAATGAAGACTTTTTAGCAAAATGTCTTCCAAAATATTTCTTACTTAGTTTATATATATATATATATATATTTCCAGATAGCCTTTAAGAATGCCTTTGACAAAAGAAGAACATATTGGCGTCCCAGGAAAAGATCATGTACACCACAAAGCTCATTTAAAGGCACACATTCGAAGTGCAATTACATGCATAACACCAGATGTGTTAACACGAGTTGCTCATGAGTGGGACAGACGACTCCGTGTGTGTGTTTACAAAGAAATGGCAATCACGTAGAGGATGTTTTGTCAATAAAGTTACATTTTGCTAAAAAGTATTAATTTCTCCTATGAGACTTTTGGGACACTGTAGATTTAACAAGCGAATATGTGTGTATGTTGATTGATCTAAAGCAAATGCTTGTATATATAAAGTGTAACGTCTTTAAAGATAAGAAGTGCTACTTTGCTAACTGCTGGTGCTGTGAACAGCCATGTTGATTTGACTTCACTTGCTGAACTCAGAGTTGAGGAGGTGTTTTCTTTGTTTTTTGTTTTTTTTCCCCTTTTCCTTTTTTTTTTTAAGAATTTGTGAGTTACAAGTTGTATTCAAAGGCTTTTTTTTTTTTTTTTTTTTTTTTTTTTTTTTTTTTTTTTTTTTTTTTTTTTTTTTTTTTTTTTTTTTTTTTTTTTTTTTTTTTTTTTTTTTTTTTTTTTTTTTTTTTTTTTTTTTTTTTACCAGAGTGTGAACTTATGCAGGTCATGCCACAAACACATTTCATTTGAAAAGTATTTGGTTAACACACTGATCAACACATCGTTCTCTCATGTGTGTCTGGTGTAATTCAGACAGCAGGAACACATTCTGTTCGGTAAACTGCGTACGTTTTATCAGAAACCTCCATGAGCGCGTGTTCGACTTTCCTCAGGCGGACCTGAACTGTAACGTCCAGGAGGACTCGGGCGCGTTCTACGGCGTGACCAGTCAGTACGAGAGTCCAGATAACATGACCATCACCTGCTCTACTAAAGTGTGTTCATTCGGGAAGCAGGTGGTAGAGAAAGTGGAGGTGAGAGATGTTCATTAGCACGTTCTCTTGATGAATTTAGCACGCTTACAACTCTCAGAATAGCTCCAAGTACACAGGTTAGTTCTTTTTCACGGGAGTTTGAATTATTAATGAGCCCTGAACATTTAAAACACAGATGCATATATGACAAATATAACTTAATTGATTATATTTTATTATTCCACATTTCATCACTTATCATGCCATAATAAATGGAATTAACGTCCCAGGCAATATGGAATGAAAAATTTAAAAAGAACTTTTTATTCTGTTCTTACCTTATATTCAGTCTTAATACATTTCAGTTCAAGACCTTACAATTATACAGTTTTTTTTTTTTTGCCCAGAAGTGAGTATGTTATAAATATGTTAATAACACACCACTAAACAGATCAAAACAATAATTAAATGTTAAACAAACTAAAGCTGAACCTGAATTGACCTTGTTAAGGGTCAAACCTTTATGGCTTAATATCTTCCAAGTATAGAATTGAACTTTCAAATTCAGATGAATTTAGTCTTGAGTTTTTCACGTGTAGAACGTGTATATTTTTAGTGTTGTTGTTGTTGTTGTTGTTGTTGTTGCACAGCCCTAAGGAAATTATGCTTCTTCTGCAATAATCCTCTCTTCTTTTTTTTTTTTGCCGCTCTTTCCCATGCAGACGGAGTACGCACGCTTCGAGAACGGCCGATTCGTGTACAAAATAAACCGCTCGCCCATGTGCGAATACATGATCAACTTCATCCACAAGCTCAAGCACCTGCCTGAGAAGTACATGATGAACAGCGTGTTAGAGAACTTCACCATCCTGCTGGTAACTCCCACATCCTCACTCTCATCCTTCCACTCCTCCTAACACCCCTTTCTACACCCTTCATTACACTCGTTTATTTTAGAGTTAAGATGGAAAGAAATCACCGTCCTGTCACGAGGAGTTTCCCATGGCTGAAAATATTACATATGTAAAGTTACAGCTTTACCTCTGACTCTTGGAAATCTTTTTTTCCTTTCTGAAATAACAGCACATTTTTATCCATTAATTATTAATCTTAGATTATGTGGCATGTTGGCCAGGGCTCGGTGATATGACCACATAATATCAACATCACATTCATTTTTTCTAAGCTATCGGAGAGATTTTCACGTTTCTAAAATAACGCAGGTACGGTGATGTCTTTTTTTTTTCTAACTTTTTTTTTTTTTTTTTTTAAATTACATTGATGTACTCTGATGGATGTTATGTTCTCCTAAGAAAAAGCTTAATTTGACTGTCCATAATTGTGGACACCATGCACGAAAGGGTTAGTATGTTTTATACCACGTGAAAAAAGACAAAAAAAACCCAAAAAACCAGTTTAACCCGTGAAGATCAGCATCTTTAACTGTTATTAACTGATTAGGAGTATAAACCTGCTAAATCCCTGGAAAAACCTGCTAAATAATTCTGGTGAATTCTAATAATAAATTTAAAGATTTAGCAAAATAAATAAAAAATTTACTTAAATGACTTTAACCTGAAAATGCAAAAATATGAATTAATTAAAAATAAATAAGCTATCGTGTGTGATGAGGGCATCTTAAAGACAGTATTGAACCAGGGCGTGAATGCCTGCGACGTGGCTTTACGAGTGTGTGCTGTTGATGTGTTGCTGTCGGTGTGTGTCCTGCAGGTGGTGTCGAACAGAGAAACGCAGGAGACGCTGCTGTGCATGGCGTGCGTGTTCGAGGTTTCCAACAGTGAGCACGGAGCTCAGCATCACATCTACAGACTGATCAAAGAATGAGATGCTGCTTCAACCTCTCTTTCTCTCTATCTGTCCCTCACATACACACACACACACACATACGCACACACACACACATACTCACACACTAAAGACACTGAGCTGCTGCCCTGCTGGTCAGAGAGAGCCAGAACGCATCACTTCCTGTGTCCGCAGAGGCCTGATGTGTGGCGCCTTTGCTATGAGCTGCTGTCCTGAGCGGCTCAGAGAGATTTTACTCTCGGTGATAAACCTGTAACTCTGAAGCGGCTGTGCCTCTGTGCGTATAAACCCTCCGCTTCACTCGGTCACAGCTGGACGATGCCTCTAATGACTACATTTTTGTCTTAAATGTTCTGTATTTTCTCGATCTGCACGGGTGCAGGGAGTGACGGTGAAACGGAGGTACGTTTTGTTACTTTTTCATTTAATACTGATATCCTTTTTTAATGTCACTGAAGAATATTGTGTATTTTTAGTACAAGAAAATGTACTCCTTATTCAAAAAGGACAAGCGTAATGTCTCATTTTGTCCCTTAAATAAATCGTAGTCCTGTGTAGAGTTTAGCACTGAAGTTAAGCATATACACAAAATGGATTTAATATTTTATACCACATAAAACACAATTTAAACCCAGAAATATCCGCATCTTTAACTATTATTAACCGTTTAGGAATACAAACCTGCTAAATCCCTTTTTTTCATGTTTTTACCTGGAGCCTGATCGCATATTCACGTTTTCACTTTAATAACTGCAAAGCTGTTTTCTAGATGATTAAACAAGCCAAAAATCCACAAGTTTTTATTGCCACATCATGTAAAAGAGCACAGGTTTGATGGGGACGTGCTTTAAAGGTGAGGTCAGTGATTTTTTTTTTTTTTTTTTTTTTTTGTGAAATTTAGTGAGGTTCCTCAAATTCCAGCAGCTGTCATTAGTTAAATATCAGGTCAGAGGAGAAACTCTGGTCACTGTGATGCCCCCGGATCTCTAAATCAAAGGGGAAAAAAAAAAAGCTTTGGACCAACAGCGTCCAAAATATCAGGACAAGGCAGCACCTTTGCACACCTGTCAATCATGTTGCCTGTTAGTTCAGAAAGCTCCACCTCTTGCATTTAGGGTTTGTTTTTTTTTCTCCCATAGATGTGTGTGTGTGTGTGTGTGTGTGTGTGTGTGTGTGTGTGTGTGTGTGTGTGTGTGTTTTGGGGGCGTGGTTTGAAGGATATATTTATTTTAAAGTTTATACAGCTAGCTTCAACTGAAAATCACTGGTAATGCCTTTGAGCCAATTTGCATGTTTGCCTGCAAGTCTGCCATCCATCCATCCATCCATCCATCCATC
>CM040981.1:25355876-25369686 GCA_022985145.1 Pangasius djambal
CATGCTTCAGGTTTTTAAAGCATTATGTGAATGTGGTGAGCTGATTGGCCCGTTTGGATCATGTGACCAGTGACTCTCAGTCACTGCACTACACACTTTATCAACCCTTTGACTATAAACACGAGTCTGTGTGTTCATGCCAGAAGTCTAACTGATTTTTGCTTGACTCTCTGATCCTACATCTGTCAGCTCGTGAACCGGAAACTGATCAAAGACCGTCTTTAAGGAGCAGCTCTTAAAATGTACTCGGAGGAATCAAGGAACGAGGAGATAGGAAGCTTCTAGCTCAGTGATACACAACTGCTGTCTACACGAACATGTTTACAAATTGCATCACGTGACATAAGCTCATGGTATTAATGCTCCGCCTCTCCCAAAAATACATTCTAATAAACGGTGCATCAAATAAAATGTGTAAGATTAAAAAAAAAGATGAAAGCCTCAGCGTTTAAGTGTGCGATGTACACGTTTTAATCGACGTTTATTCAGTGTGTAATCACAGTGCATCGTCTGTATTCAGATTCGTTACGTCCTTTACGTCACACCATCAGTTCGTCATGACGCTTCAGTGAGCGAGGATGTCATATTTGGCATATCCGTTTGACTGATTTCTCCTGACCTTATTTCCTTTGGTCACATCCTTTCCTTGAGTCCTCGGAGTGAAGCGCTGAGAAGAGAGGAAAGGAAACAAGGGCGTGAAGTCAAAGACGTGACATGAGCTCTGTTAGAGACAACAAGGATGCGTCTCAATATTAGTCTCGATCAAGTGATGTCATTTCATACGGTCAAAATTCAAGCAGCAATAGTAGATAATTAGAATCATAATAAAGTAGTTTGATCAGTGTGTTGCAGTCATAGACTGAATTCCCACACCATGAAAAGCATTGTAAAAGATTTAAGACAGTATAGTTCATAATATAAAGAATAAATAAAGTATAGCATAAAAAAAACACCTACTACAGAGTAAACGAGCTACAACAGACCTTCTCGTACGTAAATTCCAGCCCAAAGTGCGACTAACCAACAGGTTATAGACAGTATTTTTCTATTTAATTAAAGAAGCGAAATAGAAGTAGCATCCCCTAGTGGCCGTTGTTCATATTCCCCAGTCCTCTTTTTCTCTGTAACACCCTGTCCTGCACATTTCAGTGTTTTCCTGAGCAGACGCACTTCATCTGAGGAATCCAGTGTGTTGGAGCAGGAAGAACGCTTCCACGTGCAGGACAGGGGGGTTCCCCAGGACCAGGGTTGGGAACTGGGCTCTGTAACCCGTGCTGCATCAGACTGGTATCAGACCTGTATCACACACATCCAGTTTCCTCTGCTGAACTTTAATATCGATGGATATCTCTCAGCTGATAAACTGATAGGCCCTAAAGCTTAAATCTTTAAATGCTTATGAAACTTTGCAGTTGTGTAGCTGCTTTGAGGGGGGAAATGTAATCCTTCACGTTCATCCAAAATAAATACGACTTTATTTACAGAGTGTACAAACACTGTCTACACAGGTAACCTCCTCCCAAATAGAGCAGAGTAAAGTGTGTAGTGCAGACGTTCAGCAGGACTGAAGAGGCGTCACTGCTACACGCACACGCGCGCACACACACACACGCACACACACCAGCCACCACTGAGCTTTCTCCATCACCGTATCACTTTACACACCAGCTTTTAATCATAAAGTCATACTGTAAGTCTAGGTTAAAAGCGCTCACACATGCGCGCGCGCGCACACAGACACACGCGCACGCACACACACACACACAACTGAACACAGCTATTGTTCGCCAAAACTGATGAGTCTCTGGTGCCTTAGACATTGTCGTAATGTAACATCTCAGCTTGTGTAAATCTGTAACGAGGAAGAATACATCAATATACACTGAAATCCTGTGTTCTCCAAAATGGTCATATATATATATACACACACACACACTGTATTTTCTGGATTATAAGACCTCATCCCTTTACTTTCTCTCTGATTAAAGGGAAAAAATAAACAATACAGGGTGTCCCATTAGTCCGGCATCACAGGGTTAATGTCTGTTTTAATATGGTTTAGATCCTGATGTATCTGAACAAGGAAGAACAAATCCAATTAATTCTATTCACAGGAAATTGAAGTCGATTTGAAAGCGCAAGTACACGCAGAGAAAATGAGCATGTTGAACATTTGCGTTATTAATGCGTGTAACGCCATTACTCCTCACTCCTGTGTGTTTATTGATTGTTCTGTAAATAAAAGCTTTTGGTTTGCCTTTTTTCCCCCTGCTATGATGTTCTCCTGGACTTATGAGACTCCCTGTATATCTTTAACCCTTTCATGCATAGCGTTCACACTTGCAGACACTCAAAAAATATTTTGTCCCAGACTCCACAGAGCACCTTCGATTTTTAAAAAGCTTGTTTTTATGTTTATATATACATACACACACACACACAGTCATGTTAGGACGGCCCATTAAATATTCAGTTCTTTATTAAGAAATAGATAGATGAAAGTGATGTATTTGCATGTAAACAACAAAACAATCACTTTTTCACTTATTAAACAAAAGAAATCAACAAAAATGAGTATTTCAACTGAGGAAAAAGTTAGGACACCCTATGCCCTAATAGCTAGTGTTTCCCCCTTTGGCTGAAATAACCTCAATGAGACGTTTCTTGTAGCCATCTACCAGTTTCTGACATCGACTGGAAGAAAGTTTCCCAAACTCCTCAATGCAGAATTCTTTCAGCTGTGAGATGTTTGAGGGGTTTCTTGCATGCACAGTCCGTTTCAAATCACCCCACAGGATCTCAATAGGATTTAGATCTGGGCTTTGACTCGGCCATTCCAGAACTCTCCATTTTTTACTTCTCAGTCAGTCCTTGGTGGATTTACTGGTATGTTTTGGGTCATTGTCATGTTGCAAGGTCCAGTTCCGCTTCAGCTTCAATTTTTTGACAGATGCTCTCACATGTTCCTCAGGCACCTTCTGATACAATGTAGAATTCATACTGGATTCTCTGATGGTGAGCAGGCCAGGTCCTGCTGCAGCAAAGCCCCAAACCATAACACTTCCACCTACAGATGGTATGAGGTTCTTTTGCTGAAATGCTCATCTGTCCAAAGCACATTATTCCAGAAGTCTTGGCCTTTGTCTGTGTTCTTTGGCAAACTTCAGTCTTGCCCTCATGTTTTTCTTAGACAGCAAAGGTTTCCTCCTTGCTGCTAACATCAGCAGCCTGAAGGGTTTCAATTTAGGAAAATTAGGGTTAATCGGTTCAGTGAGTAGTTGACTGAGCGAACAAATAAAGATTTTCGCGGTTATGTCACAATACAACCTTAAAAGTGTGACACAGAATTGAGTTTAGAAATCAGTTTGTTTTTAGAGGAATCCAGACTCTCGTTCCATGCTGGAACACTTGCTTTGAATGAAATGGAGATTCTGTAGATACAAGTTTGTAATCATTATTTGCAGTAAACAATGCAAAATAAAAATAAATAAAAAAAAATGTTTCTGCTGCCGTAGAGCCGTGATTCTCAAAACGGAGACTGTGAAGCATAGCCAAGGTCTGAGGCTTTTTCCTTTCTTAGATTTTGTTACAGTTGTGGAGAAAACTCACAACCCATCATTATCAATATATTTATTCTCATAGTTACTACTCTACAAGTAGTCAAATATCCGAATAGATGGATTATGTTCATGAAATAAATCTGTAGTGTCAGGGGCTTTGGATTTTTAGTTTTAAAGGCTGTTTTACAGTTAAAGGGTGCACAGATTTTGAGAACCCTTGCTGTATAGAAACTGTACAGCTGTCCAGAGATGATAGGTTTCCATTTAGCAACATTTTGCCATGAAAAATGTTTTTAACTACTGAAATTGATCATTTCCCTTCATGAGTCAGATGGCTGAGCTGTCTGCAGTGGTAGCTCAGTGGTTAGGACATTGGACTACTGATTGGAAGGTCAGGAGTTTGATCCCCAGCACCGCCAAGTTGCCACTGCTGGGCCCTTGAGCAAGGCCCTTAACCCTCAACTGCTCAGTTGTATAAATAAGATAAATGTAAGTCGCTCTGGATAAGGGCGTCTGCCAAAAATGCTATAAATGTAAAAATGTAAAATGCAGTGCAGTAGCTAATATAAAAATGTGTAACATTGCTTCATGCTAAACCTAAAGCTGAGAAGCAAAGAAAAGTGACTTACAATCCAGAAAATACAGTAAAGTCTCTTTATACAGCCAGGATGCACAGCATGTCAAAAAAAAATTGCCTTCGCTGTACTAGACCAAAAAAAAACCCAGTCCATTCAATGCAGGTTTATGCGCTGCACCATAAAAGTGCCTTTGGGGTGGAATTTAGCAAAAAAAAAAACACAATAAATCCAGGCAAAGAAATAAACACCACAATGCCTAACTGTATACAGAGTGAAATGCCAGTCACAGGTGAAGAATAAAAAATAAAAAGATTGTTAAAAGTCATGGCTATCATTAAGAGTCATTAAGAGTACTGGGTGATTTCAGTGGTCTTTTAAGATGATTCACACACGACGTACGAAACGATCCTGAGAAAAACTCCTGGTCAAAATCTATAACAGGCTGTGATGAAGATCGTCTAACGATAGACCCGCGATTACAGCAACTGACTATGCTCTGCTTACATCTTCAGGAAGTGAAGGATTTTCTGTCCATTAGCATGTTTTGTTTGTTTCACCATGGCTGCTGTCGTATCTGTAGCTGTCTTGGCGTAATCCTCCTCCATCCTCCTTTTGGTGGATTTCAGACGAGCGTTGCAGCAGCACTAACACACCGGGATTTTAATGAAAGACCTCTGATGCCGCCAGGACTTGAACATCTTCGGAAGTAACGGCACTAAATCGGCCACCATTTCATGCGTCCTAACGAACACCTCCGAGCTCAACTCACAAACATTAACCTGAGCTTTCTCTCTAAAAAATCGTAGTGTAAAGTCGGATTAAAATGCAAGAGCACAGAATTTTTTTAGGTTTTGTCTGAAACCCTTGTGGATAAATGAGTTTATAAGGTGGCAGTCACACAGTCCATGATGTTACCAGGACACAATGATTTCTGTGAGTGCTTACATTCATCCATTCAGCAGATGTTTCTGTCCACAGTGATGACCACTGAGGCAGAATCTAGCTCTACCTTCTGCTCACTATCTCCTCACTAAGGAAGTGACATCAGACCCTAGCTGAAATACTGAAACACGCACAGAGCTGGATGTATATTTCCGGCTTCACTATAAAGTGGAGGAGTTTCAGTTCTCTGTGCACTCCATCCTCCGTGACTCTGTGACTCTGTGACTCCGCTCCAGCACCAGCAGCTCGTCAGCGCCTCCGTCTCGGTGCTGCTGCCGTCCGTGTCGGATCCGTCCGCTGTCCTGGTGAACAGCCGCTCAGACAAACATTACCGGGTTAAACAGCTTTTAAACATGGGACATTAGTGTGAAATAAAATTGTGTAATTGTCGAGATGTTTCTGTACAGGCTTTAGCAGTTTTCTTTTCTTTTTCTTTTTTTCAGATGAAGGGATGATACAAAATATGTTTGAGTGCGCGCGCGTTTGGTTAGTTCTTTTTCACTCTGTAACATTTTCTCTTGAATAAAGAATATTTTGAATTTTTTGTCATTGATTCAAATGTGTTTTTTTTTATTTCGCAAAAGAGACAATAATGTTAATGAAGTAATGGGACAAAAAATGAAGAACCTCAAAATACCACTTTAGCGATTTTCTCTGTTCTACTTATTTTACTTCTGTGGAAAGGAATTATATAAATGAACATAATACTGAGGAGGAGGAGGAGAAGAAGAAGAAATAATTTACTGGAAGTGAGAGAGTGAACAGCATCGCATCCATGAAAGTGAAATCTACAGAGTTACCAGGTTTTCTCTCAAAGTGCAGCTGCCTTTAATAAAACACTTTTTTTGTTTTGTTTTATTGTTTAATTGTTTAATATTGCCCTTATGCATTCTGAGCTTTTCTGTTTGGTGTATAATCAGTGTCCTTTTTTAATCACACAAGCTTCATATCTGACCGCTCTCTCATCTCTGTCCCAGTGTGCACCTCTGCCCTCTCCCTCCTGAGGTCTCGCTCAGACAACTCATGCAGTACATGTGTGTCACCTCAAGATGGTGCTGTGGTCTAACAATAAATCCTCCACCAGCCGTTGCATTGTGGTCTGATAGTGTCAGATATATTTTTTTTTAATTATTATTATTTTATATTAAAAAAATTAATTATACCATTGAAAGTTTGTGAAAAACATGTGATGGGGTGAATCCAGGTTCATTTTGCTTTCTCATTCAAAAAACTGAATTTTTTTTAAAAAAAGCAAACTAATTATTATTATTATTATTGCTAGTAGAAGGAGGAGAAGAAGGAGGAGAAGCAAATTTTTTTTTTAAAAAGTATTTTTTATATTTAATAAAAATTTAAAGTTTTTTTTATTCCTGAACTTTTCACCTGCTGAACTCAGATAAATAAATATATATTATTTTTTAGTTATAAACGTTAAAAATACATTTTGTTTCATGGTCATTGAGGAAACAAGAAAAAATAAACTTTGTGTAGTAATTCCATATATTATTGGTAGTAGCAGTAGGAGGAGGAAGAAAAGCTCATTCCTGAATTTTCCACGTGCGGAACTCAACCCAGTTAAACTGTATTTTAACAGCAGTGTTCTGTTTTACTTAAAAATGCTGTTAGAATCAAGATATTTTTTGTGTTTGTTTTGAAGTTGTGGTGCTATAGATCACACACACACACACACACACACACACACACACACACACACACACACTCTATCAGTAGTATCACATCATTTAAAGCAGTGATATAACCGGGGAAGCCCTGAATGTACGTCACTGAGACCAGCCTGTGCAATAAAACACACTCTGACGTCACACCAGTTCCTTAAGAGTGAGAGTGACAGGATGATGAATATTGACGTGTTTCCTGGCACTGCGTGCTAACAGGCTGGATGTAGTTAGTGAGCTTGGGTTGAGTTGTGAGGTGTTGTGTCACGTGGATGGTGTGTGTGTGTGTGTGTGTGTGTGTGTTTGTGTGTGTTTGGCTTGGCTTAAGGCAGAGCTTCAGTTCAGTGGAGTCACAGGATGGCATGCAGGCGGCTGGGACGCGCTACGCAGCGGAAATACACACGCATTTAACACATTCTGGAATATAATTTGGGATCAGATTTTTCTGTTCATCCAGAGGGACGGACTGGAGCTCGCTGTGAATGAATTTTAGATTTCTTTTGGTCAGGATGCGTCGCGCTCGTTTCGGAGCTGGAGGTGGAAGGTGAAGTTGAGTGTGGTGACCGGGGATGGAGGTGGAGGAGGGTAAGATCTCGGTGTGGGTGTGCCGGGAGGAGAAGCTGGTGTCGGGGGTGACGAGGCGGACGAGCTGCGCGGATGTTGTGCGAGTGCTGCTGGAGGACCGGAGCTCTCCTGCGCTCGCGAGCTCCGCGCAGTCCTACTGCATCGTGGAGAAATGGCGCGGGTTCGAGCGCGTGCTGCCCAACCGGACGAAAATCCTGCGCCTGTGGACGGCGTGGGGCCGCGAGCGGGACAACGTGCGCTTCGTGCTGGTCAGGAGCGACGCGTCGTTACCGGGCAGCGGGCCGCGCAGCGCCGAGGCTCGTGTTGTACCCAGTAAAGAGAGCCGGTGCGCGGATAAATGCGACCCCGCGACGCCGGTGGCTGTGGCGACGGCTGAGGAGGACATCTCTCAGGAGAAACGGCGCCGCGTGGTCCGAAAAGCGTTCCGCAAGTTAGAAAAGATCAAGAAGAAGAAAGAGGAGACGTGCGCGGAGGAGTACGCGGAGAGGATGGAGACGCTGGTGCACATGGTCCTCTCGCAGGACCACACCATCCGGCAGCAGACGCAGCGCATCAACGAGCTGGACGGCGAGATCGAGAGGCACGAGGCCAGGGTGCACACGGACCGAATGAGGCTCCACGGGATCAATTACGTGCAGGACACTTACCTGGTGGACGCGGGGGACAGCGCGAGCGCGAGCGCGGAGCTCGACGCAGACGCGATGGCGCGATGCGACCAAGTGATCCGACTGCAGGAGCAGCTCACCGAGCACCACGCGCTGCTGGAGAGGCTCACCGGAGAAGTCCAAGAGGAGCTCGACAGGAGATGGATGACACGGCGGCGTGAAGGAGACGCGGAGGAAACGCAGGAGATCGCGCTAGCGGAGACTCCGGCGTCCGAAAAAGACGTGCGCTTAGAAGAGGAGAGGATCAAGACGCAGCTGGATACGAGCTCGTACATCGGACTGCGTTTAAACACCGACCTGGAGGCTGTGGAGCGCGAGCTGGACGCGAGCCTCGAGGTGTGGGAGGCGAAGGAGCTCGAGCTGAGAGATTTACTGCAGAAAATGGACTCGTGTGGTGGCTGCGATGAAGACGCAGGTGAAGGAGACGCTGTGTTCACAGATGATGTCCAGCCTCCACCTCCACCACCATCTTCTGTGGACCACAGTGACTGCTGGGTGGAGCGGGTGCGAGGACTTTCAAAAACTAACCCGAGTGGCAACGATGATGACTCGGATACTGGACTGAGTTCAATGCACAGCCAGGACTCGGACAACGCAGCGGTGTGTGAGTCACTGGTGTGAGCGCTGGGCAGGAGGATCAGTGAACCTGAGGGATTTCAGAGTCCTGCTCCTGCCCCTGCGTGGGACAAAGAATCTGAACTGTACTGATGGGTAGGAGTGATTCATCAAGGAGTCGGTTCTTTTTTTTTAAAACAACTCTTTTTAAGTGAGTCAAGTGAATCAGTTCGCAGGCACAAAGGAATGAAGTTAATCCAGGTATTTAGAAGGAGAGGAGATCTCTCTCTCATGGGTGCCAGCAGTGAAGGAGTTGCTTTCAAATTAGTTTTTATTAAAGAGAGTTCCCAACACTGATATCATGGAAAGATATGTGTTTCTGACCTGAGGGCTTAGATTAACTCTACAAAGGAAATAAATTGCCTGTCATGAAATATGAAATACACCTGCAGTTGTATGCGGCTGTGCAAAGGTGCAAAGCAGGTTAGCTATTTAACATGTGCTTTGAGTTCAAGTCAGTTCAGACTACATTATAGCACAAACATAACAAAACAAAACAAAACAAAAAACCACAGCTGAGATCTAGACCAGTGTATCTCAAACATTTTACAGTCAGCAACCTGTTTAAATGTATTTTTAAAAAATAAAATGAAAAAAAAAGTTAAAACGTTCACAATCCCTCTTGGTACAGATGTATTTTACAAACAAATTATTTAACAAATTAGGATCATTATTTTAATATACAATGATATTTTGCCTATTTACTGAAGCCAGAATGTTTCTAAACTTTCCACCCAAAAAAAACCCATTTTTATTAAAATTGTCATTAGATGTCATTAGATTGAGAGCATTAATTCATCACAGAGCATATTTTCAGTAATTACTAAAAAAGCACAGCAAATAAACAGGAAATGTATGTAGTTAGAGCACGAGGAATGTAAGTCTGACAGGGTTTAAGGGGTTAAACTGGATTGCTAAATTGTAAATATGATCTCACAGCTTATAAACTACATATTATCACACAAACATTGCTCTAGTAACAGCGACACTAAAAGTGAAATTTCAAATCTAGAGGCTGAAATTTTAGCTAAAAACAGGCATATACTATCATACACTATCTATCATATTATTTACACTAAATCAACTGCTAACCAGCTGCTAACAGACTACTAACTAGCAGGACAGATAATGTACAATAGATCTTTGGAGGAAAATAAATCAGAAGTGTGAAGTTTGAGTCACTTAAATGGATTTGTTTGAAAGAACTGATTCAGTCTTCTTGCCCATCACTACTGAACAGGTGGTGCTCAGGGAAACTGTAACTATGGCTGATTCCCTATTCCCTACTCCCTAAACAGGTGCACTACACAGGGTAATGAGACGCGTTCTGAGGACTGTACAGTTCCTAGATGAGTTCCTGTTGTACTGTCTTATCACGCTGTAGGAACCGTGACCGTTATGTAAAATAGCAAGCCAACAACAAACACGGAGGTGTTTAGACAAAAGTGTTAATTTCGCTTTGCTTTGGTGCATCAAGAAGATCTTAACATTTACAAAGCTCTTTAAAATGAAAAGTGTTACAGGAATGTTGTCAGTTACACCAAACCACCTCTGTTATACAACGTTAACTAGCTTAAAAGCTTTAATAAGGTAAATGCAGGTAAGAGAGTTGGTCATGCTGTAAATCTGCTGTAAAGCTTTTGAACAACCTGTGATGTTTAGTACAGAAAAGGTTCCTGGGATGGAAGCACATTTCCACTGAGGACTGAACAGGTTCTTGATGAGTTCCTGCTTTACTTTTGCCCTGTAGGAACCGTGAAATAACAAGTGAGTGTTTAGATTGAAGCTATTCATTATCACTTGGTTAAGATGTTAATGTTCACGTAGCTTTTTAAATCAAAAGCAGTGCAGAAATGTTGCCATTTACATCCGACCACCTCTGATGTCATCACTTAGTGTTACACAGGATTGAAAAAAATATTGGTTAAAAAAAAAACGACAGTTGGTCATTCTGTAATCCTTGCAGCTGACTAATCAGAGATGTTTAATAGAGCAACTGGAACTGTGACCCAGGAACTGAAAAGTAACCTGGTTCCTCTGTTGTAAAGCTTACGAGTTGTTGGAAAGTGTTTCGCGTTCCTGAAAAGCTCCTGCAGGGAAACTTTGGTTTCTACACCCTCTGTAGTGCACATTACATCCAGTAAGGAGCCATTTGTGATTCTACAACTTAAACGACATGCATTATCTAATCTCACAAGAGAATCACATGTGACGTGTGAAATAGGTGTATATGTGTGTGTACTGTTAAACTGCTAACATAGTTCATCTCTCAGTGAATCCACAGTTACTGATGTGCTACTTACCAAATAGTTACTAATTAACTAATGAGCATAAAGATCATGTCCAGTGTTCTTAGACCTAAGTTCTAATAGGCTGATGTATAACTCTGTTTCCTGTGTATGTAGTCTACAGAGAAAGAGAGAGCCGGTGAAGACTGCTGGTCTCGTAATCTCCGTGTCGCTGAATTAGGCCTATTTATTGTAAAAAACAACAACAACAACAACAACACAAAACAGCTGCACAGTTCTGCAGAGATTTCATAATGAGGTCTATGTGAGATGTGTTATTTTTGTGGAATTAAAATGACGTTCAGAGCGAAATCCAGAGTGGCTCTTGTTTTCATGCCATGTTGTGTGTGTAGTGTTTGTCAGACATCACTCATACCTACAAAGCAGCGAGGCGAGAAGTGATGTGTAATGAATAATCAGTGCGAAAGCACACCTTTCTGCAGGTTTTGAACACAGAGAATGTGAGATTGACCGCAGACTCTCAGGAATGTGCCACTGCACAACATCTTTAATCCTCTTAATGCCCTCTCATTTTCTCGTCATGCCTCCTGACAAACAAATTAAGAGCAACATCACAGTCACACGGCAGCTCGCCAAGTTACAATATCATAACCATTATTTTATATATACACAGTTAGGTCCGGAAGTATTTGGACAATGACAGAGTTTTTGTGATTTTGCCTTTATACACCACCACAATGGATTTGAAATAAAACAATCAAGATGTGATTGAAGTGTAGACTTTCAGCTTTATTTTAAGAGGCTCCACAAATATATGGCATTTACCATTTAGGAATTACAGCCATTTTCAGCAAAGAATCTCCATTTTTAGGGGCTCAAAGGTATTTGGACAAAGTGACATAATTGTGAATATAACCATAATTTTAATACTTGGATGAAAATCCTTTACAGTCAATGACTGAAGTCTGGAGCCCATGTTCTCAAAACTCAAATTCTGAGTTTCCTCCCTGGAGATGCTTTGCCAGACCTTCACTGCAGCCACCTTCAGTTGCTACTTGTTTGTGGGTCTTTCTGCCTTCAGTCTTGTCTTCAGTAAGTGAAAAGCAGCTCTATTGGGTTGAGATCAGGCGACTGACTTGGCCATTGAAGAATATTCCATTTCTTTGCCTTCAAAAAGTCTCGAGTTGCTTTCGCAGTATGTTTAGGGTCATTATCCACCTGCACTGTGAAGTTTTGTAGCATTTGGCTGAATGTAAGCAGAGAGTAGAGCCCTATATGCCTCAGAATTCATCTCGCTACTTCTGTCAGCAGTCACATCATCAATAAACACCAGTGAGCCCGTTCCACTGGCAGCCATACATGCCCATGCCATAACACTGCCTCCACCATGTTTGACACATGATGTGGTATACTTTGGATCATGAGCTGTTCCTTTCTTTCGCCATACTTTTCTCTTCCCATCATTCTGGTACAAGTTAATCTTGGTTTCATCAGTTCAAAGAATCTTATTCCAGAACATTCATGAAGGCGTCTCTTGATTGAGGATTTTGACAATGATGCGCCTGCCTTCTCCAGAGTATTCTTGACTTCTGTTGATGTTGTGAAGGGGTTTTTCTTCACCAAGGAAAGGATTCTGTGATCATCCACTTTAGTTGTCTTCCATAGTCTTCCAGGCCTTTCGATGTTGTTGAGCTCCCCAGTGCTTTCTTTCTTTTTAAGAATGTACCCAACTGTTGATTTGGCCACGCCTAAGGTTTTCGCTCTCTCTTATAGATTTATGTTGTTTTTTCAGCCTAATGATGGCCTCCTTCACTTGCATTGAGATCTCCTTGGGCTTCATATTGGTAGCTCCAGTCGAACAGCTGCCAAATGCCAACTCAATACCTGATATCAACTCCAGACCTTTTATCTGCTTTTTTTTATCTTGAAGTAACGAGGGAATGGACCGCACCTGGTCAGTTACCTTCTTGTCAGTCAATTGTCCAAATACCTTCGAGCCCCTGAAAATGGAGGTACTTTGTTGAAAATGGCTGTAATTGCTAAGTTGTAAATGCCATATTTTTGTGGAACCTCTTAAAATAAAGCTGAAAGTCTGTATATGGGGGAGCACAGTAGCTTAGTGTTTAGCACGTTTGCCTTGCACCTCTGGGGTTGAGGGCTCGAATCCTGCCTCCGCCCTGCATGCGTGGAGCTTGCATGTTCTCCCCATGCTTTGGCGGTTTCTTCCAGGTACTCTGATTTCCTCCCCAAAAACATGCATTGTAGGCTGATTGTCATTTTCAAATTGACCAGAGTGTGTGTGTGTGATTGTTCCCTGCAATGTGTTAGCAGCCAATCCAGGCATAGGCTCCAGGCTCCCTCGGTACAGAAATGGATGGATATATACAGCACTTCATTACAGTCCCATGTTAGTGGCTGAAAAATCTAGTTAATATCATGCTTAAATGTAGAAGATGACAGAATATTTAGCTATAAGAGCGAACACGTTATACGTAGAGAAGCCACCAATCAGCTCTGCAGGATCTGTAACAGGCCGATAAAAGAAAAAAAAGAAAGGTGGCGAGAATAAAAGAATGATTTTGATCTGAAGCTGTAATACATGGAAAAGATTGTGTTTTCAGAAATGAAAATGTTTACATATAAAGAGACTTGATTGTATTTTATGCTAGGATTGATTTTATTATATTTATACTTTTTATGTTATTATATTTACAGTGATTTTTGTTTTGTGCAGGTCATATTTTAGCTGTTTTTTTTCCTGTATTTTTTATACATGTTTCAGTTTTAAAAATTATTTTAAAGCTTCAGTATCGAAAAATAAAAAGCGGTATCGTTCCATCTTTACTTATACAATTATGCTAGCTAGCTATGTTTACTAGGTAGTGCAGCTAACTTTATATAACCCAAATGCATGACGTGCTAGTTATCGGAGTCAAATGC
>CM040981.1:25372814-25398089 GCA_022985145.1 Pangasius djambal
CACACACACACACACACACACACACACACACACACACACACACACACACACAAAATTCTTTAGGTCAGGAGCTACAAGAGAATCTTCTAGCTACCACTTTAGCCTTGTGCAAACTGCAGGCCTAAATCACCTCATGCTGTGGCTCAATAATGCAGTTGATACACTTTATGGCCAAAAGTTTGTGGACTCCTGACCATCACACCCATATGTGGTTTTTCCCCAAACTGTTGCCACAAAGTTGGAAGCACACAGTTGTATGGAATGTCTGTGTATGCTGTAGCTTTTACTGGAACTAAGAGGCCCAAACCTGTTCCAGCATGACAGTGCCCCTGTGCACAAAGCGAGCTCCATGAAGACATGGTGTGTGAAGGTTGCAGTGGAAGAACTCGAGTGTCCTGCACAGAGCCCTGATCTCAAACCCACTGAACACCTTTGGGATGAACTGGAACACCGACTGCACCCCAGACCTCCTCATCCAACATCTCACTAATGCTTTTGTAGCTGAATGAACACAAATCCCCACAGCCACGCTCTAGTGGAAAACCTTCCCAGAAGAGTGGAGCTTTTTAACCAACTCTGTGTTAATGTCCATGGTTTTGGAATGGGATGTCCATAAAGCTCATATAGGTGTGGTGCTCAGGTGTCCACATACTTTTGGTCATATACAGTGGATATAAAAAGTCTCCATGTCCTGGCTGTTTCACTACTTTGCGTCTAAGTGTAAGTGTTAAGTGTAACTTAAAGCTTAATGGATTGTGACGAGACTGACAGCTGGAATAAATGAACCAAGATGAAGAACTAATTCCACTATTACCTGCTCACACAAACACTGGCTAAACATGCAGCTGGAGCTGACTGATGGACTCTGAGTTATGTATGTGACATATACTGATGTTTTTGTGACATGAGCACAGATCAGAGAGAGAGAGAGAGAGAGAGAGAGAGAGAGAGAGAGAGAGAGTTGCGTCTAATCTCTACAGCCTTTACGGTGAAACAGATTACGCAGCTCACATTCTCCATTACGAGCTCAGGCTTCCTCAGACAGTCATGTCTGTCAGCTCCCAGCATTCCCATTCCACTACACTGTGGATTCCTCAGAGCAGTGATTTGTAAGGAGTGACTGGAATCTAACAGTGTGAGTTATATATTGACCAGAGCAAACACATCCGGCCCACTGCCTTGACCTTTCCTGCTCAGCCAAAGACAAATGGACTCAGTGAGGCGGCCTGTTCCTGCACACAGCTCCACGCTGATATGAGAACTGTAACTCCCTCCACAACCTCTGATCCTAACCAGAGTAAAACACCACACTCAGAGCAAACTCGCTCTTAATGCCAGTCTACATGAGCAGTCAAAAAGTTCTATTTAATGCATTAGCTACAAAAAATTGAATTGAACAATTGAAACATTTAAAAATGAAGTCAGTGTACTGATCCTGATATAAAGCAGACTTACTGTTACCACCCTATAACTGCACATCTCAAAATGTTTTATTCCTCTGGTACCACAGCAATTTGCCAATGAATAGTTTATTATTTATTAAAGAACAATACATATTTTTTCTCTCTCTTGAAGTCAATAAGACAAAAATGCAGCTTGCCATATTACAGAGAAACCGGAGAAACCGCCAATTCCTCTGTCCTGAAGACTTTCTCGTGTCTGAAAACGTCATATTACAGCTTTACAAACCGCTGACACTGGAGACTCCTTACACAAGTGCTAAATAAACTCCTCATATCTCCTCATGTAAAACCTTACCATATCAACAATTACATACGTTTTGCTTTTTGTCTGTTTATGTGGAGCGTCCACCATACATGTCCCTGTGTAAGCTGTTCCTAGAGAAAGCGTAAAATATTACAAAGAGTACATAATTACAGCCTGTCAGAGCTGCTGTTATAGAAAATTAATCAACACTTTCTGACCAATCAGACTTAAAACTGCAACCGTTGGTGCAGACCTAATGCTCAATTACTGCCCAAAATTTAATGTTGTGTTAGCAAACCTCAAAGGTTTCCTAATTATCCTCACATTATTGCAATCAAGGCAATTAAAAAAAAAAAAAAAAAAAAAAAAAAAAAAAAAAAAAAAAAAAAAAAAAAAAAAAAAAAAAAAAAAAAAAAAAAAAAAAAAAATGCTCCCCAGCTCTATTCACCACAAATTTGTTATATACAATATAGCAGATGAAATGCTGACAGACAGCAGTGAGCTAATCGTGCCATTTCATCTGGTTTCCAGAATAAAAACAAAAATAATGAGGCTGGCTGACAAAAAGGATGATTCATATCAGCGCTGTCACACAACAATCCTGTCACGCCAGCAAGAGAGTATTCTCTCATTTCGAATCATATGCGTGTTACTCAAGACACGAGATAGCAAGAGATTTTCAGGTTCTTAAGAAGTGCACAGTGACTGAAAATAAAAATATTGTGATTGTCCATGGCTAAGCAGCTACAAGGCAAAGAGTAGGATCAGATATCATACGCTGGGACTAACACAAAGACAATGGCCAAATTGTGCAGAATTACTGGATAATAAATACGGGATATGCTGTGGGTATTGATAGGAATGTTGGTGTGTGGGTGCTGGGCAGAGAAATCCAAGGTCTAGACTTATATGTCTATGTATAAATCTCTGTATATGCATAGCTAAATCCTGAGCTCAGATTATAGTCTGTGTGGAATTTCTCATGTTCTCCTCGAGTTTGTCTTGGATCTCCTCTGGGTTCTCCAGTTTCCTCCCACCTCCCAAAAACATGCCAGTAAGTGAATTAGCAACTCTAGATTGTCCCTAGGTGTGACTGAGCATATGACTATGCATGGTGCCCTTGCATCCAGGATGTATTCCTACCTCACACCCAGTGTTCCTGGGATAAGCTCCAGATCGGATCCACTGTGACCCTGACCTTAGTAAAGATCAATGAAAGAAAAATTCGATATCACGTTGCCAAATGAAATTAACACGGGTTCCAGGACACCAGTGCAGGAAGGACACAGTTCCTCACCAACAAGGTGCCAAATCTTTAGACAGTTCCAAAGAGACAATTTGTTCGGCCCCAGCTCTAAAATACTGCTGATCTGTAAAAAGGAATCTGCATTGTTTTACTGCCATGGCAACAACATGAGAAATTCCCTTTGAAATTCCATTCAAGACAGCGTAGTGAGTTTTGAAAATTACTGGTGAAAAAAATTTACAAAATTAATATTGTAATAATAAAAATCAGATCAATGGTCTTGGGTTAAAATGATCATTTTGTTGGCAGTTGCAAAAGAATTTGGGACTTGCATTGCAAGTGCTAACAAATATTGAAGAAAAATATTGAAGGACTTTTAAGATCTAAACACTCAGAACAAAAGCGATAAAAACAAGTATGTGACATCTTCCAGATAACTGCTGTCTTTGTCGTTTCATTTTCAGAAAAATTTCTTCTTCTCTGTTCTATGAGAAACTTTATTGGGTTTCTCCAGAGGAAGCAACTAAACAACGCTTAAGGATGCTAGACTGTTTCTAAGAGTACAGACTCTAAATGATTTGACCGTGAAGGGTAAAATTTGTTCTCAAGGCCAGAAGTACACCTTATAAAATTATCCATGGTTGTTGTGTTTCAGACACTTTAGTAGGAAACACACATCTGACATAATGGTGTGGTTCTTAAACAAGTAGAAATGTGGGGCAGTTCTTAAAAACTTTTGGTTGTTCCCTGAAGTAGCTGGAAAACAGGTGTTGGAGGCGCACCAAAGGCAACCTCTGATGAACTCGAGTTATGGCAGTGAAGAGGTTACTTGTAGTCCTGGGTCTTTCCCTCGCCACTAGGATTAACCTCAGCACAAGCAACAGAGTGGAGCTGGAGTCTGTGCAGCTGAAGCAGCATTTAATAAATCTTTTTTCTAGCAATCTGATAGTGACGGGGTGTCTGATGATGAGAGCAGGTTTGAATATGCTGGAAGCTTCTCGCCAGATGCTTGCACTCAGTTGTACCTCTAGGAAAACTCTTAGAAACCTACAACAGAGCTTTCCCAAGCAGAACCATTTTGTGAAGCTAAGAAGCTTTAACTGCACAAAGAACCCTTGATGAACTCTATTTTCAAAGACCACAGTTCCACTGCAGAGAGAACCAGACTTGAGTTACGCTGTGCAGAGTTCAGGAGTTTAACATTTTTACAGTCTTGGATTGATATGAGTAACTGTGCGATGTAAACAAGTGACAGGCAACCTTGCAATTCTTCCTCCATCCAGTACTGAGATTGTGCAGCAAATGTAATATAAAATACACCCATATGCAGGAAATGGGTAGAATGTGTGTGTTTGTGTATGTGTGTGTGTGTGTGTGAGAGACGCACGGTAAAAAAAAAGAGCCACCAAACAGGTTCCATGCTGAGCGAGTCGGGACAGTTGCACAGAACAGCGCGTTCTGCAGCACGTTAGATATGCGTGTAACACTCTGCACCACAAGGCTTCAATCAGAGCTGCAATAAAACAACAGCACCATCAGGCCACACCCCCTTTATCCATGTCTGTCAGCATGATGTATGATCATGAAAAGTACAATGACTTCTTCGATAAAAAGGATTATATCAATGCACTCATTCTAATACATTGTTATTTCTATAGTAACAGCGAATTGACAGAAACTTGCATGGTGGACGCTCCACAAAATCGAAGTCTAAAAATAAATATTTAACAAACAGAAACGTATAAAAATTCATTGACGTGGTGAAGTTTTCTGTAAGGAGATGTATATTTAACATTATTGGAAGGACTCTCCAGTATCAGTGGAAACGTTTCTGCCACATCTTCAGGACAGAGGATGTGGCATTTTGCAGTCAGTCTGTAACATGAGAAGCTGCTTTTTTACGTCTTAACTTCAAGAGAGTGAAAAAAGAGATGCTGGAGAAGGAACAATAGTTTATACAGTATCTGCAATAATGTAAGTGAGAACAGGTATAAGAGGAATGAAACAAGTATCTATAACCGTTTCAAACTCCAAGGCTGGCATCACAAAACAGTAACTGTAATGGTGCTGATAGAAAAGAAATTGCACTAGTTACTAAACATGTTTAAATGAAACTATGCAATATGCCTAAATGAGGTCAAAATATCATTCATTACATGTGTTCATTTCTAGGCTCCTGCAAAAACAGTTCCAAATGAATGAACGTGAATATAAAGAGGAAGAGGAATGTCAGAGGAAAAAGGTTTACTGCAAGCAGGGCAATGGGTCATGGAGAAAGACATACAGCACTTTTAATCAGAGTTAATCTACACAAAAAACAAACAAAAAAAAAATTAAAATACATTAAGTGGATCATTGTTCATTCAGTTTTAGTGGAAAACTACGAAACAAACAGATTTAAAAATACACATTTACCCAGGTGTAAATCACACGGTTACAAAACGGTCACACTGTGCTTTCTGTCTCAGGAAATCTGGCTGCACACACACACACACACACACACACACACACACACACACACACACACACACGGCGGATGTTCATTTTCGCAGCACGCCTCTGTCCCACATCCCAGCTCGAATCTCAGGAAGCAGATGGCTCCTCTGTCCCTTCCTGTCCTACACACCGTTCCCACAATCCAAACGAAAGCGAGAAAAAAAACCCACCAAGATTAGCGATAGTGAAGAGAACACACACAAAACGGTTTATATTACTCTACTGTTCTCTGCAGTATGATGCATAAAATAATAGTCAGCATTATTTCACTCAGTATTGAACTTAAAATGACCGATCATGATTATTCAGCCAGTTTAGCAATAAAACTGTTTCTGCTCTTGATCAGGTTCTTCTTTCACATTGGACAGCCTTATTTTACACATATTTTCGGTTTCGCTGTTTGTGTTTCTATCAGGGTAGGAGAAGATTATTGAACATTTGTGGAAGGAGTCTCCAGTGTTAGAGCTTTGTAACAGTCTCTGTAAAGCTGTAACTGAGTATTCCTCAATGTGAAAGGGAAATTCTTCTTCTTGGTTTCTCTAACATGATAAGCTGTGTTTTTGTTGTATTAACGTCAAGAGAGGGAAAAAAAAGGAGAAGCTGGTGAGGGAACGATTGTTTATATCTGCTATAGCATAACTGATAACAGGAACCAACTTGTTTTGCGGTCGTTCCACAACATTCAGTTGAACTAGATGAAGATTGAGAGCATAAGATTAAGAGCGGACGCTTGAAGAGTATGAAGAGTAGGACGCTTCGCACTGGGCTGCACCACACCACATCCTCGAATGTTTTATTCCTCATTGAACGATGCAGCTCTACTCTGTAAGACTGTGCGTCTTAACACTGTTCATTTCATCTTTCATTCCCTGTCTCATTCTCACCACCACATCAATTACACAGGCACCATCAAGAAGCTCCAACACCTGCTGTAAACACACACACACACACACACACACACACACACACACACACACACACACACACACACACGCAGACACAGTGTTCAGGAAGCTGGTGAAAAGGAAAGCTGTAAATAATTAAGCTCTCTCTCTCTCTCTCTCTCTCTGTTTTTCTCTCCATTCCAGCAGATGTTGGTGCCATCCACACTCACACTAGAAGACATTTACATATTTTTGATACAGATTTTCAGTGATAATTATCCTTTAATTTTTATAAATAAAAATGTCATTTTTTTAACATAAAAAAACATGTAGACATCAAATAACATCAAAAATTTCTTTAGAAAATGCAATACACCAATACTATATTGCTGAGTAATTATTCATAAACCTATGTATCGTGATGCATGCTGTTTATCCTAGAAATATCTTTGAGAATCGTGATATTTTGGTCGCATCACCCAGCTCTATAAGTGAGTATAAGTAACTAGGTTTCCTGGTCTTTTCTTAGCACAGGGAACTATGTTGAATTTCTTGATAAAGATGTGGAATATAATATAATTTGGATTGTAAAATTGTTTGAAATGGCGTGTTCCTTTAAGAGCACAAACACACCAACTTGGACCACCATAACAGAATTCAACAAAATGATCTCAGAGCAAAGTGTGAAAAAGCTCCAGCCTGAACGGCAGCCTAAAGCAATGTCACTAACACACACAAACAGACAAACGTTAACGCTGCGCTGCTACATTAGACATTTGGGTCAAACATCAACCAAAGAATGTTATGAAAAAGAGCAGTGCTGGGAAACAGCGGTCCGGTTTGGAAAAGGACCACAGAATGTGAGCTAATGTTTCACCCTCGGTTTCAGTTTGAACACAGAAGACAAAGCGTAGAAAAACATTTACTAATACTCTGTACACATGCCACATGTTGCAATGCTGTTTTTTTCCTCGAGGACGCTCAAGTTCTAACTCGCACGTCAGCCATTTGCATGTGTGACACACCGTATCATTAGAACGTCACTCAAATCCCTCGACAATGTCAGTTTCATTGAAAAGTACATTACACATCTTTCAATACTCCTTCATGGCTGCTGGATGAACATCCGGCCGCTTTGAACACCCCTTCAGAGAGACAAAAAAAAAAAAAAAAAAGCAATACTGAGTTCATTCACTCCATCGTGCTGGAAGTGGTGCACTGCAACCCATTAACATGTGAGTTAGAGAACAGAAGAAGTTCAGAAGGTCTAAAAAGCTAACCTGGGCATCTGACGTCAGCGAGCCGTCCCGTCTGAGCTCTCTCCCCCTTCCCCCTCGTTACCTGGAGGTCTGTATGAATCACCCTCTCCAGCCCCCTCCCGCGAGCGGCTTTGATCGTGAACTAGCGGCTCGGATCCGTTACAAGGTCGGATGAATTCACTCAAAGCATTCCTGAGCTTAATAGGTCACTACACTAATAGCTGATGTGCACGGGAGGACGACGCATGGGCAGGTGTGTGCACTGTCTGTCAGGGGCGAAGACACTCCAACCATGGGAGCGACTCAACTAGAGGGGAAAAAAAACGACTAGTGTTAGCTATATGTGCCCTGCTATGTAGGAATATATAACATATAAATCTAGCACAGTACAACCATTCAGCACCAAATATAAGCATCAATATATAGGCATACTGGTGCAAATCAATTAATAAGAACTGATGTAAATGAAATCAATATTCAATGTTGCCATATTTACCTGTTTTTAAAAAAAGCATTGGTTATTTTATACAGTGGGGTCCAAAAAGTCTGAGACTACATTGAAAATCTGTTTTTCTTTTCATTTAAAATTGGAAATAAACAGAAGGTTTTAGATTTTTGAACTCTTTAAACAAAGAACTTAAAAAGTAAATGTTCAATATCTTGAATATTTAACATTCAAGATTCTGCACTATTTCTAGGTTTCTATTTAAATGTAAGCACATTTGTGATATTAATAACTTTAGTGGATGAATTAAAAGTGTGATTATACATAGATTTAAAATGCGTATAATTGTTGATGTGGTGAAGTTTGCTGTGAAGAGATGTTTATTTAGCATTTATGGAAGGAGACTCCAGTGTCAGCTCTTCATAACAGTCAGAGGGTAAAGATTTAAGTTTTCCAACATGGGAAAGTCTTCAGGCTAGCTGTACTTTTTTCTTATTAACGTCAAGAGATAAAAGAGAGGCCGATGAGGGAGCGGCTGTTTAAATATGGGTGTTCAAATAGGAAGTAAGGGTTAAACCTTTTCAGGTTTCCCTATAGGACCATCAGCACTAGGAAAGAAGTGCTAGTGCTAAATAACTATTTAAAAAAAAAAAGCTGGGAAAGTGTCAGTGATTGACTTTTTAGCTGGATTTTTTTCCCTCTCTCTCCGTAAGAGAGGGAGTTTTTGGGAGAGGTGTTAAATTATGAATACTCTTTAACATTAACATTATCAGTCTTAGAGAGCGAGTGACGTGACCAAGCATCATCACTACACGGAATGCAGCATAGCTATGAATTAGCACAGGTCAAGTAAGAGGCTTTACACGGTCAGGTTTAGTTCAGCTAATGACTACCATTTCACACATGTAGCTGAAGTAATTAACAGCAGGGTGTGTTATGTACCGTGGCTAAATAAGGCACATAAACACACACACACACACACACACACACAGACCTATAACGTATAAGTAATCTGTCATTTGGGATTGGTTCGTTATGATCCATGGAAACATATGACGACAGAACAGAGAGAAAGTGAAGCTGGTCTCAGGGATAAAATGGTGAGATCCGTAAAAACAATGCAGCTGTGTATCACCTAAACCTTTTTTTTTGGTCCACTTTTCCTCAACAGGATCACACATTGCCCACCTCACTATCACTGCGAGACAGAAAACACAGAAAACAGGGAATCAGGAAAAACCGAATCAACATGCTGAAACAGATAAAAGGCTCTAAAAGATGAGATAAGGAGGGAAACGATGGGTGACAAACACAAACCAGCTCCTCCGCTGATTTCAAGGAAAAAGTCACATGACATTAACGTATTGCTCCTGCATGTTTGCGTGTAACCTTTACCATCTGATAATTACAGAGCCTCGATTCTCGGTACACTCCCTCTCTCTCTCTCTCTTTCTCTTGTAAACACACTAATAAAACTCATGAGCTGTTTGTGCTGCCAGCGGTCTTCTCCTGCCTGCACTGTGTGCTCACTGTAACACACAATACACAGCGGGGAAACACACAAAACCACTAAGATGAAGATGTCAGGGTTCACTGAAAATCAGCTGGTCGATATATCGTAATATTCATCATATACACTGTTATTAATTAGAGAGATTAAATTTGGTGACAGTTTGCTTACAGAATGTCCCGATAAGCAACTAACAGTTACCTTTTAATGCTTAAGTGTTATAATTTTAATACTTTCACGATTAATTATGGTTATAAATATGAAAATTGTGGTTGTTTCATTTCGTAGTGCCGCTTCACGTGACCACTTCTGACTAGCGCTCCAGACTCAAACTAGAAGCTGAGAATAAAGGTATTAGTATTCCCTATCCATTTGTCTTTAAACATCATCAGCTTTTTTTTTTTTTAAAAACAAGCCGTATCATCATGTCACTACTCAGAAATTAAATAAATTATCACTCAAATAATCATTAAAACACTTCTAAATGTTTAACTTATCATGCTTGAACTTTCCTTTCCACGAATCTGTTATCTGTTATAGGTTATGAAAAATGCACATTTTCACATTCACATTCACAGAAACCCGTTTCCTGAAACACATCCACCCCATGAAATATTTGGAATATTCCACAAAGTCACATGTTCAACATCATCCAAACTTCCTGAAGATCACGAGAAGAAGAAAAGCCCTGTCATTCTTTTTTCTTTATTTTCAATGATATTGCAATATTGCCTGATGAAAGTACAACTTTGAAAATACAACACTGTTATACAATTAATGACTGAAAGTAAATCATTAGAATGTCAGTAATATCCTTGTGTCATAAGCATGGAAGCTAGTTAACAACAATTTGTGTTTGCTAATCTTATGCTAAAAAAACTCAACGCCTGTTACTCATTTAAGAGCAAAAATGCAGCCCGCCAGCAGAGAAACTTTATAAAAACATTGAGATAATGTTGCCGGAGATGGATTAAGACACTTTTTCGATGTTTACCTGCATGTTTTTTTTTAGATTCAATATTTACAAAGTGCAGTTTTGAAGAGTTACAGTGGCTGAATGGCACCATAATCATGGAATCCCTCATTACAGACATGACTGCAGAGGCAACCCTAGGCCAAGACATTAGCATCAATTAATAATGAGAGGCCATAAAGCGGCTCATTTATCCTTTATTATCTCAAATAACTCCAAAGATCATCATAAAACATTAACTTCCAACAAGTGGCATAAGAATTACAGACACTATTAGCATCAACTGCTCAGATTAATATTTAGTTTTTTAGTGTGAACTATTATGTAGTGTTTATAATTATGAGGTTATAATTAATAAATATACAGGATACTGTATAATATCCTATAACTGCGTTAAATGTTACATTTAGTTTTCTCAGTGCTGTGATGATTTCTCACTCCACGGCCATGATCATGTGTATAAACGATGAGCTGTACTGACAGTTTAGATGGTTATTAAGACTAAGATCTGGATCAAGGTTTTAAAATCCAGCATCATCCGGTTTAGCGCTCTGTGTAGTGCTCACTCAGAGATGACTAAACTCCTCGGTGTTCCTCAGATCAGCTGAGACTCCCGCATCTGGATGCTTGGACTGGAACCGATGATGATCTCGGTCAGTGGAGTGCGTCCTGGAGACGTGATCCTTGAGGAAAGAAAGAGAGAGGAAGTGTGAGGACACTCTGTGATCAGCACTAGATACTGCATTAGACACTGCTATTTTAACACGCTGCCTTTTAAGACCTGACAGAATGACAATGTCGGAATTACGAATCGGGAATTCGCATTCTTCTATGAGCCCAGACTTTCCAAGTTGGAGGTGTGTCATTAAAAAAAATGTCATGGAGGCCGCCATTTTAAGTGGTAATTTTGTACGTTAAATATTTTGTTGCATACAAAAATAAATACAGAAATAAAAACAAATGCTTTCTCACAGCCTCCATTTTTTTCAACTTGAACACTTGTCGTAATCCCGACCTCCGCACTCATACACATAAACCTCCGAGGATGACTTGAAGGCAGCAAATATTAAGCAGGGCTGAAAAATCACCTCTGAGGTCACTCTTTAAGGTGCATAGTGGTTAGCAGGGGTTAGCGAGGAAAGCAGTGACTCTGAGGAAACTGTTAACTTCAGACTGTCAAAAAATATTTCAGCTTACAACAACAAGAAAATATGTTCCACTGCTGTGTCTCTGATAACACTAATTGCTAACATTAGCCATGTCACCTAGCTAGATAGCTAACAACGCATAACATCTTCTGCTTGCTAGCTAGGTGACATGGCTAATGTTAGCAATCTGTGTTATCATAGACACAATGACATTAATGGAACATATCTTCTTGTTGCTCTAAGCAGAAGCAGTCTTCCTTCTACACGGGTCATTACTGTAATTTTACTTAATTAAGTGTTCAAGCTACTTTACCCAAGTCTCTGAAAACAAAAAACTTTAGTATGTCAGTTTTCTTCTGAAAAACTTTCCCATGTAAGACATGCAAGAAAAGCAGATCAGAACGGCGTTGCAAGTGGAAAGACCGAATTTCTGCAGAATTTCATCCCCAGCTACATGCTTTTATGATTTTATGTTCTCCTCTACAGAAGTACAGCATGTTTTGATTGGCGACTCGACTTGTTTTAAACAATAGCGAGTAAGCAGTAAAAGCAGTAAACTCTCTCTGAGGCTTCCGTTACTTCCTCTAACGTGAGTTTTCCTTCTAGTGGCCTCCCTCTCTCTTCCTCTCTGTCTGCTTTGCTTTCTGTTTCTCCCTCTCTCTCTCTCTCTCTCTCTCTCTCCTTCCTCCCCTCCAGCTCCAAAGCTCTTTACCGGCAAAAAAAAATAAACATGAATATCACCACAGAATACACCATTGTTAATGCAGCAGAAACACACACAGATCCACATGTAAAGCGAAGGTCATTTATTCAAGTAAAAGCCGACATTCTGAGGGAAAAATATAATAATTTTCCAACAATCTGTTCTGTGAGTGTCTCTTGAGAGTGTCATCACAGTGAAACAACATCCAAAGACTTGATTTCTTGCTTTATTAGGTATGCAAATATATGCATATTTAATTCAATGATTTGCATAAATGCATGTTACATTTCTGGGGGGAAAAATCCAACCATAGACAACATAGAAAAACAAAGAATATGAAGTGGCAAAGATGGATTGTGATATCTATTATTTCAAATAATACCCTGTTCACCTGTAGTGTCTCGCCTTACTTCTCAAACAAGAAGACTTTTAGTGTTGATTGATGTAAGGAAGGAATAAAACACTTGCAGGTGTGCTGTTATAGGGAAAATAATCACCGTTGGAGTGGTGTGATACGGCCAGATGCGAAAAACCACCCGGACGCTGATTATTTTCCTGTTCCTGCATGTCCCGAAGTGTTTGATTCCTCTTATACCACAGCAACCTGCCAACACTAACAGCTTTTATTTGTTAGAGAACAACATATCAGACTTTTTATCCATTTATAGCTACATTTGATGATGTGGAATGTCTGCAAAACAAGTTAGCTCCTGTTCTCACTTGCATTATAGCAGCTGGGCCGTGGTTTCCTTACCAGCCTCTCTTTTGTCATGTTAATGAGAAACTGGAAAAAGCACAAAGTTCTGTCTTGTCCTGTCCTGGAGACTTTCCCGTGGTGGAAAAACTTCCTGACACTTGAGACTCCTTCCTTAAATGTGAAATAAACTTCTCCTTACAGAAGAATTCACCATATCAACAATTATACTGTTGATTGTTGCACATTTTTAAAATCCATTTGTTATTAGCATTAAATGATGTGAAGCGTTTGCCGTACAAGTCACTGTGTCAGTTGTTACTATAGAAACAATACTGATATAATACACTGATATAAACCTGCGATTTTCCTTGCAGCAGGAACTACTCTCGGAGCTGTGCTTATAGACAATTAATCAACACCTTTTGATCGATCAGAATGGAGAATTCGACAGCACTGTGGTATAAAGAACATATGCATTATACAAGCTCTCTGATTAAAACATGCTTTGTTGCAGCTCCACAACACCTGGTTCTGCAATGCGTGTGTGTGTGTGTGTGTCTACCAGCTGTCCCACACACTGAGCGCTGCTGGGATTGTGTGCAGGAGATTAGTTTAAAGACTTCATGCATGCTGAATTTAAGCCGTATGCCGGCGTGGTGAGATGCTCCGAGCCTGCAGTGAAGCCCTGAATCACAGCTTTATTTCTGAAAAACAATCGATGCCCACAAAAAGCCAGAGCCATGTGGAGACAGCAGCTCCAGACAGGCTGCCGGGAAAGAGAGGCCCGGCTCTTAGAGCTGCACCGACGGCTAATCCTGAGTGACAGCGCTCTGGCCTGGCAAATAAACATGAAGGGGGGGGATTATTAAGGGGGGTTGATAGAAATGAGATCAGAGGAAGTTTAATGTTGTTTGACAGAAGCACGCCTGGCACTGAAGTAGGCACAGATTAGTGCAAACAGAAGTGACATTATATTCCACCTCTTAGCCAAGTTCTGGCTCACTTTTCTCACCTGCTCGCTCTTTCTCACACTCTCATGCTGTCTAGTTCCTCGTCTGTTGTGGCGATCGTAAAGGAACCCTGAATGTAAGTTAACACATTATATATTCCCACACTCTGGAATTCTCTTCCCAAAAACATACGTGATCTTTCTTCATTACAGGATTTCAAAACCCACCTTAAAACACATCTTTTTCTTTCTTGTTTTTCTGATCTCTGACTGCATGATCTGATTCATGCCATGGGTGTCTTGTTTATCGTCTTTTGCTCTCTGTCTGCTGTCATGTTTTTTTTTCTTTCCCCTCCATATTGTAAAGTTACCTTGAGTTTGCAGAAAGGCGCTATATAAAATAAACCTATTATTATTATTTATTATTATTCCTGATAAATCAGGAATAATTTAATTTCCTAGTGCATAGTTCCAAAAATATTTTTAGTAACTCCTAAGTAGGTTTTTTTCTTTTTTTTTTTTAAAAAACAACTTTCACAGAGCTTGCTGTCCTTTATCGAATATATGAGCATTATCAAATATAGCATTTTTAAACTTTAGCTAGCATGCTTAGCTAGCATGTGGTTGTTCTATATCAAATTTAATGTCCAGAAAAGGAAATCTTATTACACAAGTTTTTAGTCTTTAGGCAAAACATCATGGCTGTTTCTTTAATACATTCAGTACAATATCTCTAATACACTCTCACTTTTACTGCAAGTGGCCAAAATTTCTTACGTTTCTGTAGCTGGTTTAGGCCACTATTACAGAAATGAAAATAGAAATTGTATTATTTACTCCAAAACCATGAATAACAACATGTTCTTGGTTAACTGAGCAAATATGAATATGAAGTGTAGCCTGGTCTAGTGTTTGTAGCAGACTGCACCTGAAAGTCTATTTACAGTCGAGTTATCACTGTGAACCTGTTTCCTGCTGACCACATGTTTGATACTTTCATTATTTTTGGCCCGGATCATGTTTTTTTTTTTTTTTTTTTTCTCTCCATGATTTATGAAGACACCACTCCACTTGTCTGTATTGGATCATTCCAAATGAATTGGATCTCATATGAACTCCAGATTGGCTTCTTTCATCTTCACTGATAGGTCTGTTTGTAAAAATTTGCACACACTTAAATGTGATCATAAAACGAGCATCATGTCTGATCGGAGCGTGTGTAAATTTGAAATGTACATTTTAAAAAAGTTGAAAAATGCTTGCTTTAGAGCTAAATTACCAAAGGTAATGCCAGCATCATTACAGCATTATAGTATTAAATATTGTATATAGAGGAGCATAACGAACAACAATACAAATAGAAAATAACAGTAATAATCATAATTGCACATGTGGAAACATGTAATTTGTGAATCACACTGCACAGCGTTGGGGCTTTATCAACACATTAGTCCTTTGTGTTGCTTTGTGCTGAAGACGTGGAGCCGTACGGAGATAAAACACACACAGAGACTATTCAGAGACACTTCCTAATGCTTTTTTTTTTTTTTTTTGGCCATTATTAAATACTTTTATATCAACACTAACACTCATTTCCTGTTTGGTTAATTATGTAAGACTTTCAGATAGGAGGGTGGGAATGTCTTTATTTATAAAGACTTATCTTACTCTCTAAATGTTCTACCTGATTTAGGCCCTAAATGGCTTTATAAGAAATAAATAAACTGAGTACATAATCTATAATTATCTACATGCACGTAGCCTACATGCTGCTATTAATTTCAGTAAAAAGAAAGTAGTGCAAAAAGGACAAAACTCTTGGACCACATTTTCCCTCTGTCAAACTGTCACCATTTTATTTTAATTCAAGTTCTGCTTTTGTGCTCACCTTTTATGCCATTTTTGAGGATGCCAAAATGTTATTTTCAGCACCTCTTACTCAGCTTCACTGATGTATATCTGCTTCATTTACTTCTTTCCTGGCATCCTGAACAGGTGCAATCTGATGAATACTTTCCTTTAATTGGCTCACTATGGCAATATACATAAATTCGGGTGTGTTTCATTAAAATATGATGTGTTTGAGGGTAAACTGGGGAGTGTGTTATGCAGGAACAAGTGGGAGGAGCTTGTTTCCACACAACTGAAGCTGATTCATCATCTCCCGCGCATATCACTGTTTTAACGTGGTATGACCGTTTGGCTCAACTCCCCGGCTCGTTTCTGCTCAATCTTGGACAATGGTATGTTTCACACACTGCATGTTTTACTTTACTATGTTAATAATAGCAATAATAATTTTAAGTGGCTTGGTGAAAAAAGTCAAGCACATTGGCGCTATGTCTTTTACTTGGCAAAACAAAATGGCATCATTCAAAACTGTGGAGAAGGCAATAACATTTACCCAAATGTTGCGCTCAGCAAAGCGACATGCAACTGAGCAACATGCTTAATCTCGAGAAAACACTGCACACGTGGCCAAGACATTCGTCTGAGGTGAAAAATTCTTAACTTCATGTAATGTCATGTAATCTGTTGGGTTAAATACCTGTGCTATACTTTTTGGACATGCACTAGCTGTACTTGATGTTGCTGTTGCTACGGTTACCATGCGAGACATGAACAACTCTTGTACCTGCTGTACTAAAAGCTGCACTGAGCGGGAATTCTGACCACTCGTACCCTCACATCAAACAATCTAGTGAACTAAAAAACAAATGCAGCATCCAATTGGAAACTGAAGAGGCTCATTTGATTAAAAATGAGTTACTTTAACAGCTTGAGGGCCTTTTAAAGAACAAACACGTCCAGTTCTTAGTGTGTCTTTCTCCAATGTAGAGCCTTTTTTCAGTATCTGATGAAGTAAAGAGCACTAAAAGGAAGTTAGAGATCACGGGCCAGTCGGGTGAGATTTCACCGTGCCGGAGATGCAGAAATTTAGGAAGGGGACGCAGCTGCACATTTCTTTAAGGAAACTGAGGTCAGCACATGGACTGTGTGAGAAAAATCCACTGAGAAACATTTGCTCTTTTCACAGGGGTGGATAAAGAGCCTCAGGAATGGGACAAAGCCCATGAAAATGCTTCAGTCCTCACCAGGAAGAACAACGGCTTATATTAACACACTTCAGTACAGCTTTAATAGAGCTGATCCACGATAAACTTTTTACTTTTTTACCTTTAACTGATCCTGGAGCAGCACAAACAGTCAGACACATTAATGCCTGGATATAAATGTACTTGATTAGCCAAGACATACTCATCATTTACCTCTTTTTTTCCCCAACATAGCTACAATGCTAATGTCACAGACATGTAATGGAGGTCTGTCTCACAAAATCTTGCCTCAAACCACGTCCAGCTCTTCGCTGATGTCACACGGACGTGCTGATGTGGTTTAGGATTCAGTATGACTTCCTGTAAGCTATAAACAGGAATAAAACTTCACCATGTAGCTGAATGGCGTAGGATTATGACGGCATCCATCTTGAGCAACTGAAATCACTTCGTTCCTTAATGAAAGGCAAAAAAATGTGAGTGATCGTTAGTTACAACCTCGATGCTGTAACTATAGCGCCTGCTGCACTACACACATCGACCGAGGCACGATCTGACTGACGGGAGAACGTTTTTTTACTAGGTGAATTAATTATGAACGACAGATGTCCTTTTCAGAATCAGGAACACACAGGTATGTGGAAACACTGACGAACCTGTCATATAACTCTCGTGCTTACTACACGCCGTCACCACGCAGTGAGACATATCGAGAAAAAATATAGATGCACTGCATTTTATAGGCAATGTAACGACAGAACATCACTGCTCATACCTAAGCGTTGGTATTTTTTGCAGGGTGTAAATGCGACATGCTACACGAAGGCCATGAAATTGTTTATTCTCTTTAGTGTGCGTTAGTCAAATGGGTTTCAAGACAACATGTAACTGGGCAACGAATTGGAGCTTTTACTTATCCAGTGAGGTGGCTAATGAATTTATCATTTGTCCGTCACATTAGCCTGCTTTCACACTAGGCCCTTTTTTCTAGTTTTATTTCCATATTTATGATGATGAGGAGGAGGAAGAAGGGGAGGAGGTGGCTGCTTGCCTTAGCTTTGGCTTTATTCTCCCTCATCAATAAGACTTATTTTTCTTCCACCATGTTGGGACCACAAGCTGTGACCTGATTGGTCAGGTGTTAAAAAAAAAAAAAAGCGCTTGTCACATAGTGCTTCTTTCAGCTTTTTGAAACACTCTGCAGTGACCGACGCATTTTGACCATCTTGTAGCGAGTGTGAAAGAAAACCTTAGGCTCCACCCCCAAAGTTTAATGGCAGAACTACACCAAAAAACTGTAACTTCTGTGAATGGCAGTATATTTCCACTTTGACCTTAAATGAGGAGATACAGATAATCCTTGCTATTTTACAAAAATGTTATTTGGAGCACACACACATATGCTCTATGTATGGAAAGATGTTGGGTGCCTTTCATGGCTTAAAGGAACTAAATTACCTTCGTAGCTTCAGTGCAAGTCTAAAGAATCAAACTTTTCACCAAACATCTTTATGATCGACGATATTTGGCTTAAGATGAGTTCAGATTACAGTCCTGGAGCACTGGAACTTAATAGTAAATTACTAATTACTTGTCTCTAAATACACAGGGTTAACACACATACTGTAAAAAAAGTCTGATCCCAGCTGAGTGTGGGGAAAAAAAACAAACAAACAAAAAAAAACACGAACAGATGGGAAATGCTGGGAAATTCAGAAGAGAGTCATGAATAAGTCAGAGCTACTGGAGTTGTGTGGTGTGAGAGAGTGGAGTAGTCATGTTTCCCTGGGGAAGAGGGCCTGTCTGCTTTCCCCTCCTGCTCTCAGGACGCTTTCGGTGGGTTCCTGTGTGCTGTTTCGGTTCAGAGCTGACTGACTGACTGACTGTCTGACTGCACCACCAGCCTCATCATGATGACTTCCCTGTGGATGTGGGAGGATGAGAGACATGCAGGACCTTCACCTCTCTCCGCACCCTTATGCTCACTAATGCTCTTACACACATCATGTGAGAAAGGATGTGCAAACATGCAGGCGTTTAATACAAAGCAATTCAAGTGCAGTACCTATCCTGGCTCTGGTAGGGTTGCCAGAAATGTACAAACCCCTGTTTTCTAAGAGGGGTTACACTAAGCACTAATATAAACTATGCTATCTGAGTCCTTAATTCAACGCTCAACTGACTGACAAACCTGAAAATAACACTGCATTAAGAGCCAGGGGGATGTAAACTTTTCAACAGGATGATTGGTGTTAATTTTTTATCATTTTTAAGATTTATATTTTTTCATTTAGTACTGTCCTTCAGAAGCTACATAAGATATATACATGTTTCCCAGAAGACAAAATAACAACAATTTACACCAATCATCCTTTTCAAAAGTTTACACCCCCCAGGCAACACACACAGTATTAAGAATCAAACGTATGTAAACTTTTAAACTGGTTCATTTGTGTAAATTAGGTTATTATGATGTCTTGTGGACTATATGTAAACATCTGCTATGTGGAACAGCTTATTCAGGGCAGAACTAAATAAAAAACTAAATGCATTTTTATGATTCCTCTTATTTATTTATTTTTTTTTTAATTTTTAACATTTTGCAGATTCTGCAAGGCGTGTGAAAACCTATGACCCCAACTGCATATAAATATTTAAGAAATCCTGACAGACCAAACGGAAATACATTATTTTTCATAATATACGGAAATATTATGTTTTAGAAGCAGTAATTAGCTATACATGAAAAAAAAATCCTAATGTAGATTATAGAATTTCTGCAGACTGTCTCATGTACATGAGTGTTTTATGTACATAATCCGTGTTCGGATCTAATCCCGATACTCTATACACCTGAAACGAGCCATCAAAGAAAGAGCTCCGGCTATTTTAAAGTGTCGAAACCACAAACCACAAAAACGGAGTGAAATGTGCCACCGCTGAAACGCAGACACTTCAGTTCATTCAGCTCGAGTTACACACACGATAAACAGAGCGAACTCACTGTACCACCTTTCCTCATCCTGCACAAAGAATGCTGGAATATCAAGTCAGACCACTTTTGTAATTATCCAACTAACACTCAGAAAGGTTGTGGCACGCAGTCTGGAGTTAAACGAGAAGCTCAGAAGTGATCACGGAATTGGTGTGAAAGAGTAGAACAACATTCTGTAGAGATGAATCAGAAATTACGAGGGCAAACATGCTGATAAGATTAACATGTATCTGCAATGTCGGGATGTTTAACCCAGCTTTATTTGTTCTGCAGATTCCTTCAGAAGCTTCTAGAAATAAATGACTCAACTCTTTCTAGGGCACTTGATCACTGATGCAGCCTTAGTGTGTATTTGTGTATCTAAGTGTGTGGTATCTTCTGAGGTAACATGTGAGAGCCTTAGAATTCCACTAATTATGTTGCCTTGGCCGCCTTCTTCTTCTTCTTCTTCTTCTCCTCCTCCTCCTCCCTGCAAATGTCTTCCATTTTTAACATAGAGCCATGAAATTAGGCAGGATCGTAGATCCCATACGGGAATAGCGTGCAAGTGCTTTTGGGAAGGATCGGAATTACAGTGGTCACATCGGAATGCTCCAATTTGCATTTTTTCCCGCTTAGGCGTACAGTGAAAATGTTTTCTTGATTGTGCGTTGGCTTTTTACCCTTTACATTCTTAACTGTTCATAGCGACCAAGTAGCAACACCCTAGCAACCGACTGGGTTAGCATAGCAACCACCTAGCAACACCTTAGCAACCACGTGGAATATCAAAGCAGCGTTTCATCATTTGAACTGTTTAACCTTTAAGCATTTCAACATTTTTAACATTTTAACCATTACATATTATAAACTTTTAGTCTTTTAGCATTTACATGTTTGTTAAATGTCCTAACATTTTAAAATCAATGACAATTCTCTGTAAAATCGTTTAACCTATTTAGCATGTTTAGCATGCTCTGTCAAGCCAACGTCAAAGTTCATTCATGAACTTTAACCTTCGATTATTATTATTATTATTATTATTATTATTATTATTAGTGTGTATCATCTATTAAGATTGTAGTGGTTGTGCTTCATTTAAAAAAGTGAGTTTTGGCAGTACAACTACATTTAAATACTTATTCCTAATCTCAAAAAAGTGTAACTCTTAGCTAGCGTGTGTAATATTTTTCCCCTCAGTTGTAATTAGCTTTCCTCTGAAAAGCAACTCTAAAGTTCATATTACAAGCAGAAGAAAAGCTGAATCTTAAAAGCTGGTCTTGGCCTAATCTTAAACTCCTACCATTGAGTTTTTGGCTTTATATGTGTGTTATTGTGAAAAAAATAATTAAAAAAAAAAAAAAACACCTTGCTACAAATAGTTTAAGCATCTTACCAATCAAGTTTGAAAAAAAACTTGAAAAAATTCAACTTGACTGCATCCAAAAAATCTTGCATAAAAACAACCACAACCTGCATGACTTAGTTAGCTGACTCGCTAACTAGGCAGCCTAGTGATGTAGCGTGACATAGCATAATTACATATTAAGAAATTAAGCCGATCCCCGTGATTAAAAACCTATGAACTAAAAAAATAATAATACCACAGCGCTGCTGAATTCTCAAAGCTGTTAGTCAGAAGGTGTTGATTCATTTTTCTATAACAGCAGCTCGGACAGTAGTGCAGCTGTAAACCAAATCTCAGGTTTATATTAATACAGTATTATTAATACAGTATATTATACAATGACATCTTACACAGGTACTTGTATGGTGGACAATCTCCATAAGAGAAGTTTTCTGTAAGAAAAGCGTTTATGGAAGGAGTCTCCAGTGTCAGTGCTTTGTACCAGTCCGAGGTTAAGCTGTAACGCTAAGTCTTCAAGACAGAGGAGTTTACACTTTGCGGTTTCTCTGCAACATGAAAAAAGCTGTATTTTTTGTCTTCTTAACTTCAAGACAGAGGAAAAAAGGCAGGCTGGTGAGGGAATGACAGTATATAACTGCTCTAACGTAAGCGAGAACAGGAGCTAACGTGTTTTGCGGACGTTCCACATCGTTAAAGCTGGAAATAAACTGTTACAAAGCACCACGTGTCATTTATTAATAAATCATTAGCAAACAGCTGTTATAGCAAAAAACCTGTAGTGTTTTTGAGATTTTAGGAACATTTCCCTGTTCAAGCCTGGTTATGCATTTGCGTGCATCGTGTATGCATTGTGTCGACAAATCATGTAGTGTTTATTTTTCTGGCGATTAGCCATCAGAGGCGTCATGACAGCAATCCACAGAGGAGACTGGCAGTTTAAAAAGCTGGATGATTCGTCAATGTTTTTTTCAGGAAGTGAGTTTTCTGGGAAACTCAGTAAACTGAGACCCGGTACAACTTAGCTGAAAACTCAGGTCCGCAGTCTTGCTAACGCAGTCGGCTCCTTTAACAGTTGTGTTTCATGCTCGCTTCAAAAACTCCGTTTGAAATGATAAAATGTAAATGTTAAAGGTTCGCACTCTGCCCTGACTTCTGCAGAATGGCTCCAGTGAGGTCAACATCACAATGTGAAAAGACCAGGTGCTTTCTTTCCTTTTTTTTTTCCAGGCTGGGCCAAATTTGTGCGTGCGCGTGTGTGTGTGTGTGTAAATGTCAGGGATCAGGCCTCCGGGGACAGGCAGAGGATACGGGTGCCTTAAACATTATCTTTTTTTAACATGACTGCTGTCATGACCGAGCAGAGAGAAGGGCTTCTTTCATCTTTCCTCCACACCTACAAGCTTTTCCACCTCTGCGTTTGTGTGTGTGTGTGTGTGTGTGTGTGTGTGTGTGTGCGCACAGATCTACAAGAACCTGAACTTCAGCTTTGTAGAATGGAAAACAGGCTGAGGTGAACAGGAGCAGGAAATGGAAATAAAAGCTTGTTCATTAGAAGAGAAATAAGTGCACCGCTGCACATCTCATTCACATCAATGACTCACACGCTTTCATTTCCACTGCAGAGGAATTTAACCCTCTGAGTCATGCACTGGGCATTATAAGAGTTAAAATGTGTAGCAAATCAAATGTTTGTTTTTCTACACCAAAGATCAGGAACACAACCAACAAACATACATCAATCACTGATTTTTTTTTTTTTATTGTTTTTTTTCACTTTAGCATTTAACCTGATTTTATTATTTGTCTTACTTTTATTGGACCATTACTTTTAGATACATTTTATATTATTTTAATTACTATTATCCATTGCATTAATATTATTTTCCCCAATTGTACTATTTTATTTTTGCACGCTGCACTTACGAGTCGCTCTTTCACTGTTTAGTAGTTATATTGTCATTTTCGGCTCTATGTGAACCTTGCCTTTTATGGAGTTTTGTAAGCGTTTAATGTAAATCAGCTGTGCCATGCATGTGCTTTGTAATTTACGACTAACTGGCATTTTTCAATATACCTATGTTAGTACGAAGAAAATCAGCATAGCCAAAACATTTGCAAATGCGGCACAAATTTCTGGTTTGTTTTGGCCACCAAAACTTTTAGACGCAACTTTATTAAATTGTTGGTAAATGAGTCCTGTTGTTGGCATCCATGAACGAAGCTCCTCCACCTCCTACACACCAGTTTAAGCCCTTGGTTTTAGATATATATCAATTTTCTTCCAATATCTCGGTTGGTGACAGATAAAGTGATGATCAGAGTGTCTTATTCAGAAGGAAAAAAAAAAAAAAAACGCCAGTGTAGTTCACTGGCTCTGGTAGATAGCCTATAATATATCTCTTCTCACTGGTTCGTGATGATGTCTGCAAATTTACACACGAGTGGAAAAGTCCTACAGGTCTGAAAGTGTTAAAGATCAGGCGAACTTTGGAGGCTCTTGTAACTTTGCGTTACAATGAAAATCTAATCCTGAAGGATCAAATCAGGCTTTCATTTAACAAAATAAAATCAGGAGGCTCCAGGAAAACACAGACTAACATGATTAATCTTGATAAATATGTGGAATTAGGCTTGGATTAAACAATTATTATGGCAACCGAGTTTTCAGCAAAGACAACACATAGCCAAAGAGAATGAGAATTTAAAGTGCTTAAGGAAATGTTTAAGTCCTGTTGACATTTAACAGCTATTAAAGAGGCCACCCTGAGCGCTCGTGCCTTGGGTAAAGCCCAAACACAGGATAATGATGGTCATGAAGAGAGACTGGGGCTTTGACACTAAACCACACTTCTCTACTGTCTGAATGGAAAACAGGCAAAGCTTATGTAACTATTGACCTTTCTAATTCTTAAAGTCGTCTAATCATGTCCTCTTACCTGTGTGGGGATTCCCGACGCTCCACGCTAGCATCGTTTCGGCCTGGTTTAGAGCAGGAGTTTGGGTTGGTGCTGGTGAGACACTGGGCCGTACCTCTGCGAGTCTGATGCATGAGAGATCTGACCCGGTTGGACTGGACACTACTGCGTCTGCGTGCCACTCGACCCACGGGACCCGAACGCAGCCTCCGGAGGGGCATCTGTGAACTACAGAGAACCACCAGCAGCTTATCAGCTACATCTCACAACACAACGCAACCTTTCGTACACCGTTCTACAGGATGACATACTGTATTAACATGTGAAATATACGTATACACACTGCACTACTACCATCCCAACTTCAGGAAGATATTATACAGAGGATATAAAAAGTCTACACACCCCTCTTAAAACTGCAGGTTTTGGTGATGTAAAAAAATAATAATCTTAAAATAATTTTCACCTTTACTGGGATATAGCAACCGACACAATTCAAGTGAAAACAAGTAGAAACATTTTAGAGGAGGAAAAAAAAAGAAAAGATTAATAAAGGGGCATGTGGCTGTGCTCAGAATTAACCAATCATATTCAAACTTGTGTTTGAAGATGAAGAAAATTTCACCGAAATTGACACAAAGCAACAACATACAGCATATAACATTTTAACAAATTAACATATAACGAAATTAACATCGAGCAACAAGACATTTAGTGTCTTACATTTAACAAACATTCTTTCATTATCATAAGTCCAACTGGTAAAATAACGATAACAATTACAACCCAGACACAGAGACAGCCAGACCAACAGACCAACACACACACACACGCATGTACGCATGCATACACACACACTCACACACATGTATGCATGTATACCCAAACACAGACACTTACACATACATACATTCTCTCTCTCTCTCTGTCGCGCTCTCTCTCTC
>CM040981.1:25402637-25431021 GCA_022985145.1 Pangasius djambal
GCGGAACCCGATGTGGTCTTCTGCTGTCAAGGTTTACCATGTTGTGTGTTTTGAGATGCTTTTCTCCTCACCACGGTTATATAAAGTGGTTACTTGAGTCACTGAAGCCTTCTGGGCAGCTTGAACCAGTTTGGCTGATCTAGAACATATTTGGTGAGTTCACACACAACACGTCATTTCTGTAGTCATACTGAGACAGTCTTTTGTGCAGCTGAATAACTGTAACTTTCACCTGCATTCACAAGCACTGCTGAGTCACCGCTGGGATGTTTATAGGTTTAATCAAAACACGACATTTTTAAATTTTAGCCAGACTCTCCCTTTAATTCACTCTAAAACACCCTTCACCTTTAATATGACATCTGTATTGTAGCAGGCTATTAACACTGAGGTCACTGGGAACAGCTATAAATAAATTCTTCCAAAACAAGTGCGCTCCTAAAGGTGTGTTCCCAAATGACGCATTCCACTAATATACAAAGGATGTAAAAGAGAAATGACATTTAGATGTTGCGTGAACTCGATTTTCCAGAGCAGGGCAAACACACACACACACACACACACACACACACACACACACACACACACAGTGCAGAACCGGAGCAGTGTCTCCCTCTCGGCTAATTCCCACAGCTTGCGACTAGCCTGAATGGTTGCTTCAGGCTTTTCGATTCCAAAGACATAAATCACATCAGTTAGTGAAACGCAAAAACAAATTAAATAGGCAGGGACTTGATTAATGGCAGATGTGTAATGCATCCGCATCCAAACCGGCAGGTATGAGAGGAGTCGGTCCTGTTGTGAAGCTCGAGGCACTGCACAGGCATTAATTAATGATTATGGTGCTGGGGCAACAGGTGGTGCAGTCATTACAGACATTTCTTCATTAACACAATGACCCTTTTAAATGGGGTGTGGGTGACTAATTAGAGGGTGTTCTCCAATTTCGTATCTCTCCGTCCCTTTTTTGGTTTCATACACCCAAATAAACACACGCACACATACACACACACACACACACACACCTGTCCTCTGTGGCACCTCCATCAGCATCCTGGAGGATAAATGGTCCCTTTCTGGCCACAGATGCATTCTGGGATTGCCGGATTTGGCTCTTCCTTCTCTGAAACGCAATAAACACATATTATTCAGATTATAGATCAGATATTCCATTATACGCATTAAGTGTCCACATCATCATTACATCAGCTTAAAGGAATACTTCAACCTCATTTCTGTCTACTGTATTTACAGTGTATGTGTCATTATCATAAACGAGCATGGACACGCTGTAATAAATAGAAAAAAGAACAGCATTCACTCGCTTATATTGAACGTCTAAGGGCAGTTGTTACAGTTGAACTGGTGGCACTGATTGTCACAGCACATATTTTATTGATAAATACAAACATGTCCTCTTTATGCAAATTGTAATTCAAAAAACATTATTTAATTGCTTGAGACATTTGAAAAGAATACGACATGACATATGGGGAAAAGGTTTGCGTACCCTTTCATTTGAAACCAAAACATTATTTTAATCTTAATAAAGCATTCTTTCAGATATTTCTTTAAATATACAAATGTATGGTAGTTACTATAGCCTTCCTGTTAGCTTGGCCATTCTCCTCTGACCTCTGATAAATAAGGACAGGCTGGTTTGAGATGACAGGAAGTCTATGGTAAAGCAAATAACCACTCTTTGCAACCGTGGTGAGCAGAAATGCACAACAGGTCGAAATTTGAGGCGGATGGGCTACAATAAAAGACCACATCAGGTTCCTCTCCTGTCAGCCAAGAACAGGAGTATACAGGAGGGTACAGTGGGAACTGATAGCCGCACTGGAAAGGTTTGACATGTTCTGTGTTCTGAGATGCTTTTCTGCGTGGTTTGAGTTACTGTAGCCTTCCTGTTAGCTTGAACCAGACTAGCCATTCTTCTCTAACCTCTCTGATCAGCAAGGTGTTTCCGCCAGCAGAACAGTCACTCACTGGATGTTTCTTTTTGTTTTTCGCACTATTCCATGTAAACTTTAGAAACTGGCTGGCACCAACAGCTACGCCATGGTCAAATTCATCACATTTTTTCCCCCTCATTCTGATGTTTGATGAGATAATTGCATGAATGAGCAAGGTGTTCCTATTGGCAGCTGCCTGGTATTACAAACATTCAACATTCTCCTTTATTAGAGACTACTTTTATTCTTTTCTCAGTGCAGGGAAACGTGGAAATTCTCCATAGAAATGTAATGTAGTATTTACAGATTAGGTTGAAAAAAACTGCTGTAGTATTCTTTTCAGTAACCGAAACAGATCAGTAGAGCCTCACTCTCAGTGAACAGTGAACACTGTGTGAAAACTCTCAAATTCCACTTTTCCAATTATACACTGTATTTTAAAAAAAAAAAGCCCCGACGATAATAACACTCACCCACGCATAGAGCTCAAAAGGCTTACATTTTCAGAATAGACTGCATAAGACTGTCTGCTACATACCAGTAAAGTGCTAATAATTAGTCCGAGGGCAAAAAAAAAAACAAAAAAACATCTCAAACATCAAATCTCTTGGGGATTGGATAATCTAATACAGGTCTTTCTGCTAACCTCGTCATTCTGGTATTAATTCCTTTCATTCAAACATATGAAGGCAAGTGAAATCCTGTACAATCCCTTCAACAGGGTCATACTAACTTCTGAATTAATAAGACAATAAATAATAATGAGGAATCATATCAAGGAGGGACATAACTCTTTGTACATAATAAGATTAAGAGTAAAAAAAAAAAGGCAGAGGAAATCATTATAAAAAAAAAAACAAAAGTAAAAAAAATAAAGAAAAATATAGAGTTTGTACAAGTAAAACAAAAATATGAGTATTAAAGTTGGACAAAATTATGAATTGGGTTTGTAAAATAAAAACATGAAAGAATTATTTAAAAAAGAATAAATAAAAGAATAAATTAAAAATTAATTTTAAAAACAATTAAAAAGAATACATAAAGAATAAATAAAAAAATACTTAAAACAGAAGAAAGAAGAATCTTAGGTTAAAATTAAGATTATAAAATTATGTCTGATTTAATTTTTAATTTTATAAATTTTTGTTATACTGTTGCTGCTTGTATGATTTTGATAATCAGAAATCATTCCATTATTAGGTACATGATATAAATGCATGTAAAAACATGAAGCCTCTTCGCTGCATCTTTTAATGTTGCCTTTGGCTATATTAATTCTGCAGGCTAATCAGAGTAATCCGCCATTTAAAATGAGTTCCCATTTAAACTCAGTGTAAAATCAGTTACTTTAGAGGTGCTTTAAGGGAAACTGGGAAGAGGAGCTGGGCTTTAGACAGGCGGTATGATGAAGTAACGATACCCGTGTCAGGCTGAAGGAAGCAGGCGTTCTCTTGTTCGGCAGGCGAGCTGCTGCCGGGCTGCTTTCCCCCGGAGAGGCCATGGCCTAAAGGTGTGCATGAGACAAAACAATAAGTGTAGGGTATCTGTATATTCTTTATTATTTGCAATAAAAACCCTTGCAGTTAATCATATTTTAACCTATTTTAGCCATAGTGGGTAACATTAGATATTTGTTTTTATTAACTCTAAAGAAGACTCCAGGAAGCAGCTGCAGAGAGGGCAGGGAAGAATGGCCAGACTGCCTTGAGGAAGTCTACTGTAACTCAGCCACTCTTTACAACCGTGATGAACAGAAAAGCATCTCACAACACACGACATGCCAAACCTTGATGTGGATGGGCTACAACAGCAGAAGGGCACATCGCGTTCCGCTCCTGTCATCCGAGAACGGGAATCTGAGGCTACGCTGTGCATAGACTCAACAAACTGGACAAGAAAACATCACCTGGTCTTTTTCCAATGAGTGGATGCTCCTGTGTAACATGAGTAGGTTCTGGCCGTTGACCCTGTAATGCTCCAATAGGCAAATTATTAGAGTATGATGCTAAGCAGCTAGCTAATGTCCCTAACGTTAGTGAAAAAATTCTGTTTTTTTGGTGTGTTTTTAACATTTGGCGGGATACAGGTTCACCCAAACTGGAAAGGTGCAACATGTTAAGTTTTCTGAGATGCTTTTCTGTTCACCATGGCTGTAGAGAGTTGTTATACTATAGAGTCTGTCATGTCTCTACCCCCAGGAGATCAGTAGTTTCCGAAATAGTCAAATCAACTCATCTGACACCAATGACCATGCCACGGTTAAAGCCACTGAGATCATATTTTTCCCATTCTGGTGTTTGATTTGAACATGAACTGAAGCTCTTGACCTGTTTCTGCATGGTTTTATGCATTGTGCTGCTGCCACGTTACTGACTGACTGGATAATTCCATGCATGAGTGGACGTAAAAGTGTTACCTAATAAAATGGTTGTTGAGTGTGTGTGTGTGTGTGTGTGTGTGTGTGTGTGTGTGTGTGTGTGTGTACAGAGAGAAAGAGAGAGAGCGAACAAGGTATTGAGTTTAATAGTAAGCAATTCATTAAGTTAATGAGAGGAATTAGTCTATTTTTGATTAAAAGATTTACATGGTTAAAGTTTTAAATGATAAAATATCCATAATGTTTGGTTCCATCAGTGCCACCAGTGCAGCAGATCCCTGCTTTCATGTGGTTTGTCAGTGTGTGTTTGAGTATGTGACTCACCCTCATTCAGGACACATTTCTGAAGAGCTTTTCCACACGCAACACACCACACACAGCAATTACGCTTCCATTTTAACGCTGATTCAGAGGTGTGTAAAGCTTTTGTGTCGTGCTGTGCTATTTGTTTTTACTTGAGTGCGTAATGGAGCATAAACTCTAAATAAAGTCCATTGAAATCACAAAACCACATGCGTCTGATCTTAAAGGTAAAATCCACTCTGAAGACTTGCATGTTAATCTCTGTAATTAACACGTGATCTTCGATTCCATCCGAGATTTAATTTATACTGAAATTCTGACACATTTTTAGCTTAAAATTCTTTCATCGACATGATGCTCTAGTTTCACTTTGGCTAACGGTTTCCTCCATTACCCACAATGCCATTCTGGTGGCGATGCCAGTGGGATTTAGCCCTAGCTATAACTCTAGCTAAAGTCAGAGATGCAGCAGAGCTTTAGTCCTTTAGTCTGTCCATCTGCCTCACCACGTCATCTGTCTACACCGTCTACTGCCGTCTAATACCGCCGTCTACACCATCACACTCGTCATCTTGTAGATCTCTAACTAGCTGAGTCGTAACTCAGCGCAACCGTGTCGCATAGCTGCAATGCATTCTGGGACTTTGAGTCCAGCATTTGCACCGTCTCCACTACTCCTTTGCTGGATTTTTCCTTAAATAACATGGTGTGTGTGTGTGTGTGTGTGTGTGTTGGTACCTTGGCCGTGCTCTGCTTGGTCGCGTCTGCCAGGTAGCGCTGCGCCGCTTTCAGCATGCGTGCAAACACATTCTTCCCACCTGAGCCTACAGCCTCTGGGAAAATCAACACACACACAAGAGACTTAGGTTGAGAAACTGTCAATATTCCAGACAAACAGGTGAATCATACAAACTAATTTGCTCCATAAAACTCTGGGACTTGCTTAAATAAATGTTTAGAAGTCGAGACTGTGCATTTATAAACCTGTTAAACCACTAACACTCAGATTTCTCTTTATACGTGTGTTTATTTCTCTCTTCACGTGCTTTCTTTTCCTACACTCTTTCCTTGTGTTATTATTATTACTAGTGTATTATTATCTTAATCTTTTATTGCTCCTAGTTTGACAGATTTATGATTAGTGTACAGCTGGGCAATATGACAAGATAATATCGACATTGTGATATTTATGTTGCAATACATAGCACTATATCTATTTTATTCAAATGGCAAACTCTGATTCAAAGCCAGTGTTTTGCTGACAGTTTGCGTAATGATATATTGTATATTGTGCATTTTAGAAATGTCTTCAAGTCTTCATACTCATGGGAGTATTGTGGGTGTCATCAGGACTTTTATAACACTGACCATTCTTACTCATGGATTATATAATAACTTTTTAAAAAACTTTCTTCATTTTTCTTCATTTTCCGTGTTTAACAATTTATTTTCCTCGATGCTAAATGGCACAGAAATAAATGCTGGAAATAAAAGTCATCTGCCCACAGAAGACAACAAAATGGTCGGCTTGGAATGAGGGAAAATATCTAGAAATTGGCTTAATCGTTTACTTTTATCATAAACTCATAATGAGAAGGTCGAATCACTTGGATACATTCAAATATTTGTCATATTTTCACTAGACAACGTTCTTTGCAGTGCAGCTTCAATATTTTCAACAGCTTAAGAGTCTAACTAAAGTGTGGAGTTACGCAATGACCCCCCCCCCCCTTCCACACTCAAAAATGATGTTAGCTACAGACGAGTGACAAATTAAAGGAAAAAACAAAGATGTGCAACATGCCACGTGTACACACTGTGGCTTAGTCAGGATTTAAGCAACAACAAGCTTCCAAAATTCAAGCGTCAAAGGATCTTGGTATTGACGCTACACTCTCTGGAACTGCACGGGATTGATGAACACCATTCTTCAGTTGGTGTTTGTGTGAGCATTGTGCAACACATCACCCCAAAATCTCCCACAGGTGTTCATTTAGGTTGAGCTCTAGTGAGTGTTAAGGCCAGAGCATCACTGATGTAAAGGATTTACATCATTTCCATCCTCATCACACCGTTCCGAGAGCGCCTCGTACCCTGTGGCTGGGGGCGGAGTCATCCTGTACAAGACCACGCCCATCAAGATAGAAAAGATAGCATTGATTTTCCAGTGACATGTCGCTCCGTCCCTGCCAACAAACAGCCTAACAGAGCCACAGAAAAACCACAGTATTCCCTTTAGTAAGAAAGTCGCTCTGTTTGATTTTACACTCGAGCCACAATTAAACAAAGTCATACAAGCATTAAAGACACACGGATCCTCTTTCAGCAGTGTAAAGGCTATTACGCCCATTCCTGCACACGGTGCCTGCATGCTAGTCAGAGAGAGAGTCATGTGATGCCAAACCTCGACAGACTTCAAACACCGATCCTATCTTCTTCCCCCAGTAAACAAATCAATTAGACAAGAACATATGGGCTGTGTTTCATTTCAACATTTCAAAGCCTCTTTCTGTAGAGTGCACAGCTGGCCTGAGGATAGTCCAGTCAAGTCACCTTTATTTTTTGTAGCAAATTTAAAGGCAGAAAAGTGCTGTTTAGTACAAGCTAGTGATTCCACATGAATAAAAAATACAACTATATGAATAAAACAGTAAAAAAGCACAAAAAAAAAAACCCCAAAACAACTGATGTAAACATGGACGTTAAAAAGAACACTAGATAAGAGACGAGCTAGAAGGTGGGATCCAAAATCAGAGCTACTCCCGTGTGGAGGAAAGTTCTGTGCGTACGAGTGTGAACAGTAGCGTGACACACCTAAGCCCATAAGTTGAGTGTCTTATAGGCTTCTTTGTTATCAGTCTCCGGGCTGGTCGCCAGCGCTATTAGTTTATCTCTCAAAAGTTTTCTCCAGTCCTTTAGCGAAACCCAGACAGCGGCTCAACCTGGTGGTTAGCATATTTCCCCATGCTCATTATTAATTAAAAGTTTATTTGTCATGGAAGAGTGTCTCGTAAATCAGCAGTCTGACCTTTTCCAGAAGGTTCTTTCCTCTCCTCCTCAGCTCTCTGCTCTTTCTGCTCTTCACAGCTGAGAGACTCAGGACTGTTCTTGTTGGTTTCCTCTGGAAATGAAGTTACAAACAGAACAGGCATTATTAAAAATGTATGGATATTAGACATGGCAATTCTAAGCTAGACTGGATTTTTTTAATTCCAAATTTAGTCGGCTTTTTTTTTTTTGCTAGTCCGAAATCTAACTATATCTTTTATTTATTTATTTATTTATTTTTTTAAAAACCCAGCCTTAATCTTAAAGTCACTGTCAGCCTGTTTTCATAATTAGCTTCTGTGGTGAATTTACCACCGACTGCAAAAGAAAGAACAATGTTGTTTGGTTTTTCTTTTTTTTTAGTTCAGAGATTTCTGAACTTCTTTTTTCTGCCATTTTCTTTTGAGCCAGAATTAGCCATCTGCTTACAATCAGCTCCCAGCTTTGACCACAGCTACAGAAACTGAAGTGACTCCTTCATCTGCTTAGAAATCGGACCATTTTATATACACGGGTTTAGTGCTGTAGGTTATGTGTGGTCATGGTGAGTAGTTCTACCTGCAATTATTTTTTTTTAAATAGTTAAAGACATGAGAAATAGTATTACATGAGTGCCAGCATTACATGTGGAATAATCATGATCTATATTTAGTGCTGTAGAAGGGCAGGCGAGGTGTATTCTTCTGCTAAATAACATTGTGGAACATCTGCTCTGTCACTTCTACATGCTTTTCTAGTGCTGTCACTGTTCGAGTTGTTTACGTTGCCAGGGAGACGGTACCGTCACTCATTATGCAATTTCTTTTTTCTCTTTTCTTTTTTGAGATGTCAGAATTAAAGTGTAGTTAAGGATACATATTTCTTAAACTTATGACTGCTAAATCCTTGGGTAAAGGTTGGACGATTGGGGCTTTAGGAATTCTTATGAATCCTTGGTAGAAGTTCCTCTTAGCAGGACTGTGAGTAAATCTTAAGAAGAAAATCTTAGCTAGGAACTTTTAATGCCACTTAGATACAACTCTTAATAGTAAAATAAGAATTTTCTCAATATGGCCCCCGTTTTTTTTCACACCTGCCGAGTTGCATGTTGGCGCATTTTGCTTTGCTAAGCTTCCAGACGATGAACAGACAAAGCTCACAGAACTCATAGTTTACGTGTTTATACAAGAGTATCGTATGCCTGAGAAAACAAAGTGCTTGAATAAAAAACTGGGGATCTGTGCTTATGTTCACATCCCTCACGTTATAGACACGCCCACGTCTTAACTGCTCAGAAAACTCAAACACGGCAGAATCCAGTGCTAAATGGAAAATCGTGATCTGCTGCAAAACCTCACAATATCTTTAGAACAACAATGAAGAACAACAAAATAGTACGTTTATAGATAACTTTTTTATATCTGGCCAAGCAGAATTACATGATAGAAGCTAGCTACCGAAGTAAGAAGGATGAAATTTAAAACAAACAATTCTCTTCTTGGGATTCTAAGTCACTAACCTATTTGGAGACTTCATTGCAAGTTGCTGTGGATAAGAACGTCTGCTAAAGGCTGCAAATCAAAACGTAAATATAAATGGATGAATTTCTTTAGCCATCATAGATTCTGTCTGGGAGGCGGGGCATTTGCTGCGTTCAACATAATTCAGAAATTATGTAATTTTTTTCAGGTTTTTTTTTAGCTACAAAGTAGGGGGGTAAAAAACTATGGACTCCAAGCTTTTCTTTTGTTAGAAACAAGCTTGCCAGTTAATGGTGATGAGTGATGTCTAGTCTTTTCTTTGTTTTTTTTCTAGTGGGAGTATAACGAGTGACGAGTTTTAGTAAAATTCAGGATTTGTGTATATGGACACATATTGAAGGTGGAGTCAAAGAGTAAACAAAATGAGTCCAATGTTTGTGTAGTTTACCTTAAGCCCAAATTCTAACCTGCGCACTTTTAACAAGGACCAATTTGACTCTTAAATACCAGGTTTACAGTTTAGAGAAGAATAACAGGGTAATGATCTCATTTCACAATGATTTATTTCAACACAAATTCAGCAAATGGCAAAAGTCAACAGTAAAGTTCTGCAGTTTCAAAGCCCTGATTAGAGGAAAGTCATAAATCAGCAATCCATCTCAATCGACGAGAGTTTCCAGGCTTTGCTTTAACCCCGACCTCAAACAGATCACAGGCACGGACACGCACTCCAGCCCCTCGTGAGAATGCTGAAGGGCGCAATGCCTCAGCCTGTCACATTTAAGTGCCCTACAAAGGGACAAACTCATTCCCGAAAAGACTTTCCTCTTTGTTTTCCCCTGAGAGCCTTCTTCCTGATTTATCTACACGCAGAAAGTCTTTTTGGTGATTGTATGAGTAGATGATGACCATCGGCACCAATTCAAAGGGTCAACATGAGGACATATGGCACAATTTCTGCCCGTTAAACCCAATTTTTTCCCTTTTACGCTCATCTGAGGACAGTTACGCTGTGTAATGGTTTGTTCGTGGAAATGGACGCTAATGCAGTAAAGCCACACACTCTTAACCATGACATCTGGAGTCAGGACAGATTAGCAACTGACGCTAAACGTCCCCCTGCAGCTATGCTGCTGTAATCACAGCGGATCAGAACTGAGCCCGTAATCCGATCATAACACTGGAGATTTTCGGTACAGTTTCAAACCAAGGGAGGATATTGTGTCAGAGTTATTTGGCAACATTCAGCAGGGAAAGACAGACAACACACAAGAGCAGCGTAAGGAATAAAACACACTGTTGGAAGAAAATAATCATCAGTTTTGCTGTGTGTTATGAAGCAGTGTTACTGTTACCATTATGAAGGTGATTATTTTCCAATAACAGCATGTCCTGAAGTGTTTTACTCCTCTTACATCACAGTCATTAGCCAACAATTACAATTTATTTATTTACAAATGACAATTTGATTTACAAATTTTTATCCATTTATAGTTACATTTAATTCGCTAAACAGGCTAGTTCCTGTTATTATATTATGGGAGCTATAAACGTACCCTCATGTTATTCCCTCACGTTCTCAAAGTTAACAAGACTGTGAAACTTTGAAACAGAAAAAACGTCTGTCCTGAAAATGTCGGAAAAACATAAAGTTGCAGCTTTACGACTCTTTCAAAGCCCTGACACTGGAGACTCCTTCCAAAAGTGCTTAATAAACATCTCCTAAAAAGAAAACTCCAGCATGTCAATGATTACACACTTTTTAAAAATGTGTTTACGTGGAGCGTCCTCCATAAAGCTGCCTGTGAATTAGCTGTTATATAGAAATGATTACTATAACCCTGTGATCTGCGGCTGCACTACTGTCACAGCTGCTGTTAGAGGAAATCACATGACCTCACGACCTATCAGAATTGAGGATTCAGCATCACTGTGGTATAAGCTACTTTATCATTTGGGTATTTTAATAACTGAAATGTCCTTATCATTAATTACAGTATAGTCAAACCAATATATCATCACACAGATAATTATTAATTATAAGTGCATCTCGTCAAATGAACAGGTTTTGTTTTTTCTCATGATGTATTCTGGTTGAAGTCATGCTGTTTGGTTAGACCCTGTAATTTCAGAAATGAGTCAAAATGCTGAGACAGACACACACACACACACACACACACACGACACTGAGCTCTGAAGCTGCTCTCACGCTCATGTTTATGGCATAATTTCTGTCACACACAGAAACACAGCCTTAGCTATATTGGCACACAGCCTTTGGAAATGTCACCCCAAGCGTGTGTGTGTGCATGTGTGCGTGTGTGTGTGTTCTTTGAACAAATCAAGGACACATTATCAGCTGCGTTCCCAATATGCTGCCTCATGCACACTCAGCCACTGACTGCTTGCCAAACAGACGTTAAGCCAGAGAGTGAGATCGCCCCGTCATCACACAGTGTATGAACATCCAGCAGATTTGTGTGTCAAGCTGCCAAGCACACACACACCCACACGACACACTCACAAACACACACTCACCCCCCCCCCCCCACACACACACACACACAATCACACACAGTCACAAAAACCCACACACACCAACACAATCTCACACACAATCACACACACACACAATCACAAAAACCCACACACATCCACATCCAAACACAATCTCACACCCACTAAACACACACAATCAAACACCCATACACCCACACACACCCCCACGGCTCAGGCGCTTTCATTAACGTTGCTGCGTCAGTAACACTTCACAGTAAGGTTCCCTTACAAGACATTTTTAATCACATGACAAGAACTCAGCATTAATACATCAGTAACTAACAGAGTAACTAACACTTGTATTAAGTGACATTTTATTTTTAATAATAAACCAAAGAAGTCAAATGATCAACATCTGCACAAATCAGTGCTCATATCATCAATGTGTAAAGTTAAGCTCAAAGTGTTCAACATGAACAACATCTTACTGAAATGTCTACAACCTTTAAACCATTTTAAACTTTAATTTGAGCTAATTTCAATATTTCCACACCAGAGTTCACTAAGGTCTCATTATGTACATTGTTAACATGCTGTAATTGAATTTTTGCTCATTTATGTGGTTTTAAGTCACGGATGAAAAAAATTATTAATGCAGATGGAATTAGTTAACAATTCAACAGATATGCGTTAACACGTGCTAACATGACTTATACTTTATTAACGCTGAAGTTTATCATCTGTTCATGTTAACCAAGAGAGGACATTACATCAGTTAAGAGAAGCTTAATGTAAAGTGTTATCTGTTTAAGCACATCGCTCAAGGCTGTGGTAGATCAGTGGTTAAGGTTCAGGGCTAGTAAACAGAAGGTCGTGAGGTTAAATCTCATCATCAAGCCACTTGCTGGGCGATCAAGCGACATTCTTAATCCTCAAATGCTCTGCTCTAGAAAAATCTAGAAAATTGACTAGAAAAATCCACAAACATAAAATGTCAATAAAAATATTGAAAACTTATTTTTCATCCTTTTTGTTTGCTTAAGATCATTCGACAAAAGAAATAAAAGATTTCCTTGTCCTCAGACTGTTCTGAATAAATAATCGTTAAATGTGTCTCTGCAAGAGCTACAGGAACCTTCAGGGTTCCCTCGGGGTTCTGTGGCTGATTAAGGGTTCTAGCTGTGTAAAGTAGTTTTACTCTCACTTTCCCAAAGGAACACTCTGTATGGTAGGGTTCTTTAAAGGTTTCACTAGATGGTCACACTGAGGAAGACTTAAGATAAAACAATTTTACGAAATGTACATTTGCAAGCAGTATAATAATCCATTATTAGACAACAGTTAGTTCCGGTCCACTAATCTGATTGGACGAGCGGCGTTCCAAGAGTGCTTATATTTACTATAACCGCACTGGGACACGTGTATCACTCCGCTCGTCTGTGTTCGCCACATAAAATTCCACTTCCTAGTTCAAAACGGCTACTACGGTAGAGGTAGCGAATTCATCAGCAAACACTGCAAATGATACTTTCAGGTGAAGATTACTTTCATCTGATGAAGATGAAAAGAAAGAAGGGACGTTAATTTTATTGTAAGCACCTTTAACAGGAATGTACAAATCATTATGAGCTAGCAAAAGTAAGCAGAACATTTGGCCATACTGTGTCCGAAATGTCACTTACCACATATTAATTTCTTGTTTAGAGAACGGTTGTGATTACCTACTGCACTCGGCCTGCGTTCTCGTGCCTACAGCCGAATCACAGCCGTGCAGTATGATCACACTCTTGCTCGTGCGGTATTGCTTAAATAATCTGACTGACTTCAATTAACAAGTAACAAGAAAAAGAAGGAGAAGGAAAAGGAAAAGGAGGAGGAGATATTGTAAGTTATTACAATAAAAACATTATTGCAGAAGTCACCCAGTGAAACTAATCCTGTCCAAATGGAGCTATGGACATATTGTAAATTTACAGCTATTTAAAATACAAGCAATATGATTACAAACTCACGCTGCATGTTGTTATGTCAATCAACTCGGATGAGTTGTGAAGGGTTTCATGACAGCATGGTGAAGAACTTCTCACCTTTGTTCATTTCAGTTTTGCACCTAGCAGACATTTTACGTAAATCTCTTGCCCAAGACAACAGAGGCATGTTTTGCACTGAGTGGGCAGATGAGACAAAGTCGAGAGCAGATGTGAAGCTGAACTACAGCGTGTCTCGGAACCCGGTTAGCTCAACTCAGAAATCTGTTAATGGAAACAAACTTTCCAGCTTAACACACGCAAACCTGTGTGAACTTATCTTTTATCAGCAGGCCATGAACATCAAAGCTGTGGCTTCTGAACTTCTTTCCACTTTCCATCTCTCTCTCTCTCTCTCTCGTGTAGGACGTGTAGGTGCTTATGCCTTCAAATCAACTCAGTCAGCTTCAAAATGACTCTTAATTTTCGCTGGGTTTAATCTTTCTTACGCAGACAGTTAACTTGGAAGCGGTTACTCAAGCCAAGAGGAAAAGATAAAACACAAAATGGAGTTATCATGTCCATCTGAGACACACACAGCAGGTTGGAGGGTAATTACTGCCTTAGAATTCGGCATGCAAGTTTAAAACTTTAAAGAGCCTGAAGTTCATGGACAACATGCATACATGAGGTTAGCTAATACACCAAGCTTGCCTAAATATGCAGTGTACTATGGTTTTGTAGTCTTTGCCCTCGTTGAGTTGGCAGCCGTCGAGCATCAGACGAGACTTGGCTATTACAGTGCCACTAGATATTTCTAAATTAAGCAAGATTAATGAATCTGGTGTTTAAAGTGTCTCTGGACCCAGTGAGTGCAGTGACTTGCTTCATGTAGCTCAGCTTCTGGGATCTGGGAAGGAAATTCCGACCCTGTGCTTCTCACAAGCATGTAATCAACATCAGAAGAGATCAGATTATTGTCTACTTTCAATTGTCCCTAGGTGTGAATAAGTGTGTGAATGTGTGTGTGAGCATGGTGTGCTGCGATGAACTGGCATCCCCTCCAGGTGTGTTCCTGCTTCACGCCCAGTGTTCCCAGGATCCACCAGATGATTGCAGATTTTTTTTTTTTTTTTTGCAGAATTAACAAACGAAAGCATTGCATCAGCCGAAATGCTAATATCTTACAACATGTTCCGGAGCTATTTGTAAAAGTGAACGCATTTTAGAGGCGTTAGAAGAAAGACCAGAGAATCTGTACTACATGAAAACAGATAACAGTGTAGCAGGAGTCCATGAGGCAGGAGACAAAGATAAATAGAGTCAAGGAAATCAGACAGATCGTGCCAGCTAATCACCGCAGAGAGGACAAGAAGAATGATAGCGCTCATCTTCCTAATGCAATACTTTGAATATGACCATTTTTGTGAATATTAAAAGGGCCAAATAAATCAAATATGTGAAAGAGATCATCTAATGAATTTGTTTAGAACACACAAAAAAATTTGCTTATGTAGCCACCCTGCTTGTCATCTAGTGTCTAATCTGGACCAAACTGCACGAAAAAAATCAAGGCCCAAAATGCATCCATGGAGGCATAGTGTTATAGGCAAATAATCAACGATGGCGTGGTGTGACGCAGCCTGACGTGATTTATTTGTCTTATACCACAGAAATTTGCTAACGATTACAATTTTTTAATAATCAATTCAAGAACAACACATACTTTTGATTTGCTTATAGTTATGTCTAATGTTGTGGAAGCATCAGCGAAACAATTTCCTGTGATCACTTACCTTACAGCAGCTATAAACAGTCGTTTCCACAACAACCTCTCTTTTTTTTCTCTCTCTTTTAAAGACAAAAATGCAGCTTGTCATGTTACGCAACAAACAAAACGCAAACTATTATTACAAGGGTGCTGACACTGGAGACTCCTTCCAAACATCCCCTCACAGGGAACCTTCACCGGGCTATGAACATCGTTTGAATGTGTTTGTATGGCGCATACTCCAGAGAAGGTCCCGTGTAAGCTGTTACTATAGAAACAATATCAAATTCACATGAGTACAGAATTGAATTACAGCTGGATCTACTGTCAGAGCTTCTGACCAATCAGAATCAAGCATTCAACAGCACTATAGTACAAAATACTATAAATGCACTACATGGTTTTAATTAATTCCCTTCACCAGAAAGTGTAGCGACAGCAGCATGTAATTTAGGTGCATTAAGGTCAGTAGGGGTTTGTTTAACCTCACTGTGCACAGAAACGCTCGCCTGATAACAAATACGTCATAACTTTAATGTAAGTGGTCCTAGTGGCAGCTTATTGTTTGAGATTTGTTATCTCACGTAGCCTAAGTGCTACTTTTATCACTGCATCGTGAACTAAATGTACTTAAAGAGCTTAAGCATCAGCAGCGCTATCAGTAAACCCAACGAACCCAAGAGCTGAGTGTGACATAGGAATACAAAACGAGCACAGTTTACTGTAACTAATATTAGAATTACTATTATACACTCAACTCATTATATAGGTGACATGCTCATGCAGCCAAACCCTGACCTTAAAACTATTTTAATAAGGTCTTGATTGAGCTTAATCAGATTTGTTTTTACATGCTTATGTGTTGTTATATCCATTATCTGGCTGGTGCAGGTCCGCAACCATCTGGGCTTTTGTGTGTTCCTTGTTATTATGGATGCCAAAAGGATTTTAAATGTGTGCTGTCATATATTTATAGCATTTGGAAACAGCAAAATGGTTAAAAACCACTATAAAGACAGAGAGCACTTTTAAAATAAACAGATTCTTGTGCATTTATTCTTTAGTGGTAACAATAATAATGCCACTTTTTTAAATGCTATTTAGCATTTTTGGGCAAGAAATTTATCTTAATGTTTGTGTGGAAATGTAATCACGGTGTCTAATACTTATTTCATACAAGCATTTCTGTCTGTTGTCTTAAAGAGTGCCAATAATTCTGGATTTTGTATACCATTTATTATATTTAAATACTTAAATAATTAAGTCTGTAGGCCTTGGGTGCAATCGCAAGATGTTTTCTGTATTGATCCGGACTTGTCTCAGACTTATTGGCATTTGTACTCTGAGTCTTGAGCACTGGTCTAAAGTTAAAGTCTCTACTAAGAGTTAAAAACAATGTTTGTGCTGTTTTTTCTTTTCAGATACACAAAGTTTGAATAGAAGAAATTCCTTCTTCTAGAAAACAGACTGATCACTGTTGCAATGCAGGAATGAAGCCAACAAACTGAAGGCCTCAGAAAAGGATGTGATTGTTTTCAGTCTCGATCGTGACTTGGCCTCAGCCCCCTTAACACTCAGCCTTGACCTGATCTCGGCTAGTCCTGGTCTTCGATATGTCTGGGACTTGACAGCGGCGGTCTTGACCACAGCCCTACTAATATTAAAGTACATTTAAATTAACAAATGGAATGTAAACGTCAATTGTAAAACGAGGGCTTTTAGTCTTGCAAGATTGAAATAAATGAAAAGTTTGCATCAGGTAAAACTCATATCAGAAGGTAATAAATAAATACGCTGTATGGCCAAAAGTTTGTGGACACCTGACCGTCACACTCATATGTGCTTGCTGAACATCCCATTCCAGATTTAGCCCTCCCTTTGCTGTTATAATAAGCTCCACTTTTCTGGGAAGCTTTCCACTAGATTTTGGAGCTTGGCTGTGGAGATTTTTGTTCATTCAGCTACAAGAGCATTAGTGAGGTCAGGCACTGATGTTGGGTGAGGAGGCCTGGGGTTCAGTCGGTGTGCAGTGGGGTTGAGGTCAGGGCTCTGTGCAGGACACTCGAGTTCTTCCACTCCAACCTTCACACACCATGTCTTCATGGAGCACGCTTTGTGCACAGGGGCATCGTCATGCTGGAACAGGTTTGGGCCTCTTAGTTCCAGTGAAGGGAAATTAATACGGCAGTATACAAAGACGTTCCATACAATTGTGTGCTTCCAGCTTTGTGGTAACAGTTTGGGGAAGAACCACATATGGGTGTGATGGTCAGGGGTTCACATACTTTTGGTTATATAGTGTATCATGACACTATGAAACATTTCAATAAACCATGATTTTCATTCAGTAATTACCAGAGCATTAAAATATATAGACAAAATAACTGCAATATTTCATGTTCTCATATGTCCTAATATTATTACTGTGAAAGTCAGTGTAGGAATAAGAGCCAGTATCTCCAACCACGCTGCTATGCAAATTATTCACACCATACGCAAATGAACTTCAACGTCTCACTTTCCACTCATGCTTTAGGAGTAAGAAAGATCTTATCTCAGACATGGACTCACAAAATTCCCAAAACATCACATTAAATGCCACTAAAGACTCCCAGAGAACTGGATTGCCGCTTTATAAAGTGTTACCTTACATTAAAATGCTACATGTGTCTGTGTGGATTACGTGTTTAGGGAAAGTCACATGGTGAAGGTAATGCAAAAACACACCGATAAGGATGTAACTGGATTCTGGCAAGAAGTGTGATAAGATCTTGGCAGGGTATAAATGCAAATCTTACTGTGTCGCGTTTCCAAATCAGCTCTCAGAATAGCAACGTTATATTAGACACTGGTGATTAAAAAAAAAAAAAAGTCCATGTACTATAAATAGCATCAAAACCCTGTCACAGAAGAGTAAGAAAAGAAATAGATTGTGTTTATAAGTGTAGGTCAGTTTTGTGCAGCTTTGCTTCCTGACAGCTGACTGACTTCAAATTATTGCACCTTGTGAGTCTGATTGCAGTAAAAGATAAATTACATCAGAAAATAATACAGAGAAAATGAATTAGCCGTGTGCTGAGATGCTAACTGCTGAAGTTCAGCTTCAAACTGCTTACTCGAGTTAAAGTAGAAAAGTATAAACTCTTAAACTGGACTGAAAGTATGAAAAGTAAAAGTGGAAGAAAGATTTTAGTGACTGATGGTAAGTTAGTGCCTCTTTCGCCAATGAACATAAGAAAACATTAGCTAAGGATAACAAACAACAGCTTTATTCCTGATAGCTTAAATGTTAGCTTGCATGATAAAACTCTAGCTGTCAGAATACGAACCACCGCAAAGTGTATGTAGCTGATAGATTACAGTGATGCGCATTAGGTCTCATTCTCACTGTCACGTCTGCTAAAGTTTAGATTTGTTAGGAATTTAGATCGACTCCGTGAAGCTAATGCTAAAAAAAAAAAAAAAAGGCACTTTATGACTTTACAGATATACAATTATAGAGAAATGCAGTGATATTTTAAAATGTAGTGAGTAGCAAATAAAGATTTTTCTTTTGAAATGTAGGAGGTAAAAGTATTAGATGAAAAAGTTTGGATACTTAAAAACCAGACTTCAGTGCATGCACAAAGAAATCGGAGGCATTTTGTGTATTTATTAAAATTTATGATCAGATTTAATGTTTTTCTACCTCTAACTTCAAGCCTAAAGCTGCGGTTATATCTGACGTGCACCTTGCGAATTTTGATCAGCTCTTCATTTTGGACATAAAGACAATAAAATATTATATTAAATACAAGAATCGAAAAATATTTTAACAGTATTAAAAGGTAATGCAGTCATCTGGATATAAAAAAAAAATGTAATATTGCGTAGTATGTGTGGAAGCAAACCAGAAAAATAAATAAATAAATAAATAAAAATAATAAATCTGTAAGCACAAGAGCAAGGAAAGATATTGTCCAGATTCAGATCTAAATGGAATCCAGTGATGTCAGAAACACAACACATTCACTCATCAGCAGCCTCTGAAAGCCTAAATCATGTAAAATATCAATCACCGGAGCTCTTAATGCTTCTCCCGCACATGATGATGAGGCATCTTTCACACACCAGACAACAGAGGAGGTGATGATTTCAGCTTAAACGAGCAGTTCTGAGGGCAATGCTATAAGGAAATGCTCTGATTGTTTCTCATTACATAAGAGGGACAAGAGGTAGCAGTGCGGTGTGTACCGGAGCGGCGCAGGAATGAAACGCTGACTGCACGAATACAAACGGAAAAATAATATGCAGTAGCAGAACAAAACCGATCGATAGGACAAGTAGAACAAACAGAGGGGACAAAAGTGTCACAGCCACAGAAAGTGTTTTGGAAGATTTTTTTTGTTTGTTTTAAACATATAAATCAATTTATATTCATATTTAATGTAATATATCTTTTTATTACGAATACAGAAATACATAATACATTTAACCTTAACTAAAGTAGAAGTCATCTGACTATACATTACAGATATGAAAATTACATGTGGGCCAATTTGAGTAAAGGGAGAAGCACGTGGGGACGTGTTTAGGAATCAGCTACAGGCTGGCGTGACGCGGGCCCACGTGAAGTTGATTATTTTCCTATAACAGCACATCCCAATGTGTTTTATTCCTCTTACACCACAGCCATTTACCAATGATTCCATTATTTTTCACTTATTAAAGAATGTATCATTGTAATTTTTATCCATTTATAGTTACATTTAATGTTTTGGAGCAAGTTAGTCCCTGTTCGTGTTATTAAATTTACTAAAATGTTGCATAGAAAACAGAGTGATCTGTAAGTAAACGATTTGAGGCTTTTCAGTTTACCTTTTAAGGTATTATTAAAAGATTACATTTTATTGATTAAATCTTCATTCATTTAATTTGTAATTTCATTAAATTTTATTGTGAGATAAATGTCAAATTTGATTAAAACATTTTCTATCATTTCTTTTCATCATTTCTCTTAAGAAGTTAAAGGTCATCTAACATGCGCTGATTTTGAAGAAAATCAAACACATAAAAGTTTAACTTCATTTGTTAAGGTTGATGTGACCACCAGCATCGACCAGCAGCCAGTCAATGCTAAATTAACTTAATTAAATCTTCCTTGTGGCATCAAACAGGTCCTGCTTCAAAGCTCTCGCTTTAATAGACCTTAAATCCAGATCAGAGGTCAGAGGTCAACCTGGAGAGTTCAGGGTGAGAGGAAAAGGCTGGTGAAGGATGTGAGATTAGCTCCGAATTGCATTTAGACCTGAGGCATCATTTATCAACATCACGTAGAATAAGATCTAAACTGTTTCTTACTCATAAAATTAAGAATGAAAAAAATGGGCTTCAACAAATGTATGTATGTAGGTCAAGGATATGATCTAATGAAGCTTAATAAGTATGAATTATCTGTTGTTGCTGTTTGTGCTCATTTAAATACACACCCACAATTAACCATCTGTGTTATGTAACCATATACGGCATTGCTTCAAGGGGTACCTAAAAAAAAAGTTTCAGAAACTTTCTGAAGCCAAAGTTTTGATTTTGATCAATAAATCAGGGAGGTATGAAGCTGTGCTGTAGAATATTTTTGTGTTTGTCATTTTTAATGCAAAGAATTCAACCGTGAACATCGACAAACGTGCATCAAAGCTTCAGAGAAAGAAACCACTGGGATTAACATTAATGAAATCGTTTTCTGATGTTGCTTTAACTGTGATAAAAATACAATCAGGCTACTGACGTCGGGAAACTCAACATCTGTTTCACAGGTCGAAGCTAAGTACTCCTTTACCAGGCTAGAAACAAGATAAAGCATAAAGAGTGCTTTGCAGATGAAGTTTTTAAACAGATACAGAAACACTATTCATGCAGGGTTTTTCTTGGCCAGAAAGGTTCACAGGGCGTCTGGTTGAGGCTAGAGGTGTGCATTGGGACTGGGATCCCACAAGTCACAACAAAAAAGTTGTAAGTGGCAGGTTTTTACTTTTGTGCTGGTGACCGATATGAAGCTCACAGGACAAAGAAAGATTGGTTGTTAACATGAACATGAAGATTTCATTCATTTGTCTTTAGGATCTGGTCAGGCTAGCAGTGGTTTAAATTAGGCTACTAAAAAAAAAACAACAACAGAAAAAAACAGTCCAGCGCTCATATCTAGTTGAGGCCACACCACTATTCACGATTCACACACCATGCTGGCAGTGATGACACTTCTACTTCAGAGTTTTAACCCCATGGGTTTTTCTTGGGCCACAGTAGTAGGGCTCATAATTAATAAAAAAAAAAAAATCAGCCAAGATTTTAGGCCACGCCCACTTTGGTATTTTGGTGTGGATATTTCGATCACTAAACAGATACAGACTGTAGTATTGTGTTATAGCCCTTGTGTAAATCTAGACACAAATCTAAATCTTGTTCGTTCAGCTGCTCCCGTTAGGGGACGCCACAGTGGATCACTGGTCCGCATATTTGATTTCGCACAGTTTTTATGCCGGATGCCCTTCCTGACGCAGCCCTCCCCAATTTTTATCCGGGCCTGGGACCAGCACTGGGAGTGCACTGTCTTGTGCAACCCAGGTGGCTGGGATTGGTTCCCTGGCCAAAAGCCACTGGTCCTCCAGTGACCCAGACACAAATCTAAATGTTCATTTTAATTCCTTCCACAATTTGCATTTTAAACTGCTCTGTTGATTTTAAATAAATAAATTAAAAAAAAAAAAATAAATAAAAAAAAAAACGCTGGTCTGGTGGTCATTCTTGTGTCCCTGCTCTTCTCTCATCCTGCCGTAATTACTGTCAGAAACTGCTGTAATTACTGCCACTGAGCTCTGTAATTTACCTCATGCCTGTTCAGCTTACTTTTTGTCTTTTATGATTTAAGGCATCTACAATGAGTGGCTTTAGTGGCTCTATCCAAACACAAACCTTTATAAAGGGGTTCTATATAGAGACTATAATGCTTGGTGGAAAATGTATGTGACAGAAAGCGCAAGGACAGAAAGTGAGCGTAAGTATGTGTGTGTGTGTGTGTGTGTGTGTGTGAGGCAATAAAAAGCCTAAAAGAAGGATATCAATAGGAATGGCTTTGCTTTTCTTAAAGAACTTATTCAATGCATAATAATAAGGTTGTTTAAGGCTGCTTTTATACTAGGATTTATACCTTGGTGTTAGTGCACGTTCTACACGTGCTAACAGTTAACGCTTTTAACAAAAGACATTGCCAAAAAGCAGCTTCACAGGAATCTGGATACGGATTTAGATCCCTAATGAGCAAGCCAGAGGAGACGGTGGTGAGGAAAATCTCTCTGAGACGACCTGAGGAAGAATCCTCGACAAGACTCAAACTGGAGCCTGATAACACAGGATGGTGCGATTATAAATCATTACATTATACAGGTGTAGAAGAGTCAAGACAAACAGTACCGAGTGTGTTGAAAGGATGTTCAGTATGAGCAGAGTGTCAATAAGAGTACTCGAATGAGTACTTTGTGATTACAGCAGCAGCACAAACGCGTCTGAACATCTGGGCCCGTATTCACAAAGCTCCCTGAGCCTAAAAGTTGCTCCTAGTGACGAAATTCTAAGAAAATTCTTAGAATTATGACGTTTTCTTAGAATTTCCCCTTAAATTTAGGACTAAATCTTAGTAAAGATAAAAATGATTCACGAAACATCTTCGCCCTAAAAACAGCTCCTGAGGTAAAAATTGTTAAGAGTAGAGAGGAGGACTTTTAAGAGGCTTAAGAGTTTCTATAGCAGAGGACAAAATGGCGGAAAGAAGAAATATTCTCCAAACAGTGCTCTTCTGTCCAATTTGCTTTTCTTGTTCTTTTACTTCCTTCCATCTCTCATTTTAAGACCTTTACAGATGGTTTTTTATCAACCAATCACAGTCCTTGAATTGCTGCGTCATCCCTAGCAACGGGCTCAACCACACCTCCTCACTAAGCTAAAGGGTTTTGTACTTTCCTTACTCAGAGTTGCTCTGAGAAGTTTCCTAAATCACTTTTAGTCTAGGACTCGCAGCTAGGACTGTTTAGGCTAAGACAGGAGCTCTCTGAGAGAACTCTGAGAAGCTTTGTGAATACGGGCCCTGATCCTTATCAGGGAACTAAGTTCAGTTATTGTTATAGTTTACCGTCATTGGGCCTTATTTATCAAGCTGGAATTTTATGAAAACACACAACTCTACTATATAATTCATAAACAAGGCTCATTGTTTCCTGCTACTCTACAACTCTGTGTTTTACTACAGGCAGTGGAAGCACCTAGCTAGATAGCTAGTTAACTGCTAGTAAAAGCCGTCTTGATTCGACAACAGTCTTATTGATCAAAATATACCATAGCAACGATGAGTTTGTTCTTTGCTAACCATCCTTAGCCAGGTAACCTAGCTGGCTAGCTTAGCATACACATTCCAGTTAATTCATCTTCTTCTATAAGTTGCATTTCACACCAGAAAATGTCCAAAGCAATAAAGAAAGTCTGTTTTGTAAATAAATAAATGTGAGTTTAGCATTGTGATTCCGCTGTGGAATCAGAATCAGCCGACCCAAGAGGAGTTAACCATTTAGAAATCATGTTTTTGGATGTAAGAATGTGTATGTGTATGTATCTGTGCAGCTTTGTGTGTTGGTCAAGCATGTGTTCAAGCGTGTTCGTCCTCCAGATGCTTCACACAGCTGTTACTCAATGCAATCTCCACAAAGAGTCTAGAAAAGACCTCAGCATTGTTTCTGAGAGGATATAAAAATCTCAAGCCGCTTATGACGCATGACGAAAGCAGGACAGCTCGGGGTCACCATGATGACCGCTAGGATTCTGCATTATTTCCTTCAATCTTCCTCTTTCTCTCTATTCACATAAAACACCAGGAACGACAAGGTCAGGCATTTTTTCAGCACAACGTGGGCAAAGACATTCTCAACAAACCTTCTTGTGTGACAGCATCTGTAAAAAAAAAAAAAAAAAAAAAGCTAGCCAGCTAACTGTGATGAGTGATTTAGAATTTCCTCCTTAAAACAGTGAACGTAGACTTAACAAGCGAATCTGTCTGTATGTTGATGCTACTTTGTTTACTGTTCATGCTGTGAGCAGCCATGTCGAATTGATGTCACTTCCTGAACTCGAAGGAACTCAGAGTTGAGGAGGACGTCCCGAGTTTTCGAGTAGGAATTCCAAATTGAGGGGGCTTTGTTTTTTTGTTTTTTTTCCTGGTCGGATGTCGGAAATTACGGGTTACGACCTCTAGACAAACACAGCAAACTGCAAAGAAAACAACAAACTAAGAAGAAAATCTTGCTTTACAGTAGCAGTCAGAAGCAGTGAAGTGAGAAAGGATGCGACAAAGAAGAATTTGGAGATTATTGTAGGTTATTTGAGGATCTTTTAAGTTGAATATTATGCAAAAAGTTTGTCCTGAACGGCCCTCCATTTTTTTCACGAGCATCTCAGGACCTTCACCCAGGGTTCCCCACACGTCTCAACAAGAACTCACTGTCACATCATTGTGGGTGTAAAAATAATCTAAGTAAATAAGTAAAAAACAAAACACTAAGGGGTGAGATGTTATAGTAAAAATAATCAAAGATGGAGTGGTGTGATAAAGCAGACTTGTTACCACCACAAGGCTGATTATTTTCTTTTAACATCACACCCTGAGAGTTTTATTCCTTTTATGCCACAGCAACACCATACTTTTTATCATTTATAGTCACGCAAGTAAGTTCCTGTTATCATTTACGTTATAGAAACTTCTCTTTATTCTCTCTCGCAGCTTGTCATGTTATCGAGATTTGAAAAACACGTAGTTAAATGTGAAATCCTGCTGCATGACACAGCATTTCCCTGAAAGTACGACGCCACTTTAAATGTGCAGGTTATATCAAATAGCCTGAAAGAAGATGCCTGAACGATGGGGAGGACTGAAGAACGAGCCAAACCTTCAGTCATGAACAGCTTTGTGCTGGTTTTAGGTTCGCATGGAGCTCTGAGGTAACATCGCAAGTGAACATGGAAAAGTATTTTTTAATCATTTTGCTGAGTTCAGAGCAAAACCCCAACACCAAACCACCCCCGTCTCTCTCACACACACATTGTGACTGAATAATCCTGGGTTTTTCATTGTAAGGCTTTTTCCATACGGACACAAACTGCAAAACACGACGCTGGGAAAAAAGTGCCAGCCTGCAATAGTCCCAGATTGTGCGGCGTATCTGCTGAACACGCGCTGAGATGTTATTTGATTAGGCAAGTCCAGTGGGAGATCTCGAGTTACTAAAAACACGAGGCTTCAGCAAAACTGCTCTTCAGGGCCAGAACAGTGAAAGTGGAAAAAGCCTGATCTGGTGATTCTGCACGATTACAAGCAAAATGTTTAACAGTGTCTTTGCATACGAAGATTTCAAAGTAGCCAGATATTAGGTTTAATATTAAAACCTTTTTTACCATTATTTATAAAGCATAAGCTTTACGTAAAAGCTACTGTATATTCGTGTCATTTTATTTATTCGTATAACCTGCATGGCAGCTTCTCGAGCTGGGCGATATGACCATGTAATACTGTGATTTATTGTGATAAATTATGTCTTTAAAATAAATTATGAAATATCATGATATCTTTTAATAAAGTTTAGGATTTAAAAAAAATAAAAAATTAGCTGCTGACGTGATGTTTCAATTTTGTATTCAATCTTTAAAACTGTTGTTTTTTTTTGTTTTTTTTTTTTTTTTTACAGATTTTTAAAAACCTTTCTCCATTTGAGCGTTAGTTTTTATGTTTATAAATAAAAATAATATATTTTAAAAAATGAACAATGAAATCAACTTAAAGAAATGATCAAACTTTTTTAATGCAGCATTTCTGTATTGCTGGCAGTTTGTTAGCAAACCTATATAAAAAGATTACAAAATATTTTAAAAGGTTATTTAACAAAGAAAAAGTATAATCAAAGATATGGCAAAGGTTTCTGTAAGGAGATGTTTGTTTCACGTATTTTATTGAAGGAGTCTCCAGTGTCGGCGCTTTGAAACAGTCATGGGTAAAGCTGTAATGTTTTCCACTACAGAAATGTTTTCAGGACACAGGAGTTTAGTTTCTCAGTAACGTGACATCCGAGTTTCTTTGTCTTATTAACTTCAAGGGAGAGAAAAAAAGAGAAGCTGGTGAGGGGAACGACTGTTTATAGCTGCTATAATGTAAGTGATAACAGGAACTAACTTGTTTCATAGACATTCCACAACCATCAATGTAATTACTGACATATTTTTATGATACTGTGATGTGCACTATTTTTTAAACAATGGATCTTGCTAGTTTCTATACTTCAGACTTCTAGTTTATTTTTTTCTACTCTACAGCCGTGCTGTTTTTTCCTAAAAAGCATCTCACGCCACAGTTTTACAACTGAAAGTTTCCTTGCGTGCAGCAGAGGGCTCGAAAAAAAAAAAAAATCACACACTGCTCCTTTAAAGGATTTGTTGCAACATCATAATGCATCTTGTTTAGACTGAAGACTTACTGCTGAAGGATTCAATTATTATAATGGATGAGTTAATACTATGATAAAATGACAAAGAGCAATAAAACTGAAACCAATAATCTTGATTGTTATTTCAGCCATTTTCTGGCAGCCCTACAAGTGAACTAAAGAATTAATTGGCTAATTAGTCCAGGGTGAAGAAAAAAAAACCACACACTGCTAAGCATTAATCATTAAATGCAAGGTGCTGAATGTAAAGGGAGGTTTCTAACGGCACAGCGGCATAAACATCAGTTCTGACAGGAAGAAGCTGAGTCATTTCAACAGGCCAGGGTGTGGAGGAGAGAGAGAGAGAGAGAGAGAGAGAGAGTGAGAAAGCAAAAACAAGACAGAGAGAGAGAGAGAGAAAGCAAAAACAAGAGAGAGAGAGAGAGAGAGAGAGAGAGAGAGAGAGAGAGAGAGAGAGAGAGAGAGAGAGAGAGAGAGAGAGAGAGAGAGAGAGCAAAGGTTAGAGAGAGAGAGAAAGAAAGCAAAAACAAGACAGAGAGAGAGAGCGCAAAAACAAGACAGAGAGATAGAGACAGAGCAAAAACAAGACAGAGAGAGAGAGAGAAAGAAAGAGAGAAAGCAAAAACAAGACAGAGAGAGAGAAAGCGAGAGCAAAAGCGAGCGAGAGAGCGCGAGAGAGAGAGAGAGAGAGAAAGAAAGCAAAAACAAGACAGAGAGAGAGAGAGCAAAAACAAGACAGAGAGAGAGAGCAAAAACAAGACAGAGAGAGAGAGAGAAAGAAAGAGAGAAAGCAAAAACAAGACAGAGAGAGAGAGAGAGAAAGAAAGAGAGAAAGCAAAAACAAGACAGAGAGAGAGAGAGAGAAAGCAAAAACAAGACAGAGAGAGAGAGAAAGCGAGAGCAAAAGCGAGAGAGAGAGAGAGAGAGAGAGAGAGGATGGGGAAGCATCTGCTCTCAGAGGTTGTGTGATGATTGAATACAATCCTACAGTTGAATACGAAAGCCAGATTCTAGCTTACTCTAGAGAGTCTGCCAGTTTTCATGGCTAAACATGACCAAGGCCCGCCTACTTTAACAGGCGGGCATTTTATTGACATTATGACATAATGATTTATAATCGCAGAAGAGGATGGGTTTCCTTTTCGTCTCAGGGAGTTTTTCCTCATGGCTGTTCTCTCATTAGGGATTTACAGTAAATCTACATCCGGATTTCTGTAAAGCTGCTTTCTGACTACGTGTCTATTGTTAAAAGTGCTATACAAATAAAATCAAACTGTCTAATGACTTTTAAAAACGGGCTGGTGTTCATGCCAGTGATTATAACTTGCTCCAAATAGTTAATCGTGTCAGTGTTCAGAAGTCTGTTCTACAGAGGTATACAGAAATGTGACTAACCCATTCAGGATCTGATACAGACTACAGACACTACAATTTCAAGCTCTGAATTTTCTTATTCCACTGGCAAATAGTTTAGCTTTTAGAAAT